>VZSZ01012200.1:116293-170913 GCA_013398815.1 Ibidorhyncha struthersii | reverse complement strand
AGATTCGCCCTTAAGGAAAAACTCGGTTTTATGTAAGCGGGACGGCGGGCTGGGCTGAACTGGGGCTGAACTGGGCGCGGGGCGAGCGGTCCCGGCCGGGCTCCGCGCCCCGACCCCGGCGGGGGGGCGGCTCCCTCCGGCCTGGCCCTCGGCCCCTCGGCCGAGCTGACAGGCCGGCGGCAACCGAAAAGTGACTGAAAAGGCTGATGAGACAGCCCGAAGCGGGGTGTAACGCCTCGTGTCCCCTCAGCCGGCGGCTGCCGCGTGGGGAGAAGGGGGCTGGTTTGCCGCTGTCTGCGCGGAGCTCACCGAAGGACGAAGGGTGCGCGTCCCGCCGAGCCGGGGTGTCCCCGGGCACCGGGCACCGGGCAGGCCCTCTGGGTGCCAGGTCTGGCTTCACCCTGCCTTCTGCAATGGCCGGCGGATAAACCCGCAGCACGTCTCCACCCCGATGGTGTCGCGGGCCTCTCTAGACCCGTGGTGATACCCATCGCAGCGCCCGTCCCCAGATGGGCTTCTCGGAAACAGCAGGTGGTTTGAGCAAAGAACCGAAGGGGTTTTTCTTTGCAAGCTTCTTGTGAATTGGGAAGCGACCGCAGGGAAACCGTGGCGTTTCTGGGTGTCTTGCCACACTTAGGCACGATGCACGGGGGTGAGGCCGAACAGGCTGGTGGAACAGAGAGGAGGTGCTCGGGATGGTACGACCACGGACGTGCTGGGACGCCGCATGGAAGCTGGCAGGGGCAGGTCTCCGGAGAGGAACTGGGAATGTGTAAATCGGCATTAGGTGTATTCTTCACAGTCCTTCTCCTTCTGAATGAGATTCTGCAGAGCCCATATGATCCTTCTCCCTAAATTAAAACATGGTGTTTACACATGTTACAGTTGAGTGCCTCTTGCTTAAGGTAAAAGCACTGTAGGGAGGTGGTTTTATTATATACACAAAGGTCCTGAAATATGGAAATAACTGCTTACATGGGTGCTGTGTGGCAGTAACACACATGGATGTAACATTTAGTGTCCTCCTTGCAGTTAAAGGGAGCTGATTATCAAAACCACACTATTGTTTTTTCCATTTACTATTATGAGGAAAGTTTCAACCTGGAGACTAAGCTGGATAGAAACCTAAAAATCATGAGTGAGAGGGTTTTCAAGCCTCCGTGGTTCATACTGACCCCCATTCAGTGTTTCTTGTACAGTTGCTGTGAGTGCACATGGTGTGCCCCCATCATGCAGCAAGGAAATGCCCCAGAAACCAGCATCTCCTAGAAGGAGCTATTCTGTTGGTCTTTGCATGGGGAAATGTTTGTTCTTACTGTAGCTGCTCAGTGCATTTATAGCGAGGGTGCGGGGGAGGCAGCTGCTGGAAGCATCACATCCCCTCCATTTTCAGAGTTAACAACCTGGACAGCTTTGGGGAGGTGCGAGAGCGTCCCTGACACCTCTGCCTGGGGTATTGCACTCGCAGCACGGCAGAGATGTGGGGTCCTGGCGCAGCAGCCGTGCCTGCTAGCATGACCAAGACAAGCTCAGCCTAGGAGCCAAGCTGACTCTAGTGGGAACTTGGCATGTGCCAGGGCAGAATCAGGTCCTGCACTGACATGGCCTGATTCACTGGTTTGTGGACTGCATCTGCGCTTAGAGACTACCTCATCTCGCTCTCCTGCAGCAGCCCATGGCTTCCCCTCCTTCTGTGGGTGAAAGCTGCCAAATTCAGCCTCTTACACGTGCCCAACTGCTGCTGCGTTGGGTGTGAGAGCTGCCAGGGCCTGACCTGGGAAACGAGCTGCTGCTGCAGTCTGTGATGGGAAGGAGGGATGGATGGATGCTCAGTAGCTCAGGCATCTGCATCCGTCTGGAGTTGTAGCCATCCTGCTGCAAAGGAGGTTTTTAGCTAGGGGTGGGGTGGGGTGTGTGAAAGTGCTTGCCTATAGCTCGGCCCGGGTCTCTCAGTGCGTATTACTGTTTGTTGTATGGCACCCAAATCATTTTTCCCACCTCTGAAAAACGCCAAAGAACCAAACCGCAGTCTGTGGCAGCACCTATCACCCTGATTGCAGGACGCAGGGGCGTGTGCAGCGCTTGGGGTGTGAGTTTTGGTTCCTGCTGCCAGACAGCATGAAGTAGGAGTCATCAGAAGCTGAGTTTTGCTGTAAGTGCACCTAAAACTCAAATATTTGCTTAGAAACAACTGATGTAGCATGCAGTGATTTTTAACATTGTCGGCTGGTGGTTAAAACTTTAATGAGGGAGGAACAAAAAGCTTCCTGGAGAGTGGTGGTGGATCATTGTATTTTCATACTCTCCTTGGCCTTTGATCCCAACTCAGGAAGCAAACTCTGCTGAGGGAGAGTTAGCGATATTCTTGGGTCTTGCTGGCCAAAGTGGGAGGTGGGTTACATGCTTTGCCAAATTAGAGCCTCCGGTCAAAACTTCAGCATCACGCACCAGAAAAACTAACAAGAGTCAAAGATGAGGGGCATCACTTTACATCTGAGAGGTGTTTACTGACTGAAACTGAAAGCAACAAATGAAGGAGTGCTGATGCTGGTTGGGCACACCCTGTAAATTCACCCATAGTTTTAACCCCTGTGGAAGATGCATTAAAAGGGAGAAGATTACAGGTGTGCAGCTCTGAAGAGGTAAGGAATTGGAAATGCCCTGGGAGACTGAGCTGTGCAGATTTCTGCTGGCTGTTGTGCAAGACACTTTAGAAGAAGCCAACCTTGAAGAGCTCCTAAGGGCCTGATCTGCCTCCCTGAACACATTTGAAGAAGCCTGTCCGCTTGCAGGGTGGTGGAGTTCTCTAAAAGGACTGGATAAAGGGGAAAGGAGCTGGTGTGTTTTTCTTAGCCCTGCTTTCTACAGAGGATTGTCTCAGTAACCACATCAGTATTTTTCAGTTTCTCACAGGGGAGGCTTACAAGAGCCACAGTCTTCTTTGTGGATGGGAAAGGTTTTGAGGTTGTATTTAGGACTTTTCCAGCTGCGTTGCATGGTTTCAATGCTCTGCCTTTACAGTAGCTTGTGGAGAATCTGAAACTGCAGCTGTGACCCCTGCCCACCCCCCACACCCTCTGCCCAAAGACTGAGCAGCTTTGGTGGAGAAAAATTGGGAACATTATCTTTTCTATAGTGGAGACATTATTAGTCTCCTCTGTCAATTCATGTTATGCTCTTAACAAAGCTATTATGAAAATAATTGTATATATAGGATGGTGAGTGCATTTTTGCAAAGTAATACTTAAACAACTATGTTAGAATGCAGAGGAATAAGCATCTTGCAATTTCTATACTAGACCGATTAATTTGATTTACTATTTATTTTTAAACAGGGTAAATGATGTTTCTTCGGGATGGTGCTTACTAGCAGTTGCTCAGCTCCTGCATTTACTTGACGGAGATCATTCAGCTTTGACAACACTATTCAGTTTTAAGTGCTGCAGAAAGTTTGCTTGTGGGATCTTCACAACTGCAACCCAGAATGTACTGGTGTGTGGGAACTGAGGAATCCGCTATTTGCAGAGAGAGAAACATGGATCCACAAAATGGTAAATAGGACGATTTCTTTTCTTTCCTGTTCAGATTGGGAGTGACAGGTTTTAAGAGAACTCAGTAGACAGCTGCCACCGATGAAATTTAAATATATGAAAGATCTTTCAGTGATTTGAGCCCTAATCTTTGAAAATCTACAGTAGAGAGCAAGGAATTTTACTTGCAAGGAGAACGATGTTGAACTACTCAGGTGATAAGAATAGCATTCCTCTGAAGACGAATTTTCTCCAAAGGCCTACGGAATTAGTCAATATATGTATCACGTCTCACCAGTTCCTAAATATGTTTTACAAGATCTGTGCTTTTTCAGCGTGTGAATGCAAATATGTTCCCAGCCACTGATGCAGTGTGTATTCAGGGTATGAAAGCTGCTAAAATCAGAGCATCGTTTCTCAGGCTGAACAGATACTAACCTGCTCCAGTTTTACTGTCAGCTTTGATTCAGTGGCTTGCGGTGATTTATTGCAGTGATTTATTGTTGGGCTAGATTAGAAGGTCTGCATTTATATAATGTAATAAATCTGTAGGTGAAAATTTCTCTTTCAGAAGGGACATATGCTTCAGGTTGCTTCCTGTTAAATTTTTTTCTGAACAGCCACATTATTTTTGGATGATTTTTATCGCTGAAACCCTCAGCTCCTAGCCATTGCTGCATTTCTCCAAGTCAAAACCCAGTTATGTTTCTGCATCAAGAAATAGCCTTCTGGTTATTGTGTAACGGTATTCCCCCCTTGCAGCAAGCAGTTCATTAGGAGGCAGCATCTGCGTTTTAAGTGTGGGATGAAGGTGTGTTTGACGCTTTGTAGTGAGTAAGCAGGCTTCAGTGGAAGCTAATGTTTTTGCAGCCTTATTTTGGATTTTATCAGCAACTATGAAGCAAAACCTGCTACTTTATTCAGAGACCGCCTTATCTTGTTTGAAGACGTTTCTCACCAGCGTCACAGGGAGCTCTGGGAACTCTTTCCTTTCTCCGTATGTATTTTGCTTATTCTGTGATACCGATTTCTCTGTTTGGTTTTGGTTTTGTTAATTAGCATTGTATCTTTCTATAATAATCAGGAGCATTTGGTTACTGAATATTCTTAAAATTCTTAAGGTCTATCTTCTTTCTTTCTGGAAGAAATTATCTCCACTTGAATACTAAGCTATAAACCATGAGAAGAATTTTAATCTGCGCTAGTGATTCGCAAGTGTTAAGAATTGCTAAATTTTTCTTCTGTAATAGCGATTTGACAAGTTTTTCTTACTGTTTAGACATACAGTAAATAAACAAATTAGTTTATGAGTGAATAATGAAGTGAAAAGTTAAAAAGGTATATTTGCTACATTGTGAGTTCAGTTTTTCTTCTGATAACTTTATTACGTGTTTCTGTTATGTAAGTATATTTAGTTAAACTGGTTAACTGGAAGCGTACAAATCTTACTGGTATAAGTCTTATATACTTACCTGTCTGAGTTATTTTATTAGACAAACAGTGTTGGAAGACTGACAAGAGGGATCCTAGGAAAGCTTAAGATCCAGTACTGCCTTGGTGTATTTGCTCTTTAGAAGCATACTGTACATGTTTAAACTAATTTTTATTTCGGGATTGTTTGAGTCCTGCCAAGAATAATTGTCATTAGCTAGCTGGTCACTCCCTAAGTTAGCTGGTCCTTGTTCGGCATTTGGATCCTGTTACACAGCTTGAATGCAGGAACAAGGTGACTCATTCAGCCTCCACATTTAAACCTATTGTTTACGCGCATTTATTAACAATCTAGATGCAGCCTCCTGCTTCCATTCAGTGGAAAACACTGGGAAGTGGAGTGAGATCACAGATAATGTCTTTAATGCTGACAACCTCATTGGTGCCCAAAAAGCTTTTAGCCTTTTTTTGGGGGGGGGGGGCAGGAAGGACAGGCATATGGATGTGAGGGGTTTAACAAACAGCACTGTGGTGCATGGGGCTCTGTGATGGGTCCGTTCGATCAGCGCAGCGTTACGGCTGGCACAGTGCTGGAGGCACCTTCCAGCAGGTACCATGTGCACCCAGTGCCTCGGTCATTTGAAAGCCTTAAAATTTTTAGGGCTTTCTTTTCCAGACAGCTCTACATTTGGCCAGGTTTTTATTTGGAGAATAGGTTCACAACATCATTGACTGTAGTTAGCAAATGTAAGGTACAATGCAAGGGCTCACCTTACTGCTCCTCTCTCCTCTGCTATTCCTCTTGGCTGCGGCAGTGATCTTGCTTGTATCCCAGCAGGATGCCCACGTACCCTGAGAGCAGGCAAGCTGTGTTTCAGAACTGACCCCTGTATACCCTCCAGGGATAGTGCTGGGCTTGACTCAATGATGCTGGCCGAGCACTTGCTGGTCCACAGAGAGGATTTCTCACTGGAGTACAGAATAATGCCCCATTTCGGGTGCAGTCAGCATCTCCCTTGCCGCCTCAAGTACAGCTTCCCCTCTCCTAGACTTGTTCATCTTGTCCTAATTAAAAGAAAGAAAGCGAGCAGAGGTATGGGGGCGGCTGCAGTCTCTTAGGAAGCACAGGTTTTGGGTTTTTTTTAAACTTGGTTAAAGAGCTCTACGTAATATAATGGAGGTGATATAATATGAATCTTGTACAAATGCAATGGAAGCCTGAAGATATCACTGTATGAATGCCTAGAAAAAAACGGAGGTTCATCTCCTTTCTATGGGCTGGTTGGTTTCTCTGAATCTTACGAAATTTTACAGCTAGGATTTGATTCTCGTATGAGTTCCGAGGAGGCAGTTCAGCAAAGATGTAGAAAAGCAATCATTGTCTTCTGAAATGTAAGTGTGCTTTTGTTAAAGAGCTTATCGCTGTCTTATTGAGAATTTTATTCAAAGTCATGGAGTGTTCATATGCTATTTATGTGTGTCTCGGAGGTAGAATTGGATTATCTTTCAGACACACCAGAGGGTGTCTCTTCTCCCCTGCTAAATCTAGAAATGAGCATTGAAAAGGGGTGTTACGTTGTAATGTATATAATATTACATAATTAGGGATGATGCCAATGAGAGTTGTTTGAATTTTATAGTAGCTTTACAGATATTAACTAAATGAACCTTCACAACTTCTTTGAGGCAAATCTAGTGTAAGCTGGTGACTTTCAACTGCCCGGAGAAGCACAAATAGACATGTGCAGAATGCCTGGGAAAGAGACCTAAATATTAAAATGAGGGAGCAAACAAGTAACCAGAATATAATGACCAGAGCTGGCATTTGGAGAGGACCAGAGGTTTTTAAAGCTGTGGTTCAGAAGTGTCGTGGTGACCCTGCAGCCCCCCAGGGCCTTTACATTTTATCAGAAAGAAGCTACCCACGGTGGTAGTGACCTTTGCAACCCCATGGCTCAGCTCGGTACTGACTCAGAGGGAAAGCTGCTGCCTGCTCCGCCGCTTCCTGAATCATAGAAAAGTCTCCAGTGGAAGTAAGAAGAGTTTAACTGGGAGAGTTAAAGGGTTATTTTAAAAAGAGGGACTGCTCAGGAGCTAGTGCAATTTTATATGGAAAGTTTCACAATGGATTGAATAGTGACAGCTTGAGGTTAGCTTATAGCAAATGAAACAGCTTATTCTCCTGGGACATTGCTTTGTGCATCCAGCGCCGCTCCCCTGTTTGCATGAGGGCAGGACATTTGCAAATGTGTCTGAGGTCTTCGTTGTAGAGCGTCAGTTTGAGGAGGTGATGGGACTGTAGGTGGAGGGATGGAAACTTTTCACAGACTTTGCCCTTGCTCTACGTTTTGTACTTAACTGGGTAACTGGAACCTTCCAGGCTGTCAGTCTAGCAGTGTGAAATCCACTTAAAAAATAAGTCTGTAGGAAGAACCTGACTTCTTTATAGCAATAAAAGCAGTCAGAGCTCACTCGCTCCTGTGTGTGCATGTACAGGGCCTCCAGATGAGATCTTTGCTGTTGTTTCCTCATAGTTCTCTACAGTTGATTTAATTGCCTTAAATGTGAAGGGCAGGAACTCGCATTTGGTAGTGTGAATGTCTTTGCTTATAAATCTTTCCTGCTGAGTAGAGGAAGGGAAAATCAGTGTTGACAGCACCAGTGATATCACTTTGTTCCTCATGAAATCACCACGTAAACCTTAAAATCTTTACATCAGCTGTGACCTAGGGCCAGCAGCTAGGTCTTGGGGCACGTTGACTTAGCCACGTGTATGGCACGGTGTGCTGTGTAACAGGGAAAAAGTACTCACACCCTCTGCCTTGCTTTTTCCGTTCCATACAGAGCACTAGAGACCTGCAAAGTGTGTTGGTTGCTTGAAGTTCTGTATAATCAGACTAAATGAGCTTTGAAGGTTTTCTGGTTTTCTCCCTGCTTATTAAGCTGTGAGTTGAGTCCAAACAGCAAACTGAGAGTATTCCTACCAGGAAAAAAAAAGGGGGGGGGGGCAAAAAATAAACCATGTATCTTATGTGAGTTAGTCTTACTGCATAACGTCTTGCGGAAGGAGAAGTAGGAAATGCTTGGCAGGAATAGGAAGTACACCAGTGAAGCAATAATAGGCTTGTATTTTTAAACATATTTAAATACACACTTCATACAGAAGTGGTGCAATCTCACATGGGGCCAAAAGCTAATGCGGAAGGCTGGTCTGCAGCAGAAAACGCATGTGGTTAAGCCTGCTCTCCTGTGCAGACTGTAGCAGAGCCGTGTATTGCACCGTCCCACTGAACTGAGCCTGGATTTCCAAAACAGGCATTTACAATTAGATGTGCAATTTAAGACACTCTGAACTGATTTTCAGAGTCTAGATGCTAAGCACTGTTCTTCAGGCATACCCTTAGAAGATGTCTGTTGTATTTTGAAACAGAGGCATCCAGAAAAGCCGTTTGCCTTTGAAAACATCTTCTTGTGCATGTGGAAGGTGGGAGTTTGGCTTGTGGGTGCTGCGTCCCTCTGGAATCAAGGAGATATAAAGGAGCACTTAGGTCTTAGTAGTGGCAGGACCAGCTTTTTCCCGATAAATACCATCAAAGCCAGCCTGCTTTTGAACTTGAGGGCTGTAGCAAGTAGGGCAGAGCTGCTGGGAGTGCTGGCAGTGCAGTGAAGACCTTGGGAAGCTAATTGAGCAGAGTCCAACCTGAGAGTCAATTTGATTTACGGACAGTAGTAAAACATTCATCTTTATCTGAGCTGTATCTGGCGTTATCTGCTGCTATACAGCTTTATTTTTCCAGCTTTCAGTTAAAATGTGTTTGTGGTGTATTACATTAAAATGTAACTTATGACATCTCTGTCAAGAAGCCTAGAAGCAAACAAAGATAAGGTGATAAGGCAGTTCAGAAAATCCTTTGCCCTTAGAACCTGTATATAGGGACTCCTTAACGATGTTATTAATGTGTGATTATAAGGTGGTTCTGAGGTGGAGATTGACACTGTGGTCATAGAACTGTTGTTCTGTTTCAGGGGGAAAAAGCAATTGATAGTGTTCACACCAACTCAGTCTTTACCAGGCCTGTAATCGATGTATTGTTTTGGCAACGGTGTTGCAGGTGATTTTAAACTTGCATTAAAGAAAATGATACGATTTTTTTTTTTCTTTTTATCCTCTCCAAAGCCTATGGGGGCCTTATCCAAAACCCATTAAAGTCTTTGCACTGACATAACAGGCTTGGGATCAAATCTTCAGGGATCCTTACAGCATTAAGTCTGTGGTTTGTTTGTTTTTCATTTCTCTGATCGATAAAGGGGCTGCCAGGGCTCTGCTTGGCAGAAGGCAGCAAACTGGGAGGAAGTGTTTGCATTGCAGATGAGGGATGGATTTTATACCATTCAGCTCCCAGTCTGCTGTATAGGCAAAGTCTGTCCCTTAATAGGTTCCATTTCAGATTTTACTTCGAGTTAGGCTGATATTTAATTCCTTTCTTTAATCCAAGTCTGTGTGCTCGTTAGTGGGTCAGCAGTTGCTTATTTGCATGATTATGTATCACCACAGCGGCAGCCCTTTTATGTAAGCTGCTGATAGTTTCACAACAGAAGTGTGTCAATGCTTTGAATTTGTGACTTACTCTTGCTTAGCAGGAGGACTTATAAAAGAAGTCTTTAAGTATTACGGAAGGCCCTCAACCTTCAGAAAGCCCTCCTGCAGTCAGGGGCTCTGGGGATCGACAGTTTATGGTTACAAACTGCCCTTAAAACATGTACAGCTACATGCAGGCAGACTCATTGGGTCTGATCATGAATCTGAAACGCAGTCAGCAAGGGCGTATCCAGACCATGTTAAAATATGACAGTTGAAAAAGTTTCCCATTGAACAATAGCAAAGTCAAAGTAGTAAAATCTCAAGGGTTATGCTGCAGTTTTTGCTAGTACTCAGTCCCTCCCAGCAGGATAATTAGCCACCCTGTGCGTGCTGGAAGAGAGGGTGAAACACAGTGACGTCTTTGTAGGTTATGTATATTTTGCAGGGACATGTGTACCTGCTGGTGAAGGTGCCTAGGCAGCCTTCCCCAGCCTGAGCTCTCCTGGCGCAGGTGGTGGGACATGTTGCTCTGGGCAGGAGCTCCACAGAGCAGTGGGAAATCTGGGGCAGGTCCTCTCTTTTTTGGCTCACCCTCTCCCATTGGGGAGGGTGGCAGATCTGTGGTGAGCTTCGGGAACTTCTCAGCCGCAAAGACAAGCCCCTTGTTGTGTCACCCAAGGGTGAGGGAAAGGGTCATTCTGCTACAGGAAGGATGGGAGGAAGGTGAAGGGTGAAAGGAGCAGGGACCTGGGGTTGGGAGCTGGAGGAGCAGCTTAATTTTGTTTCCAAAAGTCAATATGTGGCTCCCAAAAGTAAAGGTTGGCACTTCAGATACTGCTGGGGAAAGCTCAGTCCCAGGCTGTCCGCTACTCCTTTTCTGTGCATAGTTGAAAAATCATGGAAAAATAACGAACCAAAGGAGTGATTCAAACAAGGACTCTGGATAAATTTAGCTCAAATATTCTTGGTATGTTTGTGGTCGCTGTGGAAATTACATCACTGCTTGTTTTAATGATCAGAATATCGCTTGGAAAACTGGCGTGGCTACCCGAGAAGAGCTCAAAATGAAATCTTTTAAAAGCATGTATGTTTGAAATTGCCTCACCTGCAGTTAGCTGGTTTTGGGGTTATTTGTTTTATTCCCGTGTTGGTTAAGGAGTATTTTGACTAGAGGTTATAGCTGCTTAATTGAAAAGCCACAAGGTTTAGAGCTGATACACTCTGCAGTGTGATTATCTGCTTCACATAAAAGTTCTGTCTGGGGAGTAAGATTCAAAAAGAGTACTGGTAATTGCTGAAGACAAGACCTCCTCCATAATCTGCCTGCACGTCTGTCTTGCACATCAAAGAGCCTTTGAAAATGCTTTTATTTTTGCATCAAACAGGAACATTCTTTTTTTTTTTTTTTTTGTAACACTAATGGACAAGATCCCTTTTCAGATCTCAAATGTAGCTTGAAAACCAAAAAAGTTCAGCTCCTTAAGTGGGCTTGTAATCATAGTGACAATTCTCCCGTGTTTTGCACCTTGGACCTTTCACACAATGGCAGGGTGGGAATAAAAGCTATCAAATCAAAGTCATTTGCATGGATTGGACTGGGTTTTCACATGCAATGGATCAGAGTTCATCATAGGTTGGTGGGAAGGGAATGAAATGTGCCTTGCCTAATTTTGCCATCTCTACCTTGGAGCAACCATCTAAAAATGTTGTGGGCTGCATGTACCGTCATTTGAACATAGCATCCTCCCAGGCAGAGTCCTTGTCCTCCCTCCACTGAAATGAATGCTGTTATTCCCAGACATCAGGAATACAAAAGGGAAACATCTCTCCATTCCCCCTGTCTGCAAATGCAGGCACTTCTGCTGCTTGTCACAAGTGAGGGAAGGTTTTATTTTTTTTTGGTAGCCCCCTTTAAAGCTTTGGCAGCACATCGCTACGCAGCCTGAATCAGGACCCACGCTGTCTTGGCTAACAGCAGAGGTCTTTTCATCAGGCTTTCTCTTCTGCTCCAGACACAGCTGTTAAGGTAGTCTTCCCTCTGAGACATTCTGTCGTGGAAACCGGCATCTCAGAGGATCTGCTCCTACTTGCATGGAAGCTGGCAGAAGTGCATACATTGAGTTCAGTAGAAGCTGGAGTGGAGCCTCACCTTCTCCACTGTTTTTGTTTTTTTTTCTTTTTCAGGCTATCACATTCATCTTTCCTCTGATGCTCTTCCCAGCTCTGCACTTCTCTTGCCTCTGCTGTTGCCAAACTGCCCCTTCAACTCTATTGATGCCAACCATATCCAAGATCTTGATTGCATTTTCTTTTCTTCTGCATATAGCTGTCAGTGTCCTGGTGTCACACTCCTAAACCTTATGCAAGGCCTGTTTTAAGTGAGTTGACTTGCCTGTTGCTTCTGCTTTTTCTAGAAGACTGTTTCAAAGCCTCATTTCTCCAATGTTTTAGATTTTCTTCTAATTGGCAGCCAAAATACATTCATACCCTGTACATAAATAGCTCTTCTCCTTCCCTGGTGTCTCCTTCTGGATGTATTTATAGACAGTGCTCCCATCCCTATCCAGCCTTCATTTTTCCAGGCTCAACAAGCCAAGCTCTTTTCATCCGTAGTCTTGTAATTAGACTGTCTGATTTTTCTATTTGTCTTCTCCAGCTTTTCCAGATTCTCTTAATCTTCCTTGAACATGATAAACTGGAGTTGTGCAAGGTATTTTACATACCTTTCTAACGTTGCTTTCCCTTTTTAGCTCCTCTTTGGCCAGCCTTTAAAACCTTCATATGTCCAGGTTCTGTAAGAGACCTGTTGTGCTCCTTGGGGAAGGGAGGAGGGACACTGGTGGCAGCGCAGGTGACAGCAGCTACCCAGGACCCCTGCCATGTGGTGGAGAACTGGGCTTGCTGCTGTGGCCCAAGGGGACCTGATGGAGCAGCTATGAGCTTCATCCTACCTGAGCTATGAGCTTCATCCTACCTACATCAGCTTTCTCTGCATGCCCCACAGGGGCTTGTCTTTCCCAATAGCATCCATGGAATTTCGTGGGGCTGGAGAGACAGATGTTGGCTGCTTCTGTGCTATTATTTTTGACCAGCAGTTGGGTTGGAGTGTTGTAAATAGGTTTTCCATTTAGGAGGGTGTTTACATGTGTTATTAAAGTGAACCGTAAGCTTAGGAGTTGCTTTTCTCAACTCAGACAAGCTGTAGAATCACTCTATGTGTCTTTGGTGGAGCCAGTAGAGGACCTGAACTCAGGAGAGACCTGGGCAGAGACCTTGGGTCCATCCTCCCCTCACACGCACACCAGGGGTCCTTCCCTGAACTCTTCCAGATGTAGCCTCTCACAGCTGGGGCTAAAAGCTTTTGCTTCTTTCTCAAGCTACCTTTAAGTATATGTCTAAGGAGGATGTAGCAGAAGAGGGGTAGCCATGACTTGGTGCTTCCCCAATGTGAATAATTAATGACTTTTTTTTTGTTTTTAGAAGAATGTTGAGTAAATTATTTCTTTGAAAGAGATAAAACATTGATGCATGGCATTTTTTCCCCTTCTGATGAAAGCTTGAATGTTAGGGAAAAGGAAAAGTTTCAAAAGAAACAAAAGTTAGCCATGAAATTTTATTTTATGAAGTTTCAAATGAAATCCAATCTTGGTTTGGTTTCATGGCTATAATATTTGATTCAGTTGGATGGGAATGGTCTCACTAGAGACACCTTTCATCATTTAATAATCCTCTCTTTCCAGCCATGCCTGGAAATGAACACAAAGAAAATCCAAAAGCATCATCATACTTCTGCATGCTTGATGTATATCTTTCAATTTAAAATTTGGAAAGCAAGAGTGGCATAGCTGGCCTTTCATGCAAAAGCATATTTCTGAATGATTCAAGCTGTGGGATTGGAACCAAATCACTGAGGCCAAAAGACAAGAATAGAAACTTTCACCTAGAGCTGAGTCATTTGTATTTTCAATACAGCAATTGGCTCTCTGGACATTTGGAGCTCTTTTGGTTCCCTAAATCTCTTTCCCTTCGGGGTGGAAATTAACCCCATCAGTGTTCTCTGTGGTCTTTGCTGGTGCTTTGCACCCCGAAGAGGGCATTACAGGAGGGATACAGAGCATGCCCCTTCACTGCAAAAGCCAGCCTTTGCCCTGTGCTTGCCGGAGGTCATCCCTGTCACATTCCTTCCCTGCCCAAAGGCTAGTAGTGTGTCTACCAGGGGTAGTGGTGCCTTCATGAGACAGTCTGACTACTGAGAATTGTGTTGTGGCCATTGATGTGCTGAATGTTTCTACAGATCAAAAGGGATGAACATGTGCACGTGAAGCTGCTTAGGCCTGACACTTGTACTCAGGCGAGAGGGCAACACCGTCACTGTGGCCCAGTTCGTCGTGCTGGTAAGCTGGGGGTGGCAGGGTTAGCGAGGGGCCATCCGCTTGTGTTCGGTACGTAGCCACTTGGTGAAAAGTCGGAAGGAGAAGAGAGGGGAAGAGGCAGCAGCCACGTGTTTGCTGTTGGCTGCTGCCATTCCTTCAGGATGTGGAGGTTGTCTATTGCAGCTAAGAAAGCTTTATAAATAGAGAGGGTGAAACTAAATGTGAGGTGTGGAGCAATGGGAGTCTTGCGTGCTGGTATGCATGGCCGGGTAGGGATTTGTGTAGGGTTTATCAGTACACACGAGGCTGGCTGCAGCCCCCGGCACCCAGGTGGGAGGAAGGGGTGCCTGGTCACAGTGTCGATGAGCTGCCTCTGCTCTGACTCTGCGGTGGGGATCGCAGTCCTGCTGCCTCTCTTCCACCAGGTGTAGCCCAGGGCAGTGGAGGTGGTGCGTGCACTTTTAAAACAGCCTGTGGGGAGCATTGTGTCTAAGGTAGAGCTGTCCTCCTGCAGAGCACAAGAGAAGAGGCACGTCCCAGGCTGTCACGTGTAGTAGCCCCTGTTCCTTTTCCCTGGATAGCTGCAGGTGTTACTAGTGACCCCGAAGCTATGCTGCGCTCTCCAACGTGATTTGCCCACTGGCGTGGTGGGTTTGCTCTGATGGTCATATTCCAGTGTGTATTTCTTTGTGCCCTCTCTAAGCTCATTGCCTTATAATGGCTTTGCACAGCCTCGTTTGTACTTCTGCAAAATAGGAATAACCAGCTCAGATCTGGTAGAGCTTTTCAGCTCCAGGTTAGTGCTGGCTCTGACAGACAGACGGATTCACACAGCCATTCAGGCATCTACGATACTGCCCACTAAAGACTGCTGGGTCGCAGTGTTACTAGTATTTGAGGCTTTTCTGTCCCCTCTTCCCCCATTATCCTGGATGATGGAGAAACGATTCTGTAAGCTAAAGCTTTCGAAGGCGTCTGTTTTTTGTAAGTCAGTTCTGGAGCCCCTTGAAAAGGCAGGAGTCCAGAGCACTTTTCCATCCAGGACTTAATATTTTCCTTTCAGGTTTGCATTAGCAAATGTTTTTTCCTTGCAGGTTAAGAGTGTTTCTAAATAGAAAATTTCCAATGGCTCTGGTGATAATTGGTCACTTTTCATTGCTGTACCTAAAATTGTCAGCATGCCCTTTACAATATCCTGTATGCTTGCTGGAAAATGCATAATGCAGATCAGCACTTTGCATGCGTGGTACTGGCATGTAAAAAATTTAAAAATAATTCCAGATTATGCAATAATAGTGAAAAAGATCCCTTCAGTACTGGATTTTTGTCTTTGAAGCATTCTTTTGTGTTTCAGGTCTGGTCTTTTGTAGGGTTATAAGTTTCCTTTTGGGGCAGAGAGCATTGATTATAAGCTGTGTTGTAGATGTGGGTTTCTTTTGTACTTAATACGTCATCTTTTCCACTGCCTTGGCAGGCAGATCTTAGTGTAGAGCCACTCCTTTAATTAGCTGAAATAATGGATGTTTGGGTGAAATGGAACCACAAAAAATAGGCAGAAAAAGTGTGTGGAGGGTTCCCTCTCTGTCCTGAGAAGCTGGTACGTCTTGCACGTTGTGGAGATATTAATCAGGGTCAGAGGACATTCTGGCATGGTCTTTCCAGTGGGGATGCTGAATTTCCCAGATAAACCATCCTGTTATCTCTCAGTTCGATTTGCCATAACTTTCTCCCCTTGTCATCTTACAGGGGGGATTATAAGTGGTTCTGACCATTTTTGAGTCATGCTGGGGACATTTTATAGCAGAATTGATTGGGCCATATGTATTTCACCTAAATCTGAGAACAAGGTGAAATAGATCATAGGGTTCTTGCTGCAGGACCCTCCTTTGCATGGTTCTGAGCCAGGTTCTGGCTATGGGGCCACTTGGACCGAGTGTATGTGGGCCGGTTGGGGGAGCAACTTCCCTCCTGGGAACAGGCCTTGGCCCATGACTGTATCTTTTAAGAAATGAATGATAGAAATAAATGAATGAAACCTTTTAACTTTTTTAAACAACAAATGAAACTCTGTTTTGAATTGTCAGCTAATTAGAGAAGGAACACAAAAGGTATCTTTATTTCATAAAGTATTTTTACTGACTTGGGCTGATTTAAATTTATTTTTTATTATTATTATTAAAGAACCCAGGGTTTTGTTTTTTCTTCCCAGTTTGAGATGGGAATTATTTTTCAGTATCTCAAAGATTTCCAGAGGATTGAAAAATTCTTCTTATCCATCTGAGTGGAAAGCACAATGTAGGACAGATCCATCATGCTTTGAAATCACTGGAGGCTCCCTGTTGGCTGTTGTTCGGTTTATTAGTCTGAAGCTTTTCAAAGCAACAGAAGATACGTGAGTCTGTTACAGAGACTCAGAAATAACATGGCTTTCCATTAATTTTGCAAACCAGCCTGCCAAAGCTTCTGTAGAATAGTATTGAAAAATGTTCAGTGACACTTGTGAGTTTTTAAGAGTTTGGGAGTGTTGGCTTTAAATATTCAGCACATCTTAAACCTCACCTCTGTCCCATTTTTAATTTGCTCGGTGGCAGTGCTCAGAAGTCAAAATGTCAAAAGATTAAGCAGGCAAAGGTTAGCTGTAGCCATCTGGTGCTGTTGAGGAATTAATGTCTGAGCTCAGCCCGGAGAGGTGGTCTCCCTGCCCACAGGGAGCCCTCTGAAACAGAGGCTTGGATTTCGCTGTAATGGGACATAGAGATGGAAATAACCATCAAGGCTAAAATGTAGTAGTTAATTCAGACAAAGAAACAGCCAGCAAGCCAAAAGATGTTACATCTAGTGGACGCTGTAAGAGCTGCTTGTGCCGAAGCAGAGGTGGGTAGCTAGCAGTCCAAGGAATTCATAGCTTAATAGAGCATCGCTGAATGGGATGCTGTGTTAAAGTCATCATCCTGATTTGTTCCCGTCTCTGGAAATACCTGCACACATTATGACAAGGTCAGTAGCAGTTTTAAAGTTCTATTATTATTGTAATTCTGTTTTGGAGTAAGTTAAGTTCCCACCATATTTTATCCTGTGTTAAGCATCTCATTTATATCTTTCTTGATGAACAGAAATATCCTAGTTAGTTGCCAAAGACCTCCTACCTTATCAAATGGACTAATGTAGCACTTACAAACTGTGTGAGGTTATGTGTCAGAAGCAGGAATGCAGTTATTTGGGGTATAAAGATAGTAATAATCTATACAGTGTGCTCTTTTGTTATGCAGCCGTTTGCTGATTCACAGCATTGACCTGTAAACCTGCAGCTTTTTACTGAAAATGCCATACTATCAATTTAGAAATTTTAGATTATTTTTTTTACCTGCTCTAATTACAAGGCCTGAGACTGGGTATAACTACGTATATCTCTGAAATTGTCATGGTACCCTTTATTATTAATAAGACCTATTTTTGTTTTGTTTCTCTGAGCTGGGATAGCAGTCAGTTGCACTTTAAAATTGATACTGCTGTAACCTTTGAATGGCAATAAAATAACACTGCTTTTTTATTAATAACTGCTGTTTCCTTTGGAATAGTTTTTTAGAGAAAATTAGTCTTGCCCTTAGCTTTCGTAAAAGGCTGTTACTGCAAAGCCAAGCTTAAAGGCTACTTCTGAAGTATAAAACATTGAAATCAAGAGCGGGAAATACTTCCAAAGTTAGTTGCTTTGATACAAGCTGTTAAGTGGCGTGAGGAATAGATGAAGGATGCGTTTTTAACATTGGCAAATGCCTCCTGTTTTCCCCTTACAAACAGCACTTTGTTTGCTTACAGTCATTAGAAAGCAAGCAAAGAAAAGAACCTGTCGGTCTACAGAGAAGTTAAATAAAGATGATGCAGAGATGACCGGAATGATAGGAAGTAAACCCCCTGACCTTATTTTCATTGACGTTCAACTGTGTTCAAGAAATAAACCCACACCATACCACCTTGGTTCAAATAGGCTTCATTTATCTGCTTTCCTGATGAAAGCTCAGAAAAGGGGTGCTAATTTGGGGCAATGGTTTTAGAGGAACCTGTGCCAACGCAGGAACTCTGTCCCAGACCTGTGTGCAATAAAGCAAAAAACTAAAGCAAACCAGAACGGCTGTGTAAGAGCTTCTGGAGTTTCTGGTAGCATTTTATTACAGGAACGTCCAAGAAGTACTGATAGAATACCATGACTTATTATGCTGTATTGCATATAGTAATATGCATTGTCAAACAGTAATGCAGACCCTATTGTGCAAAGTGTAGAAGCCAGTTCCTAAATCTGTGCAATCTAAGAATTAAAAGCACTTTGTTACATCCAGCCTTAAACGCTCAGCGTGTTGCATCATCAAGTCCAAAAATAGAGGTTCAGTATTATTCAACTTCAGTATTGCTCTTATATCTTGTTGTTCAAGTCTATATGCAAGTGAGGTGATCCTATTATAAAAGCCACGAAGAGCTCAGGTAAAGAGCATGAGATTTGTAGGGTTAAAACCATAGGCAGAATTTCTTTGGGTTTCAGCCCAGATTTTTGCTAAAAATGGCTGATGCACGTATTGGCAAAACTTTATTCCCAGCCTACATGAATGCCAGTCCTGATGATAGTTCAGTCATGCATCTTGTAGAAATAAAACAGCCTTTAGTCAGTAGGATGTAATTTTCCTCTTTTTTTTTCCTACTGGTGAGTACAAATTAAGCTTATAAAACATGCTGCTTCTTATTTTCCATTTGTATTTCAGAAGTCAATATATCATTTCTTAAGTCACCAGGAAGTCTTCTGTGAATTGGGTAATTTAGTTGGCGAGATGCTTAGCTTTGCAATGGATGGCTTCTGTGTTTTTTGGGAACTTAGGAATGGATGGCCCACCTTCTGTCATTTAACCTTTGAAAGCTCAATTTAACTTTGACAGAATCATGTGAGTACAGCTGTTGGCTGAGGGCAAGCTTTTTTATCACTCTATATCTCACCAGTTTTGCTCTTTTCAGGTTTGTAATTAGTTTAATTGCAAGGTCTTTTTTTGCTGAAGACCTTTGGCAGCTTTTTTCCGCAGGTCTTAGGCAGAAGGTCAATTTACTCAGCAGGATGCAATCACAGAAAGAAGTTTTGATGACAGTTACAGAAGGAACTTGAATGATGAATAGCATAACCTTTCTGCCAAGAATATTTAAATATAAATATATTGGTTTCAAACAGTAGAATTGCCCAGATTTCTTACATTCAATTAAGTTTTTATTGACTTCTCTTGATAGATGTTCAAATGTTCAAAACTGGGCAGTTTTATTTAGATCAATAAAAAGTTCTTATTTGCCTAAGACAAGACTAAAATTGAATTTAGGGACTAAAATTAATATCCCAAAGACTCTGATTAAATTGTCAGATAACTCTGGCAGCACGTAAACTCCACGAAGCCAGCCATTTATGACATTCCCATTCCTGGAGTGCCCAGAAGTCTACACCTAACGTACCTGAGCAGACCACAATGGTTGATGGCCAGCCCGTGTTCTCCAAACAGCGGTGGTTGTAACTAAGCCATTACACTACAAAGGACTTAAGAAATTTTGAGGGAGGCAAAAATGTAAGAGGAAGCATGACACATTAGCCAAGTAGTTTCATGAAGTAGTCATTCGGTAAAACACAGAAGCAATCTTGGGATTAGGGTCTAGCTTGCAGAGTTCCTCCTTCCCTCAGTTACAAACTGAGGTGGTCCTTCTTGTGCTTCCTGGCCAATGGATTTGGTAGTCCTCCCTGCACAGTGGGGCAGTTCCAATAGGAGAGGTGGAAAACGCTCCTGTAAGAAGACCTCTGGTGTGCAGGATGCTTGAAAGGTTGGCTGGAGACCTCTCTAATAGATGAGGAAGTGACACTGGGATCTCCCAGATCCCGAATGGTCAGAGATTCATGAGATACTCATACCTCTACCTTCTCTGGCCGTGATTTAAGAAGAACGAAAAATGGTCCTGCTCAATTAATTGGCAGAAAGGATGTGTTTTTACATGTGCAATGGCTGCAGATGTGGGTCTTGAGGGGTAGTCCCTCAAATCAGGATTGAGCCTGGAAGGAAGTAAAATTTGTCCCTCCTTTCAGCATTTTTTTAGGAACCAGATTAAAGTTGCTGTGCTCTGTCAGCCCCGATTTGCAGGGCTTCTTCCTCAGCTTTCCAGCTGTTTTGTATCTCTGATGTGAGGCATTTTTTCCTCCAAGGGGAATTCCAGTGCTCCTCTCCAGGTTCAGGATTTCATCACAGGGCACCGAGCGTGGGGAGGCTGCATGTTCCAGTAACTGCAGTGTTTGCTTGGATCCCTCTTCCTTGATTTTACTTAGTCCAGTTCTGAGCTGTTCAGGCTGGAGAACTATTTTGCTTTAAAGTTCCATCTTCTATTACCCTTTAAACAGTTACTGGCCTAAGAATCATTGCATTTCCTACCTTTGGTGTCCATTACAAAGAGAATTAGATCATACGCAATATTCTTAGAGATCCCTTACAGGTGGGTGGTCTGCTCTAAAAGACTGGACCATATGCTGGATGAATTTCTTTTCCCACACGCCCCCTAAAACTACAGAATTATGAAGACACTGCACCTATTAACATGAACTCTGAGATGCTGTTCGTTATGCTGGAATTTAACACCACATTCGTCTGCCTTGATTTCTGCTGCTTGTCCTTCACACGTTCTGCATCATCTGAAAAAGGTTATTGATGTGGGCTCATGTTTAATGGCACAAATCTCTGGAGCCGGCTCCGATGTCTGAGTGATTTGAGCTTCATTTAAATAATTGATGAGAAGTGTTAGTCAGAATCTATCGGTGATTCAGACTGCATTATTCAAAGATATTTACTGACAGTTATAGTTTGATCCAAATTTACTTCTTTTTCCAGCCTGCTTTAAACTAGGCCCTGCATGACATATATGCCAGTTTAAAACAAAAAATAATCCTTGTTAACGTATGTGAAAACCTGTGGGTTTAAGGGCTTTATTTAACCAGTTGCAAATAAGCAATAATAATGACTAATGTTTTAGCCGGAAGAAGTGAGTGTGAAATGGTCTCTTTTCAAGTGAAAAGTGCTTCTTTTCTGTCTTGCATGTCGTTCAGGAGTGGACCTGAACATCTTAATTCAGTGACTTTCCTTCAGCTTTCCCTGTCCTGGTAGTTGGGGGGTGGGGTGGGTGGGGTGAGACTTCATGGCTGCCTCTTCATTAGCCACCCACCACAAGCATCTTCTTTAATGGTTTGCAGCTTTTAATCTTTGACATGTAAAAACTCTTCTGGCTCCTAACAGTATTAAAAAAAAAAAAAAAATCTAGCCTAGGAGACTCTGCAGGATTGCTCAGGATGACACTGGGCATTTTGCATAATCTCCTTTTACTCTGTTTTCCTAGAGTAAAAATATTCCCAATTTCTTTTCTTTCACGTTCATTGAGGTGTATGAAGCTGTGGTTCAAAGTGCTGGAGAAGTACAGTGGGGTTTTATCTGGCTGTTGTCAGGAGGTGAATGAAGTGCGACTGAAGCAAGGCTAAGAATACCAGAATGGCTTTGCGGGTCTCGCAGACACCTTGCTTCTTCAGAAGTACCACAGGTGCCAATCTCGTGTAAGCCCTTCCCTTCCCTGGTTCCTGCAGCAGGAGGTGGAGTGTGGCAGCTGTTGCAGAGCATACATGTCCGTGTGTGTGTGTGCTTTCACACCGTCCTTTGGAAACCACCTCTGGTAGCAATTGGGGAACTCACTGTCCCTTGTAGTTTCATGTCCCTGTTGGAAAGTACTTTACCATATTATCACTTTCTTTTGTCAGGCAACTGAGTGTTGAGGTTTTTTCCTCTTTTTTTAATTGTGTGCAGTAAATAATTCACCCCCTTTTTTTATTGCCAGGATGCATTGACATTGCAGCTGTGCATGATTAATAAACAGGTACTTCTTCCTGACCCCTCTTTTCTATTGTTACTGCAGGAACTGTGGACATGGGTGGCAAACAGTCCACAGTTGGCGAAGTCTCCATAATTCAGACACCTGTGACAGAAAGCATTCAAGATGCTTACAAAGCTGGAGACATCAGTAAGGCCCAAGAGTTGATTAAGTTGTCATGTGAGGAGACTGCACTGCAAGTGGAAAAGGTAGGATTAGGTTACTCATCTTCCTCAAATTTAATTGGGAAAGAAACCAAAATGCCAACCTGCTGTCATCTGTCGTTTCTCATGCAGAAAATCCATTCAGTTCTATGTGTTAGGCTGGTACTGCAGGGTCCCGGACATGGCTGGTTGTGTGGGGCAGTTCAGGAATGTATGCTCAGGGATAGTATTAGCCCTTGAAAGCACTGATCAGAAAGATGAGGCAGACCACAGGAACAGCGTGTGTAGGAACATGAGGCTGGGTGAGGAGGGGTGCTGGTGCTGTGGTCACTAAAAGAGGGAAATAGATTTTTCCCCATAAAAAGGAAGCAGTTTATAGACTTAGCGAAACAAATGTATTCCCCCATCATTACAAAGACAGTTAATGGCCCCCTGGGAAGATTTTGCTGCTTGTGTTTGGAACTGTATCCTCTGCACCAGCTTCTACACTGCTCTGCCTTCAGAGCCCTCTTTTTGAGCCTGTTCTTTGCACAGAGCTTATCTTAGTGTTTTGGGAGAGTACCTGCGTGTCAAGTCCAGGCATACTGGCCACCTCCAAAATAGGAAATACTACACCTCATAGCAGAACTGTGCAAATGCTTTTTCTGTTGGTCCATGAAAAATGGATTTACACTCAACATTCTGTGCCTTGGGTACTTTTGTGGTAAAGCCGTACAAAAAACTATAAATCAACCCCCCAACAAATTAATATAATTAATATATCAACACCAATTATTATAATGGCTGCTAGTATTTATGAGATTCTCTGTTAACTACAGTGACAGTGAGTATGCATTTGCAGGGGCACGAATAAATACGTAGCTCTAGACATGTTCTCTTTCTCTGCCAGCTCCCTTTACAGAGAGTTTATTTTGCTGTATTTTCTTCACCAGTGTCAGCTTTTAGGTATTGCAGCAGCATATGGAGATCTGCAGGCCGTGAGGTATTTACTGAAGGAAGCGTTAGTGGTGTTACCAACAGAACCTAATGATGACAATGCAGCAGTGGTGGCTGCGTATTTTGGACATAAGGACATTGTGAAAGAGCTGCTGGATTCCTTGCACGGTAAGCCTATTGGGTTGCCTCTGCCTTTCTTCAAGCTTTTCAGTAGCTGCATGCTATAGCTTTAAGCAGGCGTTTATTTATTTTTTTAATATCCCTTGAAAGGGGAGGGACTTAGTCATGGGAAAGTGTGTGGAGGCATCTAATCTCTGCTGTGTTTGAATAAAACTTCCCCCATGGGGGAAAACACATGCATAAAAATATTCCATGTTTGCAAATTGGAAGTGGAAGAAGATGCCATTTAGACAATTCATTCCCATCAGCCCTCACAGCTGGGTGATGTCCCAGACGCCACAGAGAAATTAGGGGTTTTTCAGGAAACAGAATCATCCCACTCTGCTGACCCAGCAGACACAGTGGTGCTGGAGGTGAGAGTGCAGCATGACTGTCTGGCGGGTAATAGTTTGGGTGCACAGCTGGCGACATGCTCTATGCTCTCTTGCTGGCATTTTGTTTTGACTTTCAGGGGAATTCCTTTTTTGAAATCATCATTATATTTTAGTTTTGTTTTATTTTAAAAACTATTTTATAGCAGAATAGAGACATTTTTAGACCCAGACACATTTCTTAAGGCAGCTATGGGGACGGGGAGGAGAGCATTACTCTGAGTCAGGACCAGGAGCTGTGTTTGGGTCTCTTAGTGTGCTGCAGGCATGGCAGCCACTCCTCACCTGGACCTTCTGTGGAGTCAGGGTCCATCAGTCCTGCACAGCAGCCAGGGAGGATCGCTGTCTTGACCTCAGACACTGCAGTAACTGCAACAGCTAGGCTAGGTCTCTGCAATATTTCACCTGAACATAGCTCTGACTCCTCACTGGAGCTATATACTTGCCAGTGACCTCGAGGAGTACAAGAATAACCTGTTGGGAAACCCGCTTATTTGATGTTCTTAAGCTGTAAGAGCACTAATAAGCAAAAGAAACTTGTGGGATGCAATTAAAGGTAGTATTTTTTTCAGCCAGAGAGGAGGCTGACAATGCTGGTTTTGTAACATAGTAGCAAAAATTAAATTATAGTAATATAACATTCTCAGTGTTATGAAAAGTGACTTAAGTAGTTTCTGGAAACTTAGCTCAATTTAGAACTGAGTAAATTCCCTTAAACCCTTACTTCGGGGGATCAGGGGAGGTGCTCTATACAAACAGCAGCTTTCAGAAGGTTTTATGCAGGACTTTCCATTTGTTTCCCTGGGAAGCTACATAGAAACCAATCACAGGGCATGGGAATAAGTTGCATGAATTTGCAATTTGGCTAATGCACTGCACTGATTCTCTCTGGCTCAGTGTGAACTTCTTGTGGCTTACAGCTGAAGCAGAGCCCGTTTTTTGCAGCATGAGGGTGAGTGATATACTCAAGTCGTTAAGAATGCAAAGAGTGATGCAATCTCCACATGGAGAAGCTGAAAAAAAAAAGTTGACCTGTAAACTTGGGCTTGCAGACATTTTTGTAAGCATTTCAAAGGGGGTGTGAATTTGTAAAGTAAATGGAGGTGATACTGTGAGTCAGCAAAGATTTGAAGACTGCTTAGTGTTAGCAGAAATAATCCTGTCATGGGCATTTAGTTTCACGGGCAGAATTATGCACACCTAGAAGAAAGCAGTGTTCTACAGGCAAAACATTATTTCAGAAAAAAAAGCAGTTTGGGGATGGCTAAAACACTAGCAAATTCATGCAGAACTCAGAACATGATATTTTAGTTTTAGCCTTAAAAGACATTTGTCTAACCGTACTATGAATTGATAGTAAAGAATTCACCCAAAATGAAATATCTCAAGGGAAAATGATTTTTTTGGGGGGGGGACACTTTAGGTTGCAGTGGAAACAAACTAAAACAATTATTTTGTGTTGTGTGAAACATTTATTTTCATTTTATTCATCCAGTAGCATGAAAAGTCAGCTGGTTTTCCCCATTCTTTGTATCTCCTCTCATGAACTTGGAAGAAGTGGCCTATCTTGAATGTTTGGATCTAATGTCTGTTGGATCAGGCCTGTTGTCTCTGGATGCAAAGACAGCGCTGGTTATCCCTTGCCACCTCTGCTTTGGATTAGATGTTTGATTTTTCTGATGGTACCCTAGCAGGCATCCTTGGAACCTTCCGCTGTTGCTGGCTTATGCATGCTTAGATCAGGGACAGTCAAAAAAGTTCGCCCGTTAGCTGGGTAGGTGATGAAAAACAGTTAAGCAAAGCTGAAAACTTTGAGCCTGAGCAGCTTAGGGCTCTTCTGTAACACTCTTGCAGTGCAGTCTGCTCCTTTGTCCTCAGGGAGTTCACCCTATACCCTTTGCATAGACATTATTTGTGGATGACTCTTGCACATCACAGCCTGGTGGCATCAGCTAAGTCAAATGCCATATCTTTTTGTAGGTCCTAGTACTTGCCAGCAACTCCTGAACTGGATGCTGGCCATAGCCTGTCAGCAGGGACATTTGGACATAGTAAAACTCCTAATTCGTGCATACAGTGCTGACCCAGAGAGCTGTGCAGTCAGGAAGAATGAGTTTCCAGTTCTTATACGGTTACCCCTGTACGCTGCTATAAAGGCAGGTATGTATTTGCATGCTTCGAAACTTTGCCCCTTTTCTGCAATGTCTTTTAAAGAATGGGCTGAGTTGTTTCCATCTAAGAAGATGTCACTGTGGACTGGATTGCCTGGAGTTGTTCTGGATTTCCAGTGGAATAAATTAAAATAAAACTAGCTCTGAATCTTTTGACTTAGCCAAATTTAAGTCAGGGCCTCTCTAAGTTACATTACTGTAAATACTGAGGGGCTGAACTTTTCCTCTTTAAAATCCTGGGGGAAGACCCTTCAAAAATGGAAACCTTGCAAATAAAAGCATTATTGTTATGGACACTCTGGCACACATGCTTGATTTAGGCTGAATAATTTACACTTCAAAGCACAGCTGTGTGTATAGTTTAATAAGACGGGGAGAAAAAAAGAGAAAAAAGAAAGAGCCTGGGCCTGTGCTTTTACATGGTGTCTTTGCTGTCTCAGTTTGACCAACCTAAATCCTGTCACTGGAGGAAACACTCTTTATACAGTTCAGTTCCCTTTTTGCGCACCCCCATGGTTTTTTTCAGAAGTGGTTATTTCCCAGGATTTCTGTTCAGCTCCTTATTGGTTTGTTTACATGAGAAGAAGAGAATAGACAATCTCTCTTTTCTCTAAAGGGAATGAAGATGTAGCTGTGTTTTTATTACGGAATGGAGCTTTCTTTTGTTCCTACATCCTGATGGACAGTCCTGAATCCAGCAAACACCTTCTGAGGAAGTATTTCATTGAGACGAGCTCACTACCAGGTAGTGCTCCAGCAAAAACAGTAAGTAGCCATTTATCTGTCTGAAGAGATGTTCTTTTAAAGGAGCATCATGTTAATAATTGATATTTGTCTTTGTGCACTGTGTGGCTGGTGATTCTTCTTCTCAACTAAGAGCTTTGTGGTTTGCTACCCATTTAGAGAACAAGCTGTGAAAGTGGCTTTCATGCCAGTGCTGAATTGCAAGGTGTAAAACATCAGGCCTTTAAATGGCATCGTTGTGCAAGATGCCGTGTGTGGCAGCTTCCGCTTGGCAATTTTAACATCAGCGTGTGAACCAGGCATATGGTGTGGAAGGGAAACATTGAATTTGTGCTCAGAGCCTTCCAGAGAAATAAGCACTACCACAGGCTGCCTTGGTGACCCCAGGATAATCACTTCATTTAGGTTTCTATTGTGTATTCTGGTTGAAGGGAACGGTAGAAGCTCTGTGCTGTCCCGGAGCGTTAGCATGGTACAGACCTAAGCATGTAAACGCTTCTCTTCATCTGCGTCTGTTCAGATACAGCATGTACAAATAGGCTCATGTGGCTCCTTGTTAACATGGAGCACGGGTAGAGCAAGCTGACGTCTGCTCAGAATATATTGTTACCTACTTCAGATCCTTGTCTGTAAAAGATGGCTGATAGCCTTTACTGCTACTCACTCAGGACAGATCTGGCTTTCTGGAGCAGCATGGAGAGGATCATGTGTGATCAGATCGTATTAGTTGGGCTGTACTTGTCCTACAGAAATGATTTTTGATGGGACACATACACCAACAAAAAGCAATTGAAGCCTTCTTAGGTTGGCAAGAACTCTGTTCACTACTTAGCCGCTGATAGCCTTTTAGCAATTTTCATAATTCATTTGCATCTCTATTTCTTCCTCTGTAAAATGGAGATATTTAAACTCCTCATATCTCACAGCTGTTGGAAAGCTTAATACATAGTGATGATGCTTTGAAATCTACAGATGAGCGGCATTGTTTTCATGCAGAGTATTATTGCATTTCATGACTATCCCATATCTTTGTATAACTAGGCTATATTCTCCATTCTCTCAATCTCTATTATGTCTCCTTTATTCAGAACTGAAAAATGTCTCGCAGCACACACTGTTACTGCTTTATAGGGAAGTATGTAGTATCTCATATTATTTCTGCTGTCATCCAGCAATTTAGTTATCAGGCATTTTTCGTTTTTCCCCTCAGTATGTAGATTAACCAACATTAACCAGGAGCATCAGAGCCCTGAGCTTTCAATAGTTACAATTTTCAGCAGGTCATAAAAATTTGGCAGTGAAAAATTGTGAAGGAGATTTTTCTATCAAGGCTCTGTCTGTGTGAATCCCATTGCTGGTTGAATACCTGTTTGCTCAGCTCATAACATTGCGGGGTGTTGATTCTGCTTTGGTGTTAAGTAAAAATAAGCAGAGAGGTTTTCATAGTGTTACGAACTTCTCCATTCTCCATTTTCCTGCCAAAACCCTGTCTCGCTGGATTCCTGACGATACTCCAAATGTTAGGGTCTGCAGCCCACATATGTGTGCTTGATTTCATTAGGTTTAAGCAGCAGATTTAGAGCCTTCCCTGTGGGATTCGTAGTTTCGTTGACAGGTAAACAAAAGGAAGCTAAATCCTAGATGTTTCTGCGTAAGAGTTGGTAAAACTACATGCCTTTTAGAAGAAACTGGGTAATTCAGCTTGAATAAACTTGGAATGAATGTTTGAATCGCAGGGAAGAGGTCTGTTTTCCATGTGAACTTGCTGGCAATATTTAACTTAGCTGCTGTAAAAATGACTCAGCTTTGCTGTTGTCACACCCTGAGTGAAGAAGAGAGCAGTCTTAAAACAACAGCTAATTATCAGAAGAGCCTGGTTTAAAAAAAAAAAAAAGAAAAGAAAAAAAAAAAACAGACCTAGAAACTTGACCTTGATTCTTCTAGTAGCTGTTTATTTTTAATATGTTTGCTTATTTAGTGCTTTCTCTTTGAATTGTTTGAATTCATTTTGGCAGACTGGGTCAAATTCAGGAAGACTTGTCCTAGTTTGTCTGCAGAGCTCAGGTCTCTGGGAAGTGATAGTCACACACCCTGAGAATTTTTTAAAACACGACTTCATGGCAGCTGCAAACAAGCTGCCTCAGTGCTTTCTTCATATTTCTTAAGGTTCAAAAATGTAAGTCTTCTTGTGTAAGTGCTGTGAAGCTTTTTGCACTGGGAGGAAGCAAAAAAAAAAACTGTGGAGACTGTGATGTGTATGGCAGCCAGCTGGATGTAAAAAAAACCTCTCCTCTTGGACAGGGCAGACTGAGTACCGAGTGTTTCAGAATGAGCCCAGAACTTCAAAAGGGTTTGTCCCATCTGTGCTCTCTTTAAGTGAAAACACTGCACAGTTGACCTCCAATTGATTTCACAGTAGTGAATGCTACCAGCTATGCATAAAATGTGGTTGGAGAGCTTGATGTAGCTGCCACACCTTCTAGGCAGCCATCGCACTGTGCATAGTGCTGCCCTTTCTGAGACAAGAGGAGTTACATCTTGTTTTTCTAATATCTGTTTCTCCTTTTTTTTTTTTTTCTGGCATAAATTTATCCCCACAGCAAACCACTGTCTTGCTAAAGAGAGGAAGTGCTCCATTTTTACAGGAACAGGTAACAAATGCCAGCAGACCCCCCCGCAGTAAAGTGGCTGGGCAGAGATTCCAGACTTTGATAGGTGTAGTTGGCACGAAGATACATGTAACTTTGGAGTGTGCAGTGTGAGATGAGATACAGGGTTTTTTTTTTCCATTAGAGACCAGAAAAAAGCTTGAACTGCTGCATTTTCCCTAGGAAATGTTTTGCAAAGAATTTTGTATACAAGCATACAAATGTATGTGTATGTATATGCGTGTGAACATCCTCTGAAAACTTTACCCACTGCCGGGCTAATCTCAGTTACATTGCCATTGGTGAAGAAATCTGCTTCCACTCAAGATTCACAGCAGCATGATTGATGGAGAAATTAGATCCCCATCCTCAGACTATCCTGTCTATGGCAAGAGTGAGGTTCTGTTTGGGCATGTTACATCAGTTAGGAGGAATGCACAACAACCTCTTTTAAATCACCATACCAAAAGGTCTCAAATCTAAGTAAATATTTTTGTCTTTGTAGTTCATTGTTTGCTGAGGAGCAGTGAGGTTTTTTGCTTCTGCACATTTTCCAGTCCCTTGCCTTCCTCAGTGCATCCCCTGACATCACTGCAGTAGAAGATTTCCATTTAGTTTTCAGGCCTCATATTAAGAAATTCTTTCCTTGGCAGGAGAGGAGAGTCTACAGAGGTTTAGAGTGCCCTTCTGAAGAGCAGTAAGCCACCCAAGTCAGGCTGTGCCCAGGATCTAACAGCCTTTGAACACCGTCCCTCTCTCGTTTGGGCATAGGGCTCACCAGCCAGTGCCAAATGGAGAAGGGTTGAGCTGGTCACCAGGCTCCTTGAGTTCAGCATTACAGACCTTTGGCATCAAAGAAACGGGCTTTTCTAGGAAGATAGTGGAGATGATTAAGTATGAGTTGGTGGAGGAAATCCCCTTTCTTCGTGGCCTTGCTGTCAGGCTTTCTTTCACTTAATTATATTTTCACCGCAGAGTGCTGAGCCGAGTAAATCTCTAATGTAACTCCACTGAGGTTACTAGCACCAAGGTGAATGTGGTCCGCTATCCCTAAGTTAGATGAAGGGGCTTGGCTGATCCTCCCTTTTGTGGCAGTCAGGCAGAAGAAACACTGTCAGTCCTGGGCTCTGGATGGGGAGGAGGACTGAGTGCAAGTAGATTCAAAAAGCTGCTTAGGAGCTGGGGACACCTATCCTGCAGCGTTCATAGCAGGTATTGGATTTCACAATCTGATCTGTGGTTTTAGAGGTCACTATCTGAATTCTGCAGGTATCTTTCTATCACATTAAATACCCTGAGGCCATGGCTCTGCATTTTTGGGGTAAATGATACACAGCAATCACAGAATGGTTAGAGTTGGAAGGGACCTTAAAGATCATCTAGTTCCAAACCCCCTGCAATGGGCAGGGACACCTTCCCCTAAACCAGGTTACTCAAAGCCCCATCTAGCCTTGAACACTTCCAGGGATGGGGCATCCACGACTTCTCTGGGCAACCTGTTCCAGTGCCTTACCACCCTCCGAGTAAAGAATTTCTTCCTAATATCTAATCTAAATCTACCTTTTTTTCAGTTTAAAACCATTACCCCTCGTCCTATCACTACACTCCCTGATAAAGAATCCCTCCCCATCCTTCCTGTAGGTCCCCTTTAAGTACTGAAAAACCACAATAAGGTCTCCCCAGAGCATTCTCTTCTCCAGGCTGAACAACCCCAACTCTCTCAGCCTGCCATCATAGGAGAGGTGCTCCAGCCCTCTGATCATCTTCGTGACCCTCCTTGTGACCCGCTCCAACAGATCCATGACCTTCTTATGTTAGGGGCTCCAGAGCTGGATGCAGTACTTCGCGTGGGATCTCACAAGAATGGAACAGAGGAGGAGAATCACCTCCCTCGACCTGCTGGTCATGCTGCTGGTGATGCAGCCCAGGGTGCGGTTGGCTTTCTGGGCTGCCAGTGCACACTGCCATCTCGTGTTGAGCTTCTCATCAACCAACACCCCCAAGTCCTTCTCCTCAGGGCTGCTCTCAATCCATTCTCTGCCCAGCCTGTATTTGTGCTTGGGATCGCCCTGACCCACGTGCAGGACCTTGCACTTGGCCTTGTTGAACTTCATGAGGTTAATCTAAATGCAAAATAGAGATGAGCACCAGTCTCAAATGAGAAGTATCAGAGACATATGGTCCTGCTTGCACTCCCTAAAAGCAGGCTATAGATCTTATTACTGCATTGGTTGGTGTACTCAAAGACAAGTACGTTTTTGTACGGAAATAAGAGCCCGAGCCCACTGTAAAGAGCATCATCTTGAAAGAGAGCGGGAACTGAGTGGGGGATAAGCACAATCAGATCTTTTTTCTGTTTGTTTTTTTTGTTTTGTTTTGTTTTTTAGTGCGGCTTTGCTGGATGGAGTTTAATTAAGCAGGAAGAGAAAAGAGGGAGTTGTCTGTAGTGCATTTTTACTCCTGGCTCCCCTGGGAGAAGAGGACATGTTACTGTTCCATTATATGGGCTGGCAAACAGAGTCTGGGTAGCCTGAAACAATGACTGGGATCACACAGGAAATCTGGGACTCTGAAGCCTGAATTCAGAATCTCAACCACAAGAGCCTGCTTTCTCCTGTGAGGAGGAAACCAAATGAGCAAGCCAGCTCTCCAGGCTGTTGGTCCCATCACTGCCAGAATTTCAAATCCCTGTATGGTTATATGCATCCTCTGTGTGACTGAAGGACCTTTTGCATGGAGTATTTGCTCAGATTTTTGGCTCAATTTTCTTGCTTCTGTTTGTTTAGGTAAAATATATGAATACTTCAAGGGGCTGGATACTCTGGGCATGGATGCATATCTTTGGGATGCTCCATAGCACCTCTCCTCTTTAGATCAAATGCTAAAAGATGTTTAAAAAAAAAAGCCAGGAAAATTTTCCTTCCCTCTTTTCTTTTGAACCATGGTGTGGATCCTATACATCCACAGCCATTGTGGCAATACCGTTGCCGAAGGAGAAAGTGCCAGGATGCCACCACTTCCATCTTGGTGTACTGTTGAAAGTCATCCTGAACTTCCAGGGTACATCTCCTCTGGACGACATCTTTGTTATGTGTCTTGCCCGATGCAGTGCTAGTCTTTGGTGATCATAATATACACAGGATAATAATTAACAGCTTCAGTGCTGTGGCCAACTTTGATTGTAATTTCACTGGTTTCCTTGTGGCAGGATGAAAAGTAGCTTTCATCCCACCACCAGATCTTCATCCCAGATTGATCTACCACCTTACTCCAGCAGCATGGAGTCAGTAAAAACGGGTTTCAGCCACTGCCTGAGATCTCCATGAAGGGCATTGCTGTTCCCCTTTGTTGGCAGACAGCAAGCTGTAAAGGGAAGTAGAGGAAAGAGCATGGCAAATCTTCATGCCTTCATTTTTAAGGTTTAGTCTTGCTCTGAGCAAGGTCTTTGTGATGGAGATAATCGATGGGTCTGATAGGCAGGCTGAGATGAATCCACCTTTCTGTAACCCTGAGTGCTGTGTTAGTATTTCCATACCCCATGTCTTGACAACAGTATGGGTAAGTAGGAAGCCCCTTCCAGTTAATTCCAGTTAATTTTTAGGCCACAGACATGTTGTCTGGAACTGCTGCCTAAAAGCTTGGATTTTCCCCTATTCGTTCTGGTTTACCCTCTCTGCCACCATTTTAGCTGTTGAAAAAACCTTGATTTACTGGAAAGAAAGTATCAGGATGGAGCATGCATTGCCAGCCAAGGTTAGCTGTTAAAATGGTTAATTTCCTGTTAAAATGTTTCTCACATAGCTAGGCAGAGTGTGCTTGTATGATATTTTCAGTAGCTGAATTTTTGTTACACCTTTCTCTTCTAGCCTGAAAAGGCCATTCCTATTAAAAACTACAAGAAGCACATGTAGTTGCGGACCGGGCCTTTTCTTAACTCTTTCCTGAGATAAGTCCTAAGACTCTGCTAATGCAGAGTATGTGATTTTATCCAGCACTGTTAGGTAGGACAGTGATGGGTTTTTTTTCTGTATGAGCAAAAGTCACAGTGTAGGTTTAATAGACCTGGCATAAAAAGGCTTTTGTTGGCAACACTATAAACCACAATATGGTATAAACGACATCAGTAAGAGAATTTCCTTGCTGATTAAGCTATATTTCTATCAGGGACAATTTTAGCAGGTCTAGGATGGAGCTATAGTGATGCTGCCCTCCTCTCGGCCCAACCAGGTGTTCCTGCCTCCTCTTGCATCAGTACCCTTGTAAGTTGGTTTTTGGTGACCTCGGCTGGGAGCTAAACCAGCTGAAAAGTCTCTCTCTAAAATAAAAAGCATAGTATTACAAGACAGGGTAGTTCCCTGAATGTGCATGTAAGTAGCTAAACAGATATCAGTACTACTTGAGGATTTTGTTTGTAGTGGAGAGCTGGTTTCCTGCATTACCTAGATTTAGGGATCTGGCTAAATTGCCTTGAGGCAATTCAAGCAACCAGGAAAAACTAGTTAAGCCTCTCGGCAAGAATATGCTCTTTCCCAGCAAGGTTTCCTCATGCTGGGAAGATCTTCTTGTCCCTTACATCAGTACCACATCCCTAGATCTCTCCTGAAGTGTGGGGTAGCTAGGGATGGAAAAGGGAATCCGACCTGTGTGTTTATACTCCCTATTACCATAAATCACAACTGATCACTGTCCAGTGTTGTAAACAAGCTCAATCTTGGGCTGTTGCAGGTGAAGGAAAAATTACAGAGAACTACATACAGAATTTAAAACAGGAGTTTGTAAGCAGGCATCTGTTAAGTCTACCAACTTGGAAAACCTAACAGTAAAGCAGAATATGTTTAGTGCCAGTGTGAAAGCTTTGCAGTGTAACTCCCACTAGGTACTGTATATTTTGCAGTAGCAGTGGATACTGTGCTTAATTTGATTTCTTGTTGCTCCTGGCTTGCTGCGTTTTCTATAGATGCCTTGTGGCATGATGGTGAATGTAGCTTTAGACAAACAGCTTGGACTCTCTGCCTTGGTTTCCCCAGTGGTACAATGGGCATAATATTTCCATTCATGTTTGCAGGGCTGTCCTGAGGCTTCACTAGTGAACATATGAAAAGCACTACGTCTACACTAAGTACGACTTCTGTAAATTTTTTAAAAGTGCAACTGTTTATGCTTACCCCTTACTCCATTCTCCTAGACATTTGAACCATGTGATCTACATTACTTGGAGTTCTGAGTCTCAAATAAGCATTTCAGATAGATTTTTGTTTCCCTTTTCTCTCCCTTCACAAAATATATTCCTTTTAATTTTAAATTTGGGGTTAAGTCTTAAGACCTAAATACTGGGAATTGGAAAGCAAATGAGATTTGCTGTTGGGTCCTTGCTGCCTCCTGGTGGAGAATTAACAATCACTTCATTGAGGCTGCCTGGGATGATTTAAGTCAAAAACACTGAGTTTATGGAAACGTTTTGGGACTAACATTTTAAAAACCTGTATTTTGGAACATAGATCTCATTGGAGTGCAATGAGGTGATCTTGAAAATGAAGCCTAAGATTGTTTGCTTACATTGATGACCAGTATGTGTCCATGGTTTTTTTTGTCTAAGCTGGACCCTGAAATAAGTAGTTAAGCCTTTCACAACAACTTCTGGATTTTTTTTCAAAAGAAGGTAAAACAACTTCCTCGTCTTACTGTCAAAAGCAGCAGAACTTTATCTAGAAAGGAGGCGACTGCCAAAATCACGTCTCTCAGATGCTAAAATACCTTCCTAAATGATACTGAGCAAAATTCTGGTGTTTAGAAACGCTGCGTTTGCCTTTCCTTGCCTTTCCATACATTCCTTTGCAAAACCTAAAATTTGCCCGGAATGGTTTGGGTGCTTGTTGTTGGAAAGTTTAAGATGGAAGAGCAGTGCCTGGGCACTTATTAATTATTCCAGCAACAGGCCTCCTCATAAGAAGTGATTCCCACATGCATCAGATCTGTCCCTGCATCAATGCAGATTCACAAGCTTTTCGGATGCAGTCTGCTCCACAGGGGTTCCTCTGGACCTGCCTGGCCTTTGTTGGTGTTCAGAGTCCCTTGGAGATCTGAGCAGCAATGTCCAAGAGGCAGAGTGGGGTTTGGGCTGCAGAGTCTGGATTTAAGATGGGTTTCCATGATCTGTCCGTATCATGCCACTAGCATAGGGTGTGAATGCATCTTGCAGGGAGGGGAGCCCAGCCCCATGGAAGCTCACTCCACATTGTTGGATGAACAAATGTTAAAGTCTGTCCAGCTCCCGCATGAGAGTGCCGGTGTCAGACAAGGGCAGCTCACCCTTTGTGGGGCACACTGGAGCTGGTGTGTGGACTGGTGAAGAAGTCCAGGTCCCCTGCTTGCGCTTTCTTGTGGTCTTCAGAGAGAGATCATGGAGCAGTTGTATGGCGGGGGCTGCTGATATCCAGGCATGATTTAATCTCTGAGTCAGTTTAATTCCTAGAAGCAGATTGGAAAGTGAGCAAAGTATTTATGGTCCGTGCTCTGATCTGCCAGATTCTGAGTGGTGTAACACAGGCCGAGAGCAATTGGGATTTTACTAATGTGGTTTCCTCTTCTTTCTTTGACATATACAGGCTTTATGCGTGAACTGGTCAAACCTCAAATTGCCCTGGGTGGATCTGGACTGGCTGATTGATATCTCCTGTCAGATAACTGAGCTTGATCTCTCTGCCAACTGCCTGGTCTCCCTTCCATCTGTGATCCCATGGGGCCTGATAAACCTCAGGAAGCTCAGCCTGGCTGACAATCAGCTGATGGAGTTACCCAGCATACAGTCATCCGACGAAATTATATGTACAAGGTGTGTGTATGCTGGATGCCTACAGCAAACTGAGCCCGTGCAGGTGCAAATGAGTCAGTTGTGCTTGTGTAAACTGCGTAAGTGAAGAGCATATGCAGGAGCTTCTTGGTTTATTTTCTGTCTGCTGCAAGGTTTAACTTAAGATTTGCCCTTTTGCATTCTCAGTGTTTCCACATTAGTTGTCAGGACAATTTTATTCCTGTATTGTCTCATGTTGCTTCTGCTTTTCTCCAGTTCTGGTGAGCCCCACTCCTCTAAGTCTAAGGCCTGAGATGACTCAGATTGACATTTACTGGCTCGTATCAATTATCTGATCTGCTGTCTATCCAGACCGCTTCTGCCTGCTCCCTGAAAGGGTTAATTTTCTAAACAGGGTTTTTTGCTTTGCTTTGTGAGAGCACATTCCAGCTGCTTTCATTCAGATCTAAAGCTGTCCTGGTAAAATAGATGCCTATGGACACAGGAGTCTTTGCTAGCATTTTATTGATGCCTGACCGAGTATCTTCTGTACTTACAGGTTACTCGAGGTCGACGTATCCAGCAACAGGCTCTCTACTCTCCCTTCTGGATTCCTACATCTTAAAAACCTTAAAAAACTCATTGCTTCCAAAAACTATATGGAGAAGTTATTTGACGAGGAAAACAGTACGTACTGTCCAGTGTTATGCTTACATTTCAAGGCATAATTTGTAAGGGAGAGCCCCAAGCTGTTATAATAATGACTTAAAGACAGTATTAACTAGGGATGCTTAACATCTCTCAATCCTTTGTCCAAAGTACATGAAAAGGCCTGGTTGTTTTTTAGCACTCATGAAAGCCTTTCGCTCTTATCTAACAAGTATGCAGTATCTTGCTGTATCAGACTGCTATCGTGCTTACACCAAGTCCACAACATTTTGTGTCTTCTAGCAACTAATTGGATTGGTTTAAGGAAGCTGCAGGAGTTTGACGTCTCTGACAACAGGTTGGTGGAACTTCCAACGGTTTTTCTATACTGCTTCAAGTCCCTAAACATACTGAATGTTTCCAGAAATCAGCTGAAAGTGTTTCCAGATCCCTGGGCCTGCCCCTTGGTAAGTTGAATTGCTCTGACAGAGTCAGAGGCTGAAAAAAGCTGTTGAAACAATGCAAAAAATATACTGTGGTGCTTAAAAAGCTGCCTGATGTCTTAGGCTAAAAAGCTGTTCTGTTTCTGTAGGAGTGCCCCTGCCTGATTTGGTTTATGGGTCTCAGATCGAGGCTTTCTGAGGTTCTACCCTGTTCTCACCATGTTGATGGCACTGGTGGAAAACTTGTAGAAATGTGTCTTACATGGATGTATTCATTTTCTCTGTAGTTCATATGAGCACAAGTATTGTTAGGATCACTCTACAGAACACTCAGCCTTCATTCAAAGTCAACTTTGCCCAAACCCGTGGCTAAGTAGGGCATCTATATGCACCCATCACTGTGACTTTATTCCTCATTATTACAGGGATAGCTGGAGAACAGTATACTTTGGTGAGGTGTTTGTTTATGGTTGAAAAGCAAATGGGGATAATTTTCAAAATAACTTTTGAAATACTTCTTGCCCACGAAATAATTTGCCCATCGGTTAAGTGAGTGCATCTCTTCAGCAAATCCTATGTGTCTGCATGCACAATAATTTATCTGGACCAAAATATATAAAGAGATCACCTAGAATGAATTTCTTAATGCCTTAAACATGTGACAGCTGACCTACCTCATTATTTAAAGAGATAATTACTACTCTGTGGGTGGTTTTGCTTTTATGTTTTCCAGAAATGTTGTAAAGCATCTAGAAACTCACTGGAATTCCTACCTGACACATTGACTATTTTCTGGAAAAATCACCTCAGAGAAGTGGATTTTTCTGAGAACTCACTAAAAGAAGTTCCACCAGGACTCTTCCAGCTTGAAGTAAGTGTCATTTCTTCCTACTTCACAGTACTTCTCTTAATACTTATTTAGACTGCAAAGTCATAGCAGTGGCTGCCTGATTAAGGTAGGAAACTACCTGCTGGTTTGAGTTGATGAACACAGCAATTGCACAGAGTCTCTGAGCAGCCTGTAACCTCCTGAATGGCTACATTCAGGCCCTTGTCCAGTGTGATATGGTATCTAGCTTTTGACACAGGTCTTCTGAGAACTCTTTGGAAGTCCGTGGTTTTCAGATTTTAGGAGAGCAGTTCGGAAGACAACCACTGTATTGTAGCTGCAAGCTCCAACCATTGAAAGATAGATGTACTCAAGTGTGCTCACAAATAGTTGTGTTTTTTCTTAATCTGGCAAACCAGTGTTGTGTAACTAAGGGTTAGTCTTTCTGTGCTGAAAATAGCATCTTTGAATGCCCTAAACAATGCTAGTTGGCATCTCTCTTGTCTTTGAACTTGTGCAGATTAAATAATTCTTGCCAGTGGACATCAGAGATCCATAGTTTTACTTCAGAATTCTTCAGAATTTGTGGCTTCGCGTGGTTTCGACATGAAACCAAGCAGAACTTGGAGGTTTCCTCCAAGCTTCCCTTCCAGATTGTGAAACTCGGGGTCATGGAGATAGAAACAGAGGTAAATTGTCGTGCAGAAGTTTCATGATTTTCACCACTGGCCTGTGTGGGAAGGTTGCAGAAGTGGCGGTTCATATGCATGTCCAATTCAGACCTTGGGAGTCTACTGCAAAGGTGCTTCTTGCTCCTGCCTGGAAGAAGAACACTGAAGTCATTTGCTCCCTCAGTTGTTTTTAATGATCTCTGCAGATCTTGTTTTGCTTTCCGGTAACCATTTGTTTTCAATTGGTATTTCTCCCGAAACAGAATGAATCCTGTGGACTATTGTATGCGAAACTTGTTTTTTTCTGAATACATTAAAAATAAGCCCAGTGGGTGGGAACTACCATAACAGATATTAAACACTAGATGGTGCTTCAAGGGCACATTGCTTCGGGTGCCACAGCTCAGAGGCAGCAGAGGGATGTGAGGGCACCATCAGAGAAGACCTCAGTGCAATCTCTGCTGATGGTCTGTCTTCAAAGTTAGTGAGCTTTGGCTGCCTTATATAGTGCCAGTTTTTATCCATATCTCTTCAGCCTTACTTACACAAAAGAAATAAATAGCAGGTATTTTCAGTCCCCCAAGGGCGAGAATGAAGTGAGCAAACAGAAGGTGAAAGCCCATGCCTAGATCCGCCCTGGCTTGGGCTCCTCCTTGCTTGTAGAGTTTGTGTCAATGGATAGGGCTGCACTCACACTCCAGCCCTCCCAGCCCTCTCCAGAAGTAGATGTGGGAAGTGGGATAAATGGGCAGTAACATTTTCCTACATTATATGTTCCTACATTATTATGCAGGAACAGCAGTGACCTGTCTTCTCCCTGGGAAAAGCTGAAAGAAGAGGAGGCCTGTGACTTGAAAGCATGTCTCTGACCTAGGCTGGTGGGACATGTAGTTTATCACTGGCCTTTGCTTGGTTTGTGGAGGAGTCTTAAGACTCCTTAGGACAGTTGCTAATATGATGTATATACTAGAAATGTGGTGTTAAGAGAGGCAGAGGCCTTCTCGGCTTTCCTGTCTGTTGCCTTCTGAAGGAGCCAAATGTATACATGCTCCAAACCATGCCTTAGTTCCTGAGACTAGTTTGCGTCTCTTAAAGAGACCTGACCCTCTCTGAGTGGAATTATTCAGGTAAGACTCTGGTCGGCTTTTCCACATCAAGAGCTGACCGAGGCAGCCTAATCTGGATGCTGCAGTTCCTTCCTTCTCGTATAATCTAACGCACCAGAGCTCTTTTTGCATGCTGCAGTAGGTTTGAAGGAAGTTGTCTGCTACTGCCATTGTCACTTCTGGAGGCACCCGTTCCCTTCCTGAAAGGCAGCAAAAATGGAGAAGTTAAAGATGAGAAAGAAGAGGCAATTGCAAAACAAGGACCAGTGATCTCCAGAATTACAGTCCTGAAGAGCCACAACCAGTTGAAAGTCACTAATTTTCCCTCCATGGAGCAGGCACATAAGCATTGCATATAATCTCACCAGTCTCTCGGCTCTCCTGGAGAGTGGCCTTTGTCAGCGTTTGTGGGGGGCATGTAACATGGATACAGTTGACTGAAAATGAAGCACTGCAGCTAGACCACACAGAACAAAGTTTGTGCTAATTCTGGAACGTGTAGCCTCCCTTTCGTCCCATCCCCTGCTCAGGGATATTTCGGGAGAGAAGTTTGAAGCATTGTCATTGAACAGCCCCATGCTGATACTTGGAAAGAGCTGGACACCAGGCACCAAGGGAGGACTGGGCCTTCCTTCCAATGGGACGTTTAAGCCAGATGATGATAAAAGCATTGGCTGTCAAAAGGCGAGTCGTGGAGAGGGTTTCGTAGTTTGCACAATTTTCCAGCCCTTTCTTCTAGTGGTTCACTCTGCATATCTGCACTTTTATATTTTACTTTTACCTTCCCCGAGTCCCACCAGGGCCCAGTGCTGCCCCTCTCTTAGCACTAGGGGGAGCGTTTTGCATGGTAATTGCCATTCCAGCAACTGCCATCGTTTATGTCACATGGATATTTCATATTTTTCCAATCTGAGAAAAGGGGAGGAAGGCCAACAGACTGGCTTCATGAGACATTGTTAATCCTGCTTGATGAAAAGGGGCATAAACCTTTTATAGTATGTGGAGCACATAAAACATTTAACACACTCGAAGCTGAAGTCTGTGCTGGTAAAACATGATTTCCATGGAGTATAATTCATTAATACTGCTGTACTTAAGGCACGAGATAATTCAGCCAACGTCCTGCCTATCTCTCTTTTCACAGGGGGATTTGCAGCATAAACCTGGTTGGAAACTCTACATAGAAGACTGTTTTTCAGTGGAAAGTCGGGTTTTCAACCAAATGCAAATGATCATTTGAGCCTTGACTTTATTTTTAAAGGCAGATAGGAGAGCAGAAACTTTACAAATCTGAATGCAAACTGCATTTTTTCTTTTGTATTTCTGTTAAGTTTAAAGGAGAGCTGTGTTTAACCTTATTCATGGTATTTGCAGCTGAATCCTGTCTGTATGGTGTTAACTGTACAAATCAGCTTCACTTCTTGTTTTTAAAATTTCTGTCTCTGGTGTGAGGAATAAAAAAGGAGATAGGTAACTTGTATAAATCTTGGAAAGTTAATATAAATCCTTTCCATTTTAATGGGCATGTAATAACAAAGCAATTAAAACTTTTCCATGTGTGAAATAATTCACATTTTGCATGTTGAATTTCTGCATACAGAACAGGTGTAAGCCCACTCTGGCACTGGCTTGCACACACGTATAAGACTTCTCATCCGTATGTGGCATACTGTGTAGGTAAATCATACTGTTCTTTTCCATTTGGAAAGGTTTCCTCACTCACTAAAAGGTAAATGTCCTCTTAAATGGGTTGGTTCCAATTGAATCTGTCAGCAAAGTAGACTAATAATCTCCCAGAACTAATAGTGGTGTTGCTTCATGCAGAAAATATACTTGCTGGAGACAAGAAGGAAATGTTTGCATGCTAGGCAGCACGGACAGGATGTTCTGATGAATAAGATGTACTTTCTTCATGTTTCTGTTATTTAATAGCCATGCTAAAAAACTTCTTTCTGTGTGTTTGATGGACTCTGTCTTCTAACTATAGGCTATTCCTCTTTTAGTCTTTGGTGTCCCTGAAGCTGCTGGGAAATCAGTTAGTTACATTGCCTTCACAAGATAAGTGGAATTGCAAACAACTTAAATCACTGGATCTTTCAAAAAACCAACTTGGGAAGTAAGTGTTTCTTTCAAATTTTGTCTGAGAAAACAAAAGCTGAAGAAATAATAGCAAACCCAACCCCTCATGTAATACAAAGGGTGTCAGTAGTGAATTAATTACCTGCATAGAAGGCATTGATATCCGCATACCATGTCTCTAAGTATATTGTGTGTCTGTGACAGTGATGAATTATCCTTTACTGATTCTTTGGGCATTCAGCGCACTATATCATTTATTAAGTGGATAGATTACTGATAATGGCAGTTTAATTTCAGAGCATGTAGAAACTTCTTTAACCCAGTGTGTGGTTCATCACTACAAGTACTGGTTTGTGGGGAGCATATCTTAACCATAAACCATCTGGATGGGATGCAGTTTGTAGTTAGCGTGGGAGTATTGTTTTGGAAGAAATGAAAAGTCTTTGTTTTTTAGATGGAAGTGTAACCAGCTGCAAGTTCATAGTGAAGACTGTCGTTAATAAGGTCATCCAATAAAAGAGTGATGTTCTTCTATTTAGAAATTACAATAGGGATGTTAAACATAGAGAGCTACAGGTCCCTTATCTTCTCCAGAACTGCACTGAATTGTGTAATACTTCTATCTTCTCATTTGGGTGCCTGTCCAGCAAATTTGCTGGTGTCCTTATGAGTTGCTGTGTCAATTGCAAAAGCCAAATGATTGGTTTTTTGAATCTCTCAGTGCATTTCCAGAGTCATGTTGTTGAGTCATCTTGTCAGAGACTCTCTGGTGAGAGCAGGGAACGGCAGCAGGTCGGTTCTCCGATGCTTCTCTTGAAGCTTGTTCAACTTGCTGTTTGACAGCCTACTTAACCTTGACACCCATAAAGCTGGGGGTCAAGTGCTCTTGCCCTGGGAGCTGAAAGTGCAGCCTTGCAGAGCTCTGTTAATTTGCCAGAAGAAAACCATGGGGCCTGGACAAGTGTTGATGGAGTCTAGCTCTGTGATTGCACAGTGGGTTTCAATCCCATCTCTTGAAAGCAGACAGGAACCCGTAAGAGCTGTGCTGTGAATCCCACAACCGTGAGCAGAGCCAAACCACTCTGCATAGTGTCCCGGGCACGCAGCTCCAGCACCATTCTCAACTGCTGCGTCCAAGCTGTCTTCTCTACCTGTCACCATTTTGTTTTGCCTGCAGGAGTGATGAGGGATTTAAAACAAAGCGGATTCCCTTTTTCACCACGAAGAGCAGGGTGCGCTGTGGCCCAGAGGCAGGTAAGGTACATGGCAGTGCAAATGCAGTGAAGTAAGTGCTGAGAATTCCAGGTGAGCTGTGGAGCAGCAGGAGTCTATGGAGTTAGTTTGGCTGGAGGGAAATCAATGTAAATTCATCTGCGATTTTAAGCGCAACAGCATTTAAATTAAGAGGAAATATGTTTAGATAAAATATTTCTAAAGAAATGGTGCAGCTGATTGGTACCATCAACATATAGAAAGATGAAAAATGAGCGAAACCTGTTTCTTTCACTGAGTTTTTGTTCTTTTCATGAAGGTTATTCTTTTTAGCTAGAGTACTAACTGGTACGTTGAAGGGAAATTAACCCATGATAAGTCTTATTACTCTTAGGATTGTTTCTGTTGCTGAATTTGTAAATTGCATGTTTTCCCCCATCTCTGTGATTTGCGCCTGCAGTTTGGGGCAGAACAGAATAGAGATTCTGGATTAGTGCATGTGAAATCCCAGAGAGAACAAAGGAATATCTGAAGATATTTGCACTGCTTCCTGCTCTCTGTGGGATTCATCTGCATTTCTCTTTGTTTGTTTGTTTTATTTTAAAGCACTTGGAGAGCTTTCTCGTTCTCGGCTGCCTGAAGAATGGCTTTCTCTAAAGCATTCTTTGCAAATCGGAGAGTGGAATAGGGCTGGCGTCTTCATGACGCACATCTGAGCAGCCCTCAGCTGCTGGGGGGAGGGAGGGGCACTCCTGCAGCAAATGCTTCCCTCAGTTCCCCTGAAAACTGTGTGTGATCTCAGGTCAACCTGAATAGGTAAAACTGGTAAATGCACCAAGTACAGTCGTAACTATAGGTTAGGACTGGAGGTCCTAACCTCCAGTCTGCTCCTCTGGGAGGCAGAGGCTTTACCTGGCCCTCCAGGCAAGGCTAATCGTACCTCATTTTTCTGTCTGTGGAAATAGAAGCTGCTGTGCAGCAAGTCCTGTACGTGCACCCTAAGGAGGAGAAAGAGTTGATATGCATTGTTTTGCAAGTAGGAAATGGAAGTAGAAATGGTGTGACATCGGTGAAATCCTGAACATGGAAGAATTAGAAAAGGAGTCTGAATCTTGCAGGTCTGTGCAGTCTGACATATCCTCAGAGCTTCTCTGTGAAGTGCTACAGCAGCATGTCCCAATGGGGAGAGAAGGGCAGGAGCAGTGAGCAAAGGCAGCTAAAACAGCTATAAAAAGGAATTGCTGTCCTAATGGGAATCTCTACATGCTGCAAACCCAGCATAACCCCTCTACATAAAGGAGGAGAGGACGAGTTCTGCATTAGTACCATTTGAAAAGCCTTGGCACATAATAGCCTGGTGCGACTTCGAGCTGCCTGAGGTTGCGTCAGCTTTGCAGGAGGGTTCAGAGTAGCCCACCTGGCTGGTGCCACGGTTGAATAGCCACAGAGACAGAGCAAAGCCAGCTCATCTTTTTCTGTCTGTTCCTCTGCCAAGTATAGCTTGGTGAGACTAGAGGATGTGGCCAAGAATTTAAAGAACACCAAGAGAAAACAGAAGCTGGAGTACATCAGCTGCTCACAGAAGTCTCCTAGCGAGGTGGGGGGCAGGTTTTCATATGATTTTACCAACAAAGCTATTTACTTAAGTCTAGATTATTTAAAGAGAATAATTTATGGATGCTTACTATACTTGATTGATAAATCTCAGAATAACTTCTTGCACACGCATGTGGTGTTGGTGTCATTTACTCATCCAAAAATACATTTTCAAGATGGGATTTGTTTTAATTTTTCTACAGTTCTTTAAAAGAAAATCTGAGCTCAAGCCAGAGAAATCATAAATAACTCATGAATAAATAATTACAATTCATAAACACCTCGAGCTTGCTTCCAATATATTACACTCCTTTCCACCTGGGACTCTCTGGTGAATTGAGAGTATTGCTACTATTTTAGGTGTTTGGTCCTACGTGTCCAAGAGGGACTAAATCTGTCTGTGCCTAGGTGTGTACTGAAGAGGAACAATGAAAAGTTTAAGTCCAGTGATGAGCCAGAAAGGAAGTGAATTGAATCCATGAATAAGACTGCTGTTCTCCTAAAATAATCTCAAAGATGATTTTTTATTTGAAAACTCAAAGGCGGACTGTGACACCGTGCCCACAGCAGACAGTCCTGTCACGTATATAAAACACCCCTGCAGACAGTGGGACTCTTACTCCTTTTCTGATCATAGCTCAGACTTGAAATGCTGTTAATATTAAAACTGGGGTATTTTCTCCTGAGAAATCCTCTTCCATTTTCATTTTTTTTTTTAATTTCTTTTTTGGCTAAGTCTAGTTGCATTTCCTCAAGTCTTCTCTGTAGGGGAAAAAGATCTTGGTGGAAGTGCAACTGTCCTGTCCTTGAGGAAGGATGTGTCTTGCATCTCAGGGAATTGCTTGTATTGACCATGGAGGCAGCAGATGGTGCTGGTTGTACTTTCCTAATCAGAGACTCTGAATCTGCTTGTCCCTGTGTGGCCTAGTTTTCCTTGACTTCAGGATGCTTCTTGGTAGATACATGTGACACTCTTAAGACAGCAACACAATTCATGGCAGCTTTTCATGCTGCTGTCCTGGGAGTAATTTGTGGAGTGAAATGATGCTCTTTGGAACCAGCTGAATTTCCCTTTGTTTGAACCTCTCCAGCAGCAGCAACTCAGCCATGCAGTTGTTGCTATTATTGCTTGGGTTGCTCCCAAAATACGCTAGTTACTGCTCAGACGTGTAGGAAGTCTGAAGTGCCCTGAGACCTTGCAGTCTAAAACAGAACAGAGGGGCAAATGCAAACAGTGTTTTAGAGGCAACATAGGTTAGTAGTCTGTCAGCTGCAGTTTGGGGTTTTTTTCTCTGTTGTTATTGACTTTGCTTCACCATAAATTGCTCCAGGATGTAATGTGCGGGCTTGAACGTAAATTCTGACTGACTTCTGGCTTTTCTCAGGCAACGTGGAAAAAACACGTTGAGAACCACTTGTGCCCTTGGTATGCCCTTTCACTGCCAGCTGTTAGGCTGGAATAGGGGCAGTTCACAAGGTACTACCAGCTATTCAAGAGCAGGAAATCTTACGCCACTCATCCTCTGACGTATAGTCCTCTTAGCAGGCCTGGAGTTCCTCCCTCAGCACCCCAGAAGTGCTGGAGACTGTCACCTTCAAACATGTGCATCACCATGATTTTAAAAAATTGAGATGTGAGCATTTATGTTTGACCGCCATTGAAGGCTGTTTGCTTTTCTGCTGTTGCTTCATGGTGGTTCCTGCCAAGGAACCTCATGTCCTGCCTACAAAGTTAAGGTGAAGGCTTTTGGTCCAGAGCCTTGGTGCTTGTTATGTTTTAAAGGTGCAATTTGTTTCCTGTCTTGTTCCAGGTCCTTTTTTGGAGTTTCCAGCATTTCTGAGTGACTCTCTGGAAGTCCTTTATCTGAACGACAATCAGCTGGACTCGGTCCCGCAGTCCGTTTGCCTTCTGAAAGGTTTAACAGAACTTTATTTAGGAAAGTAAGTCCGTGTCCTGGAAAAGCTATGCAGTGCTATTTCCATGTTGTTTTAGTGACCAGTCTTCTGTAGAGCCCCACCCGAGATGTCCAGCGCTCTTGAATCAAAAAGCTGGTAATAGTCAGCCCCTTGTTAGAACTGTGCCCATCATTTGCTTTAGATAAGGGGGAGGCTGGCCTTTTGAATTAGGGAAGATGATCTAATGCTTTGAACACAGGCCTGGGAATCTAATGTGTCTCTAGTTCATTCTGGCTTTTTGCTGTCAGCTTCTATAGCGTTAGAGTCAATAACTCATCATTTTTGCCTTTATTTCCTCAACTATCCAGTAAAGATGATTATGCTTGTCTGCCCCAGAGGATAAATTGAGGTTATACATCACTTTTAGGATGGAAATGACTATTAAAGTGCTGAGTAGTCTTATTAAAATGTTAATGGAAGATTTCTGCAAGGAGAGAATAGTGTAATCTGAGAGTCCGTGAGAGCAGCTACTTACACACAAAGCCTGGTTGTTGGTAGATTTATTTGTTTTTGTACAGTAACCCTGGTATCCGAGAGCTTCCTCCAGAACTTGGACAGCTGGCTAATCTCTGGCAGCTGGATATCGAGGAACTAAATATCAGTAACGTTCCTGCAGAGATCAGAAAAGAGGGTAAGGCTGATTCTGTGTGTTCTTTATTAAATTGACTGAACGTATAATGAAAATCACTTCCTTTTAATGGTCCTGAACAGGAACAGACAGTGTGTGCCCAAGCCCTTGTTGCAGTTAAGTGGAATTACACAGGGAAACCTCCTACACGTATTTGCAGGTTTGACAATCAGTGCTAAGCTCTGGCTATATGATGAATTTCAGATAGATCACATGTTAAAATGATGACTTATAAATGCAACATTTCATTTGCAGTATGCACGCCGGATAAATTCCATGGCTTGCTTCCTGAATGTGTATATTTTAGGGCATTTAGATGGTCTTTCTAAAGGCTCAAGTGTTTAGGATCAGCAGTCGCAGTCACATTGAAGTGACTTTATTGTAAGCTGCTAAGGGTTTGGATCTATTACAATACTGTCTTCTTTTTTGTGTGTTTTAATAAGAAAATCCTGTGGGAACAAAGTTATTAGGAATTATTCCTTCTCCAGCACACTGTTGAAGCCTAAATCTAATTTTAACTAGAAACATAAAAGTAGAAGGAAAAACTGAGTATTTTCCAATACTAAATTTGTATTTTATGTTTCCTTTGAGCTTCTGAAGCATACGAGTCACAGCATTTGTTTCTTCTTACAGTGCTCCATTGTAGAGTCTCAGAGCAGTGACCTTTTTCTGGGGTCTCTGTCTCAGGTTTGTCCACTAGAGGTTTCTTTGTTTATTCTCTGGGTTGTCTTAGCCCACAGCGAAACTGTAGGGAAAATATTAATTCAGCTGATGTGTCTGCAGCAGCAGGTTTTGTGCAGTCCTGCTGTACATATGTATATTTGTAACTGCTAACCACAGATAAAGCCTGTTCACTTCCCCCCCATAGGCCCTAAAACAGTGCTGGCGTACTTAAGAGCGCAGCTGCGCAAAGCAGAAAAGTGTAAGCTAATGAAGATGATCATCATTGGTCCTCCACGACAGGGAAAGTCGACGCTGATTGAGATCCTACAGACAGGAAAAGTCCCTCAGATGATGCACAGCGATGCCACCATACGTACAACGAAATGGGAGCTCCCCAAGCCAGTAGGACACAAGGCAAAGGTGAAAAACAATCGAAGATCCTTAGCCCCAGTGGGATGTTTGAGCCCCACAGTGGGCTGAAATTGTCTGTCCTTTTACAAAGAACAGTTTCCGCTACCTGTGAGCCAGACCTTGCAAGTGATATGTCTTTAGACCCATCACAATTCCTCTGTTTCATTTCCAGTTGGGACTAGAGGGCAGTTCTGTTTTCCTGAGGTCTCAAGTTTGTATCCTAAAGAGAGCGAGCCCTGTGTAGACTGCCTGAATTCTGGCTCTCCAAGCTTTGGTGGTTTTTAGACACTGATTCTGAGAGAATGTTTTAAATCAGCTTCCCTAAAGCAGATCGTCCTTATTTGGGGGCCAGAAAATGGGACATCAGTACCTAAAGCTGGACTCCCTTGATATCAGAACTGTCCTAGGTGGGGAAGGTGGGTGGAAGGTAGGACGCCTGACCTCTGGTATGACCCAGGGATATAAGGCATACCTTAAACCTCCAAATCTCAGATGGCTCATTCAGGAGTGTGTCAACCCATACTGAACTCATTTGGACAGCACTGAATTCATTCAAGCATTTGTAGGTGGCCCTGTCCACTGCCTGGGTAGTAACACAGGGATTACAGCATGCAGAATTGGTCCTGATGTCTTGTCAGAGCTGATGGTGTGCAAACGCATGGCTCTCCCTTCCCGGATGAGAGCCATGACCACCAGACTGTTTTGGAAGGGGTGGAGGAGCCTGCTGAGTTCAGCTATTCTGCAACGAAGAGTGCCAGGCCAGAGACAGAAAGAAAAAGAGCGAGCACAGCCTGACTCTTTAAAGACAAGACTTTGGTGGGAGAAGGGATTTGTGCATTTTGTGCTGAAGAGCAATTGAATAAAATAAAAACCTAGACTGCATCAGAGACCTGGAGTGGGATCAAGATGCTGAATGGGCTTTTGTCCCTACCTCTGAGTCTGTGCGTAGGAGCACCCACAGCTGAAGGTCTTTTGGATGAACAAAGCAGTCCTGGCGCTAGTTAGAGCTTGGTTTAAACAATATGGAAGTTCTTCCAGCTGTTTCTGGGAGACTTCAAACTGGGACTATGCTAGGAGATCAGAGGCCTACTGAGATACTTAGCTCCTTGCTGAAGTCTCATAGGGTAAATTGTCATGTAGGATCAGTCGGTACTTGGACCTGGACCAGTAAACAGAGCCCACTCAGTGTTACATGATGCTCTGAGGATGGTGGCTGGAGCAGGGTTTGGTTTTCTGCTCAGTCACAGGCTTCTTGCCTCCCCAGGGCCAAGTGATTTAGGGACAGAGCCTAAAAAGTATGTAGGTGCTTCCAACTGCAACTGGGAGTCTGCATACCATTTAAGCGGAGAGCCAAGCTCCCTCTTAGTGCTGTTGGGGGGCTGCACAGAGGAATGGATGCTGGGGTAGTTGGAAGACAGCCAAAGCTAAAGAGGCCGCCATTCACCCATTTCCCCAAAAATCAGCAAATCTGATTTACAGTGGCTGTAATTCTGGCCCATCTCTGGTGTGACACACATGTCAGAAGCCTCTGAGCAACATGCAGGAGGTGTTTATGAAAGGCTTGAGAAGTTTCCCGTCTCCTGGGCATCTACATTCTGTTTGGCTCAGTTAAGGGCTGAGCTCAGTGGAAGTGATTTCAGCAGGGGGTTTCCTGTTCCCCATAGCAGTGGCAGATAAGTAGCTTCAGCGGTCCTGTCGAGCATGGCACAGACAAGGATGAAACAGTTTCTATTCAAGATGCAGTGAAATACAGGGCTCAGAATGAGACCCTTGTTTGTACTGGAGAATCCACAGCATTAACTGGAGATTTACCAGCATCAAGGGCACCTCTATCGTTTTAGCAGCAAGTAATTAGTCTTGATTTCCTGTGGGGAAGTGGTAGCCATGCTCAACAATTGCTTGTTGATTTTTCTTTCCTGGAGGCACAATTAGGACATTGAAACCCTTCTTGTGTCATACATTATGCAGGCGTAGGTTTATACTTCAGCTATTATCTCCCTGTGATTTACTGCAACCGTTTGATTTGAACACTTCTCTTTGTCTAAGTAGGTTGATTCAGTGGAGTTCAATGTCTGGGATATTGGAGGCCCAGCAAGCATGTCTACAGTCAATCAGTGTTTCTTCACAGACAAAGCATTGTACATCGTGGTATGGAACTTGGCACTGGGGGAAGAAGCTGTGGCAAACTTACAGTTCTGGTTGCTGAACATTGAGGTAAGAAGTCAGTGGTGGACTCTGGGGAATCTATTTATCAAGTAGTAGCTCAGCACACAGATATGTGGTATTACAGATTCTTTTTCGTCTGCTTTTAAAAACTCCACAAGCTATGAATTTTGCATAGCTTTTGGAATTAATTTTCCATTACACTGTAGGCGTATCGCTATATTTAATGGTTTAAATTTATCATTTGCTTTGTTCTCCCTCACACACATCAGAGAATGAAACAAAAGCTGATTTATAAACCCTTGGTAAGTAAGGCTGAACTTACTTAATTTGGAATTAGTGTTTGACCACACTGTGCTCCAAGGGGGGTTGAAGCATTTTCTTTCTGTGTGGGTTAGACACACGTTAGTTTTGAGGTTATATTTTTAACACTTTAGATTTAAGTAAGCTAGAGAGTATCTCCCCAGACAGTTCTCTGAGACTCAGAGCTGCAGTGAATTCATTGGTGTTGATTGATTTTTATAATACCATGTTCATAATTTTTTGTAAATGTTTATTATTTTATATCTGTCTTAACATTATATACACAGAAATGGGCTCTAAGCTAGTGCCTCTCCAAAAAAGAAATATCTTGACATTACGAAAATATTAGCTTAATGGTCAGCAGCAATCAAAAACCCAAACTAGGTAACAAAGCCGAAAGCATAATTATGATATTTCAAAAATGAGTGATGTGCCTGTGTCCTTAATACATCCCAGCAAGCACATAGTAGCATCAGAAAAGATACAGAGAAAGGTTAACATGATGGTTAAAAGTATGGAAAAATTTCTGAGTGCACAGTAATTAAATAGATTAGGCCTTTTCAGCTTGGGAAAGAGGCAAATGAGGAGGACTGCATGTAGACTTATAAGGGGTAAGGAGAAAAACACAAGGGAGTCTTTGTTCATGATCTTGTACAATAGAAGAATTAGGAGAGATCAAATGAAATAGTGAGATGGTGGCTTTGAAACAAGCAACAGGAAGTATCCTAAACACAACAGATAAGCAACCTGTGGAATTTAGTGGACCTACAATGTGCTATGGGTGTCAGAAGTTGAAAAAAACAGACTGGTGGAACTAAAATCCATCAAGTGCTATTTATTCAGAGATACTGTCTCATGCTCAGGAGGCTGGTGAACTGCAGGCTGCTGGATACTGGGACAACACACCAGGGAAAATCTCTACATACTTACCCTGTGCCTATACCCTTCATTAGCCTCCAGTCAGAATATTGGGCCAAGTGGGCCCTTTGGTCTGACTTGGTACAGCCACCACTCCCATGGCTACACAGGGTTCAAGTATGGTGTCATTCAGGTTAGGAGATTTCAGTGGGCATCGTAAGAGACAAATGGATTGACTGCAGATAAACATATATTTCTGCATCTGAACTGTCTCCTGTGGTCAAAGTCATTTGGATCAGCAGGCTGATCCCTGCTTAAGCCTGTGCAATCACATTGTGTTTGGCAGCATGTTCCCTGAAATGTGGATACATTCCAGTCCTGTAATAGAATCATGGAAGGGTTGGATGAAACCACGAGATCATCTAATCCATTCCTTTCTACTGATTCAGGCTTAAGTACATTTAGACATTTCTAGCAGTTTATCTCACCTCTCCACATACCTTCAGTGAAAAAGTTTGCATAACTTCCCCAGGTATCCATTCTGGAGTGTAACTAGCCTTTTTCAGGATATTAAAGGTATATCTTCTAGCTAGAGGTTAAGCTAACTGCTTTTCTTTTTCTGGGTGGACATAGTTCCCATCATTTAGCTGACTCGTAGCAATTTAATACTACATGGCAACTCCCTTTATGTTAAGCCCTGATGTAATAAACCCAAACTGACAGTTTCCTGCTCTTCAGTAGCAGCAGATGATTAAGCCGTATTCATCAGGAGAACTTCTGTAATACCCAGATCACTTATTGCTGTTGTCAAGCTGCCATGACAGGTTGCCTCTATTTTACATATAATCCATTTTATTAATGTACATGACTACCCCCTCTTAAATACTATATTTTTCACATGTCCTCACTGAATTTTTACCACGACATAATCTGGATGAGATCATTGTCAGTGTTTTCTATTACAGGCCAAAGCTCCGAATTCAGTGGTGTTAGTGGTAGGAACACACCTTGATTTAATTGAAACTAAATTCCGCGTTGAGAGGATAGCAACTCTGAGGGCATATGTTTTGGCTCTCTGTCGGTCTCCCTCTGGATCCAGAGCAACTGGCTTCCCAGATATCACATTCAAGCACCTACAGTAAGTACTTGTGCCTTTATGAAGCTCAGTCACTTTATTTTATGTCACTTTAAACAATTTTGTAATACTTGATCTCCTTGGCAACGAAACTGATTTAAAGACTCGTCAGCATTGCATTCCATCTATTTTTGACTGAGATAAAGTAGTATAATCAGAGACAGGTTCAGTGTTGCTCAGGAGTCTGATCATGGGTCTGAGAGCTGGAAGGTCCAAAGTCATGACCTTGGCCAGCCTGTTTTAGTGGTCCTGCTCTACTCAGGTTTCTCAGCATTAAATGGTGATACAATTTATTAGTCACAAGGAGAGAAGGTACAGATTAATGCTGCAAAGCTTGAGAGCATGACTGCTACAGGGTAGGTGCTGGGGGACTTTGTTAAGAGGAGGCTGCGTGGGAGCCTCTTGCTACCTGGCGTGAGAACGCAGCTCATCACGTGGCAGTGTTGGCAGTGCGAGGAGTGGGCCAGCCCTCTGAGCCCCCGGCAGCCCAAAACTGTGCCACTTGAGTTTTCCAGGTGTGGTAACGGAGGGGTGGTGCTGTCTGGAACATCCAGGTCAGTCAGGCCATGGAGTCTGATGCTGATCCCTCCCTTTGGCTGACAGAGAGTGCCCTTGGGGAGAGGAGGCTTCTCTGTCTGGGAACGATGTGAGTCTGTCAGCCAAGGGAGTGCACAGCATGGGGAGAGGGTGGATGCAGCAGGCTGGCACCAAACTGTGAAATTGCCAATGCCTGGGGCAAGAGCAGGTGGTGGCTGGCAAGTAAAGAAGGGCGCTGCAATGTCCCCAGCACTTTGCATCTGCTGCCTGGCAAAGTCATCAGGAGACCTCCCACGCTCTGCTCTGCAGACACAAGCGTTGCGTTGGGCATCCCAGCTGGCTCTTTCCTGTTAGGAGGAGTACCAGGGACCCGGTGTGAGGCACAGAGACTCACAGTGAGAAAGAGAAAGCTTTGTGGTTAAGTCTTCTCAAACCTCTTTTCCCATCACCACGGAACATCCTAACATGATCTCAATCATTCTTTCTCAAGAGGACTTTCTTTCACACTGCCACGTATCCTGCATGTTCACCTTCTTCACCTTCCTTTCCCCCTACATTTCCTTCCAGTCAGAGTTGTGCCTGATTTTCTACCTCCTCCCTCCTGTGCCTCTCCTTCACACCACATCGTTCACCTGGATGGCGTTCCTCTGAGCAGTGCTGCAGGCAGCCAGAGGAGTGTGAGGAGTGTGTGTTGCGAAAACCTTGTGTGGGTGAGCCCATCTGGTCCTCCAGCATCCCAGTGAGTGCATGTTCCCAGTGCCACTGATAGCCAAGGTTTAAGATAAAGCATATTGCTTTAGAACAGGGTTTTCTTTCTGCCTCGGGAACACATGTAGGATCAGTTAGAAAGACTCTTTGTTGGGGAAAGTGAAAGAGAACCGTTCTTACCCAGCCCACAAAAGGCCAAAAATAGTAGGAGCTGGAGAGGGCAGGTTTTTAGCTGTTAAAGAGATGATGAAGGCCAGCTTTTAGGATCTAAGCATCAATTCCCAGATCACAGGATCCAGCTGAGTGAGGACTGGAATAAGGGTGGGAAAAGGTGTCTGGTACTCATCATTGTGCCTCTTTGATGTGAGGCAGGGAGAACTGGACTCGTCTCCAGCGACTGCTGGAGCACAGTGTTTTCCTCCTTCCTGCAGTCCCTTCCAGGATGTGTACAGCACTGAAGGGAAAAAGGGTGCTGACTTTGGTCGGTGTGCCAGGGAAGTCCCCGGAGGTTGTGATGCGTAGGGGGCAGAAGAGCAATACACAGCAAAAGAAGCAAGCAGAAGAGAGGTTGGCCTAATATATCTTTTCCAGGCTCCTCAGTATTTTTCTACAAAGCTAAAAATGCTCACTGACAGCCTTCCTCCTGTTCATCTGACACAGGAAATTTAAAGTCACTGATAAGAGAAAGTTAGCCTGGAAAGGAAGCTGGTATGCTGATAAGGTTTGATAATCCTCACCCTTGCATGACTTTTGCAGTGAGCTCTCATGTAAGACTCTGGAAGGCCTCGATGGACTCCGACAGCTGATTTTTCATGTCACTTGCAACATGAAGGACATCGG
>VZSZ01012200.1:87816-116253 GCA_013398815.1 Ibidorhyncha struthersii | reverse complement strand
AGAGGGGGGGGGGGGCTTTTTAGGGGTTTGGTTTTGGATTGGGAGATGAACTTTAGGAGCTATTGCTGATGCAGGAGGCGTGTGAAGTATATAACACAGCTTTCTGGTTTGAGAAAAGACAGCACATGTCTTTGGGAAAAGATATCTCCCTGTAAAGGGGAGACAGCTTAGCCAGTTCATCTCCAGCAGAGTGATTGCTGTCCGATATTGATCCTGCTGTTTTTCTTGTGCGGCTTGCAGATACCAAGAAGTTACCTTAGTCTTCAAGAAGCTGTCCTTGCAGAACAGCATAGAAGAAGTCAGAATGATGATGTACAGTATTTAACAGACAGGCAAATAGAACTGATGATTGAGCAAACCCCTGGAAATGATATCAAAGACTACGAAGACTTGCAAACTGGTAGGTCAGAGCAGGCCAGTAATTTCTTGGAAATCAATATGGGTGACCTATTGAAATGTCCCACAAATAATAAAAACCAAAGGAAAAAAAAACCACCAGATAATCGCTCTGCAAACAGTTGCAGAGTGCTCTACACCTGTGTAGAGCTCACTCTGGAAGTTGGTGCGATATAAAATTAGTAATGGGACTTTGGAGAGAGGGCTGGGAAGTTTCTAGGATGGGCTGAGGATACGGAATTTATTTATTTATTTATTTTAAACAAGCTTTGTCTGATTTTATTTCTGCTTTGTGAAGAATGAGGGTTGCCATAGTTTCAAGGCTGTCTTCTCCATAGGGCTCCAGTCCCGTGATCTTTTTGGAGGCCTTGCTCCACAGGAGCCAGGGAGGGCCCTTCCCTGTGAGGATGGCAGGAGGAGGGTAAAGGGGAGGTGTGATGGGAACATAAATACTGACTGTAAAGCAGTGAGATGTGGGTTTTACAAGTGGAGTGCCAGATAGCAGCACTCCTCAGATAAATGTTATTCTCTTGGCTTGGCTACATGCTGGCTATATCTGGTATGCATAAAACTGCACAGACTGCCTCATAATCTTATTCATCTGTACTGTGGTTTCCTAATGCTGGACTATTGCTAATCTGCAATTCTTTATTTTTTGTAGCGATTAATTTTCTCATAGAAACGGGTACACTACTGCACTTCCCAGACACAAGCCACGGCCTGAGAAACCTCTACTTCCTTGACCCCGTCTGGCTCTCGGAGTGTCTACAGAGGATTTTCAACATCAAGAGCTCCAAGTCTGTAGCTAAGAATGGAGTCATCAGAGCAGAGGATCTCAGGATGCTGCTGGTTGGGACGGGCTTCACTGAGCAAACCGAAGAGCAGTATTTCCAGTTCTTGGCAAAGTTTGAAATTGCACTGCCTGTGGCAAATAACAGGTATGTTGATAATGAGAGAGGCTTAGCCAGGCTGGAGAAAAATGGCCATTTAATCAGTGGATATTAACAGGCTTTGTCACTATAAGTGGTTGTCTTGACAAGGATCTTGCTGTGAGAAAATATTTGAGTGCATTAAACAGTGTAATGGAAGCACCCATCCATTTGGGCTGTATTTCCTGGCATGAGCATCCTTTGGTCCAAACAAACTAGTTTGAAAACTTTCCAAAGCAGGTCTTTGTCCACTCGGTGCATTGAGGCTGGTGACAGGCTTAGCCACCAGCACGCAGGGGCAGTGACACCACCAGGGATGTGGTGATGAGCAGGTGGAAGCTGTAAGCACTTAGCCAGCACAGCTGCAGCTGAGAGAGGATGTGAAGGTTGTGGCTGCTGGGCCTGAAATATAGATGGGCTGGAGTCATCTGTTTCCAGTCAAAGATCCTCACTCCAGAGTATGGCAGAAAACTTTGGGTAATCAATAATTATGTCAGCCCTGAAAGTAGTGGTATTTTATTTCTAGTGAAATCAGGAAAGTGTAACTTCAGTAGCAATGTGGTTTTCTTAATTTTTAGCCTCAATAGGTGTTGATCAATAGTTTTTCTAGAAATGGTCTCAGAAACCTCATTCTCTTTAAATGTTAATGAGTCCTCCTCCCCCCTGCCCCCCGATCTTTTTTCCTCTGGGCAGTGTTCCCTGCTATTTTTCTCTCTCCCATCTGCTTGGCGACAGCCTGTTGTTGCGTTAACGGTGAAACCATAGTTGTATTGCACTTTTGATGTGGCATTTGCATTTCACTTCCTTGCCCTTCCAGGACAGCACGGCTGCATCGCCCTGAGCCTCTTGGGAGCTCTGAATGCCAGCACAAGTGCAGCATTCTCTGTGCTGTCATTATGCCTGTCACTTATCCAGTCCCGGATGCCAACAAATTTTCTCAGGCTTAACACAGATAAAGCAGCAATGTTTCTGCTTAGTCCAAAATGCCTTTTGGACTCCTTGTCACTATCTGCCATTTTTCTCCAAGGCAATTACATTGTCTGTGCCTCGGGAACAAGGAAACTGCTTTTTCATGGCCTGCCCAATCTTTTTTAGAGCGATCCAAGACACATTAGCAGAATATTCCTCCCACTGATGGACTGTAGCTATAGCAGGTTGGATTAATTTAATGTACTAGCCAGACACAGAGCAGTTATTTGTTACTGTGCTTCTGCAATTATTGTCTAGATTGCCAGATAGGGTTTCTGTGCAGTCAGTAGAGAAAGCAGCTGCCAGTTTCTGTTCTGAAAGGGTGGATGGGGCCATGTTTCACATATTTTCAAAATTTGCATTGGCTGTTGTTCAAGAGCATCGAATCACCATCTGTATTATAATCCACTATACATTTGTGGTCTAGAAGGGCCTCACTGGCCTTCTTATACTCCTAGAACCTTTCTTGGATGTGCTGAGGAAAATTTATCAGCCGTCATACGACAACGTATTCACTACCTTTATAGAGCAAGACCTTTTTGTTTGATGCACTCCACTTTTCTGCCAAAGGTGCATGTAGTTTAGCTTTGTACTGCTTGTTAAAATAGCGTTGAAAGTATGACCATTCTTACTGTAATTTATAAGTGAGGAGAAATTTTTGTCAGTTGTACATTCCAAAGAAGTTTCACGGAATGGATAATTCAATCATGTAAAATGTCATCACATGTTATGGACTGTGACATATGGAGAGAGCTGTTGTCTAGTGATAGCTGTTTTTTCTAAGCTGATATTTCAGGATTTACAGAATACTGCAGCTGCTAGAGAGAAAACATGGTAGGCTTAAAGCATTGGATTTGGACCCAGCATTAGTTCTAGTTGTGCATCTAGTCCCTGCCACTGTTATTTTGGTCAAGTCCCTTGGCCGCTTGCCTCATTGCTGTCATTATGCTCGTCAATGATGAGCCCCAGATGCCGACACATTTTCTCAGGCACAATGCTGATAAAACAGCAGTGTTTCTGCTTATAAGCTAATAAGGGGTTTGATCGTATAGGCATCTTGGAATGTATTTGGTACAGGAGAGTATCACTGTATAGGGATTTATTTGCAAGTATTGAAAGTCATAAGCTCATAGTTTTCAAAACAGTTCTAGTGTTCCAAAAAGTTTTAGCTTCCCAAATACTGAAGATCAGGACAAATTAATTTTCTGGCTTACTGAGAGATCTGAAAGTAATTTGAAAACTTTGTGGTCCTCTATACCAGTGTAACCCTGTTACTTCTGACAGGTCAGACTCAGCACCAAGTCTCCTCCACACTTGAGCAAAGAACCTAATAACCTGATTGCGGGAGGAGACTGAGCAGGACAAGTGGTATCTCTGCTGGCATCAGTGTGGCAAAGAGAGCTCTTGCCCTAGGAGTTTGTCAGGAATATGGTAAAGAGTCCACCTGCAGTATGGTGCAGCAGGAAACCTTGTCTTGTTGACCCATAAGATGCTCTTGTTCTAGGACTGAGATGAGAGCCAGAGCAGTCCAGTCCCTGCAGCCTGTAACTGCCTCATTGCCACCTCCCATGACACCTCCTGTCCCCACCTTCTGGGCTTACTGAAGCTGGGCTAGTGTAGGTTGTTTTTGCATTTATCTTCTGTTCCACATAGGAGCACAGCTGTAATTCTCTGCTTACTACCAGGGCAGAGTAGTAAAGTTAACAAAAAACGAGTCCCAACGTCACAGTTGTTCTAATGACTCTTAAATTTTAATGCATTTAATTTATGATTACTCAAATGTCAGGCTCATTACATCAATTTTAGCCCTGTCCAATAGCCCTAGCTGAATTATGTAATGTCTGTTTTGCTTCTGCTTGCTTCCATAGTGTAAATGAATTTCTCCATGTATTGCTGCAGTGCCTTTAGTCTAAAAGCTTTTTTATATGCAGTAGACTGTGCCATTAAAAATCTCTTTGGAGACTGAATCGCCTTATTATCCAGTAACAATGTACTCACTGTTACAAGCTGTAGCTAAAATTTGAGCTGTTGAATTTGATGTGTTTCAGCTACCTCCTTCCTCATCTGCTTCCTACCAAACCAGCCTTAGATATCCACGGGCTCTGCCACCAGACCACTAACACAGTCCAAAGAGTCTTCAAGATGAGTTTTGTCCCGGTTGGCTTTTGGCAAAGATTCATTGCCCGAATGTTAATTAGCCTGGCAGAGATGGACCTCCAGGTAGGTTACTGTATCTCTCTGCAAGCAAAAGACAGCTAAAGTTGTTGTTCAGTGTAAGTGTAAGCGGGTGCCTCTTCACACCCAGCTTGCTTCAGTCACAGACTTCAATAACATTATTTGAGTAATAGAGAGAGATGGGACTCTGCAATCAAAATCTGATTCTGCTTTCACAGTAGGTGCCATTTAGAACAACAAATTGGCACTGGGGAAGAAAATGTGTGTTCTCCACAGCCTCTTTATAACATGATCCCCTGGAAGGTCTCAGTACCTCAAGCATCTTCCAATTACAAGTAATTGGAGTTCTGCCTGCAGCTCTTGTCCATGACCGTTCCACTGGGCCAGACTCTGCTCATGTCTTTTGCCAGTGGAGATCTGGAACAGCTCCACCAAAGTCAGCTATCTCAATCTATATGGGTTTAAATGAGAAGAAAATTACAGGACTGTTGCCTTAAAGGCAAGAATTAGTGCAAGCAGGCACCCTATTAGTGCAAGTGGTATGCATATCGTTAAAGTAGTGTTTGTAAGGTTCTGAAAGCTAAGTGAGTTTTGGTGTTGTTACAGACATGTTTTTGCAGCAACTTATATCTGAAAACATGGCCCTGCTGGAAACCATAATAAATACCTGCAAAATATTTTTAGTACTACTGTGGTATCTTCTTAACAGCTATCCATTTAAACTGTGTTCTGTCAGTGATGTACAGAACATGGAAAACATGATGCCTGTTTTTGGAAGGTCCTCTGTGTTCCAGGCTTCTCAAACCGTGTAATAACTTTACCTGTTTTAACGGGCTGTCTTGGCAACCCTTTGCTTACATCCTCATGGGCGCTACATAACCCTAGAGCACCTTTGCTAGGGACCTCATCCAGTCCTTCCTGAGGTGAATGGAAAAGATCCCAGGCGTCGGACCTGTCTGCAAATAAGTGTTAGAGCAATGAGTACAGTGGAGTTCTGCAGATTAAGTCTTTGCTTTTTAAAACAAAAATACATTTTGCTCTAAGTGCTGGCTTGAAGTGTCTTGGAGAAAAGCCATCTTCCTCCCACTGAAACAGGTGGAAAAGTTAACTCTACATTGAGGGCAGACTTAATAATTCACTAGAGGATTTAGCTCTTCTTTAGGTTTATAAGACTTTTGCAAATGCAGAATGCATATAACAAATGTCACAATTATAGAATTAACTTTGTTCACTGATATGAAACTGTTCCTTTTTGAGTGGCATGAAAATTATTTCCATTGCTACAAAACCAACCTTTATTGTGTGTATTTTCCTTCTGTTGCAAAATTTTTTTATGAGCACGTCTCTCTTTAATGGAAAAGGTCTGATAGCGCCTGTGAGGGCCAAAAAAGAAGTCACCTTATTGTTCGATTAAAACAACATCCTTATGAGAAATTTCATTAATTTAATGATTCTCATGCTTTTCTGCTTGTTTCAGCTTTTTGAAAACAAGAAGAACACCAAAACAAGAAACAAAAAGGTGACCATCTACAGCTTCACAGGCACCCAAAGGAACCGCTGCAGCACGTTCCGAGTCAAAAGGACTCACACTGTTTACTGGCAGGAAGGTCTGTTCGTTACCTTTGATGGAGGCTATCTTAGGTAATTTGTGTTCGTAATGCAGCATGTGTGACAGGGAACTAACAGAGTGTATGAAACACATCATCTGAATGGAGATGAATGGGCCTGACTCATGCTGTATGCTCTCTCATCAGTAGAAGAGGAGGCCTTTCTAATATATATAACTCATCTGGTAACAGCTGGTGACAACAGTGATGAATAACTGATTGTTTGGCAGTTCTGAATATATCAACCTTATGTGTTATTGCAGCCACAGATTTAAAGAGGCCTGACAACAGAAAGCAATATTCAGAGAATAACCTTTGCCAGGGTAAAATCATGCATTTTCACATGCTAACGTTTCCTCAATGTCAACGAGTTTTCCACTGAATCCTAAAACTTCACCACTGTGTGGCAGCAGTCCAGATCAATGGAGGTGCTTCTTTGCTATCAGACTGCTTGCAATAGGGGCTATGGAGAACTGGTTTAAGCTGGCCAAGGCAGAGTGCCCGCTCGCTGCAAGCCTGGAGAAAACCCTCCATCCATGTTCTTTCACAAAAGCAGAGAGTAGGGAGCCACTTAAAGACTTTTTATCTCTGTAGTGTCTGCAGTTGCATTTATTCTTCCAGTCCCTGGCAAGATAGGGAGGAACCATTGGTGCTGTTGGGTGGTTGGAGACCAGAAGGGCACGGTGATGTCCCTGAGTTCATCTAGGCAGTCTGCAGCTGAGTAGAGACCCAGACATTGCAAATCACAGGCTGGAATCCTTAATTCTGGACCATCCAGATGGTCATACTCTTATCTCGGCATGTACTTCAGGGAGTTATAGAACTCAGCTCTCTGTATTAAAGCTTTTTTTTGTTTGGGTTTGGGGTTTTTTTTGGTGGGAATTGCATAGGAAATGTTAGGTCCATAAACTTTTCCAAACAGTTTTTGCAAGTTTTGTTGTTGTTGTTGTTGTTATTGTTATCATCATTATTATTAGACCACTGGAGTTTTGTTACCGATTTTTAAAACTCGTAACCCTCCATCATTCTCTATGGGGCATTTTTGTCCAAACTCTCCATCATACTCAGTTCACTTAGGCCAGAGTTTTCTCTGGGTCTGACCTTCTGTAGCATTTACCCATTGTGAGCAACTGGCATTTCTGTGCAAGGATTCTCTTCTGAAAGCCATTTGTAGAACAGGCTGAATTGAAAATCATCCTCAAGGCTAGATTGCTTTTTATTTTGATTACTTATGAACTACATGTTATTATGTAACTCAGGTTTCCTGAGAGAACGAGAGTTTGTTGACACTGGTACTTTAAAAACGCTTCACGCGGCTGTCTTTTGGCTTTCTTACACAGTGTCGAGTCTTCTGATGTGAACTGGAAAAAGAAAAAAAGTGGTGGGATTAAAATCATTTGCCAGTCAGAAGCGAGAGACTTTTCAGCAATGGCGTTCATCACAGATCATGTCAACTCTTTGATAGACCAGTGGTTTCCTGGTGAGAGAACTACTGTAATTTTCTGTGCAGTATTATGTCTTTTTAACAGAAGGTTCTTTGACAGAGCACTCCAGGTGCACAATATTGTTTGTTAATTGAATATCCCTCGGGCTTTGACAGTCTCCAGCCAATAGTTTGAGAAAAGCTGGTAACCTACAGACAGATCAGGATTCTTTGCCAGCACACCTTGGTCTAGGCATTGTGTCTTTCAGTCCGTCAGTCACAGCAAGCACAGGTGAAACATTACAGCTGAACCAGGACCTGCTTCCGTAGGCGTTCAGGAGACTCTTCCAGTGCTCATAGCAGGGATAGGATTTGGCCCAAACTACCTGGCACTGACCCTTGATGGCAGAACTCGTTTTGGCATTGGCTGGGATCAGCATTTGCCCACCATTTCTAACACCCTATAATTTATAAAATTGTGATGTGAGAGGCATGAGTGAATATGATACCAAAGGACTCTGTGCCAACGTAACTTCCTTGACTCCAGCAGTTGTTTTTCCTCTGGTCAGCACAGATCCTGCTGTTACTCAGCGGGCTGTTTGCAACCCCAATACACTTTGTTTAAAACCAAAACAAAATCTGAAGTGTTCTTTGTCGTCCCACACTGGTCTAGAAAGCAGTGCCAAAATCTCTTAATTGGAGGTTCTCTGGAGGAAAGAGTTGTGCGCTCTCACATATTTATGTTCTGCATGTTATGAAGATGAAAGAAGATTTTATTTGCCTTTGGATTAAAATAATGATAACATTAATCACTGAAGCTTGAGAAAAACCCATGACTTCAAGGCTACGGCCTGTATTCACCCTGCCTAATTGTAGGCATTTAATGGAGCCTTTCACCACAAAATCCCTCTGCAGTTAGTGCAAGAGGTGTGAACCTCCCAAAGGTTTAGTCTTGGTAGAATCCACGTTTCCCCCAGAGGGGCTGGAAACCTTGCCTGTGAGGGAGCCCACAGTAAGTGTGTTTCTAACCTGGGTGCTGCAGGTAAGTGCTCACTCCTAGCCTGCACCTGAAGCACTCAGCCTGAGTGCAGCATGCCATGTCTCCCAGTCCACTCCCATTCCCATTCCCATGCCCGCTCTCTGCCTGGAGCCATCTGGCAGCTTGCAGTCTGCAAAGCGGTCGTGGCTGGGGTTCCTGGGCTGCCGTCCTTCTACTGCAAAGTCATGCCCTTCAGTATACACAGTGACTCCGATATGCAGTTCACACGGAGACACCCAGCAAGTAGGAGGTTCTCTCCAATGCTTTATTCATATACTTGTAATCTCTACTGGCCAGAATATATTTTCTTTGCAAGCCTGCATGTTACCTGTGGCCAAAGCAGAGTAGCTGTTCTGTTATGTCGACAGTCCTGTCTCCTCAGTCCTGTCCCTGCTATCTGTGTATACTTTGCAAAAAGCCATTTTCTTATTCCAGTCAATACACTGGAATAAACAGCTGCTTTCATGAGTGTGACCAGTTTCAGCCAGTGGATCCAGGTAGTGACTGTAGACATTTGGATGTGCTAGGAGCTGTTGTTCTTTCTCAGTTTGTGTGGTTTATGTTGTTTTCTGTTTGCCCCTCTTGTTTTGAAGCACTCACAGCCACTGAGAGTGATGGCACGTTGCTGATGGAGCAGTATGTGCCGTGCCACATCTGTGCAGCTTCCAAGCCGGAGGAGAATGAGTGTGGCGAGAAGGCGGAGGATGCTCAGTACTTTAACATGGAGGACTGTGTCTTGACTGCCATTGAACTGGACTACATCACATGTCCTAACCACCCAGACATCCCTGTTTCTCTCCAAGAACTGGTCCCAGAGCTTTTCATGACCGATTTTCCTGCCAGGTAATGTTATTTGATAGCCTTTGGTTAAGTTTCAGTGTACCTGTGTGATTCGGTTGGATTTTTTTCCTGAGTTCCTGCTAGAGGAACATACTGACCACAGGAAACAAATTCATCTGCTCTCAATCCCTGCTTTGTCAGTTCGTCCTAAACTGCGCTCCTGGTGGTCAGCACACTTGCTTAGACACTCGCTGTGTGCTGACCCCGTCCATCATCACTTGGGGGAGTCCTTTGAGATTGCTATAGTGCAATGTGAAAGTCCCTTTTTAAAGCCACTGCTGTCCTGCATTGCCCAGTACTCCATCCAGAGCTTTCTATAATTGGAGTCTTTCTGGGATCCCAGAAAGGAGATTTTAATATGGCAAAAACAAAAGCAACTGCTGCTGCATCACAAGATTGGCAGTGAAATCGCCTTTAGTTTTGAAGAGGCTGTAGGTGAGTGAATTTAAATAGACACCACTAGAGAATTCACACTGAGTTGAGGCTCACGCTCGCCTGAGGGCTGTTAGATGTGTTGTAGTAGTGTGGCAGTCCTGAACAGCTGAAACAGCTCTTCCCTACCCATAGCAGCACTGCCAAATCATTAAGTTGCCTAACTTCGTTCCCAGATGGGTTCAGTCTTATACCCCTTATTACTTAGTGTGTAGAGCAAGAGACCTCCTGACAGCAGGCAGGACAGGAGACCAGTGTCTCTTTCAGTTCACACTCTCTCGGACCTTTCTGTGCCCGATGGAGAGCTGTGAGACCTCTAGACCAAACTGGGTCTTGTTGGCTGCTGTCGGTGCTTTCTGTGCTCCCACCAGCCCCTCTGTTCCTTTCTTGGGGTCATTTTACAGGGTACTCTGGGCAAACACCCCATTGGCCCATCACAACAGCCTTCCTTGCAGTGCTATCTACTGGAGATTTATTTGACGGGTGCGAGGCGAGTGGAGATGTTTGAAGTGTGAACAGCTGTAAAAGTAGTCTCTGGAAGAGTGGGGAAATGATGAATTGCAGCCTGGGAACAGTAAGCTGATTTGAATAATCGGGTTTCAGAGTGTGGAGCTGTTCATAAACATCCTGTCCTGCCTCAGTGGAGAAAAGAGGAACAGGAGGTAAATGAAGCAAAAAAATCGTTAATACAGGTAAATGGTATAAATATCTGTACCTCTGTCATCTGTTCGGAAGAGGAGCTTATGTGCTCTCCAGATCTATTTGATTCTTGCAGGATAAATTGCCACAGCAAAAAGCCTTTTTTGCTTATTTGCCCAAGTTACTTTTTTCTGCAAGAGATTTGTTGTACATGAGCCAGCATAGAGTACATTGAGATGACCAAGGTAGTTTAGGTGATCTGGTCCCCTCAGCAGATAAGACAAGAACCTATTACAGATTTGTGGAAACGGGAATCACATTAAAAACATGAATTTACAGTGTCTTTGAGACTTTTAATTAAAAAGCCCCAATCTCTTTTTGGCAGACTGTTCCTGGAAAATAGCAAACTGGAATGCAGTGAAAATGAAAACAACGTTCTTGGCCAGGGTGGAAGTGGGACCGTTATATATCGGGCACGATACCAAGGAAAACCAGTGGCTGTGAAGAGATTTCAGATTAAAAAATGCAAGGGTTCTCCCACTTCAGCTGCAGGTACAGTACACAGAATCAGTGTCGGGAATCGGCTCTTGCAGCCTGTGATTCCAAGCTAAGACCAAAGAGCCTTCGCTCTCCAAAGTGCTGGCAGCACCTGTTCAAATACAGCTTTGAAATATATAGCAAAATTGATGTGTTTCCATGGAGGAGGAGGAGGATGCATCTTAAGAGTCCTTCACGAAAGCACTTGTAGTGATGAAGGTCATTGGCACTGCAGGAAGCTTCTGTCCTGCAGATCAGTGGGTGGACTCATAGGGTGCCAAGGCAGAGCTCTTGATTGGGGTGGGAGGCAAGATTTCATCTCCTGTTCCCAAGCTATTTGACAACGAGAAGTGTGGATTTACATGGGTTTGCACTAAGGACTTGTGGGTCTCTACCTTTGAGTAGATCTTTTACTCCATCTGTGCCAGCAGCTACAGAAAACAAATTGGAAATCCTTCTCAGCCTGCCAGCTCCTCCAGGCAGGGACAGGCTCTCGTACTGCACGTGCTGGCTGTTGAGCACAGGTTTCCAGCAGAGCCTCAGTCCATGGATGAAGGAAAGGGGAAAGTGCCTCATTCTTTTCAGGGAAGGATGCAGTGAACCCCTGAGCTGTGGAGGAGGCCAGGTGCTGTCCCAGTGACAAATAACTTTTGGAAAGACCAGACTTGCCTGAGCAGCCTGTGGTGTCCCACGGCAGAAGGACGATTACTCTGAAGGTCCTTCTTCTGGCAGGGCAGCCAGAAAAGGGTAGGGAAGACTCTTTCCACCAAAGGGTCTGCAATGTGACACCCACACCCAGAGAGTCCCTGCTTTAAAAAGCACAGCACAAGTTTTCCAAAGTCATCCAGGTGATATATGAGAATGGTGCGTGCCAGACACACTCGAGGTTGGTGTTAAAGGACCAAGGGAGCACTTGCTTCCTCAGGCAGCCGTATATATCCTGCTTATAGCCCGTGTCTGTTAGTGGCTCATGCATCAACATGAGGATGCAACTTAAAGCCTTGCTGTTGGCATAACCGCACAAGCTGCCTTCCTCCTGCAATATTTGCTCGGTGATTAGTACCTTCCAAAGAGCTTCTGACTTGGTTTCTCAGCTGGGGAATCAGAGGGGGTTTGTGTGTCTTGCCAGATACCATGCTGAAACACCTGCGAGCCATGGATGCCATGAAGAACTTCTCTGAGTTTCGCCAGGAGGCCAGCATGCTCCACTCGCTGCAACACCCCTGCATTGTCTCCCTCATTGGCATCAGCATCCATCCTCTCTGCTTTGCCCTAGAGCTGGCCCCTCTGGGCAGCCTCACCACTGTATTGTCTGAAAACTCCAAAGGTAAAAACAGGGTCTCCCTCCTGAGAGAGCTCACTCTCTGCATCACAGTAGTGACAAATGGTCAACAACATTTAAATTACTGCTTGATTTACTGAAGGGGATTTTTTTCCAGACTAGGGGAAGTGGGAGGGATGGAATTGCTCTTAAACCGTGCCTTTGGGAACCTAGTAAAAATTGATGCTTAGGATTTTCAAAACTACTTTGGAGACCTGGATTTTCAATTTCTCTGCAAACTAATAAGTGCATCTTACTTCAGTGCTGCATGAGTAATGCTGTGTTCTTCACCCTGCAGATGGGTGTCTGGCACTCTAAATTCTCTCATAATTATCTGTATTTCTGTCACTGTCAAATGAATGACATTAATTCCAAGATAGGTTGAGGCCATCTGACCCTCTTGGCACTTTGGCTTTGTGTCAACTTTCAGTCAAACACTAATTTTCACCAGAAGATTTAGGGGTCTAGAAGTGAAAGGGTTTAAAAAAAGAATCTAATAGAACTGTCACACGTGTATAGTAACACGAACAGTGTCATTTCAAATCGTGGCATTGAGTGATGTTTTAAAAGGTTATTAGTTATTGCTCTGGAGTTTAAAAGAGAAAGAGAAAAGGAAAAAAAAAAAAAGCAGTTATTGCAATTAGGAGAACTGAAGACAGGCTGTTCCTTTGTGCCAGGGTCTTCCTTTGTGCCGCTGGGACACATGCTGACACACAAAATAGCATATCAGATTGTAACAGGCCTTGCCTACCTACATAAGAAGAACATCATCTTCTGTGACCTGAAGTCAGACAATATTTTGGTGTGGTCCCTGGATGTCAAAGAGCACATCAATATCAAACTCTCTGACTACGGAATCTCCCGGCAGTCGTTCCATGAAGGTGCGCTGGGTGTGGAAGGCACGCCGGGCTACCAAGCTCCTGAGATCAGGCCTCGCATAGTCTACGATGAGAAGGTAACTGTGGTGTATCTGTGGGCACAGCCCCTGCGTGACAGCGGTGGGTGGCTGGCTTTGTGCATGGGGCTGAATTCCTTTATACATGCATGGTGTGCAGCACTAGCTTTCCCACCATGCCCTTCCGTGCTCTCCTCTCCACCCACCAAGAGAGGTTTGCCCTGTTTTTTTCCTCACTCTTTCTGGTTCTAGGTCGACATGTTCTCATATGGGATGGTCCTGTATGAGCTGCTGTCTGGTCAGCGGCCTGTGCTAGGACAACACCAGCTCCAGATTGCAAAGAAGCTGTCTAAAGGGATCCGTCCTATTCTTGGGCAGCCGGAAGAGGTGCAGCTGTATAGGATGCAGGCACTCATGATGGAGTGTTGGGACACTAAGCCAGAAAAGGTACAAGACAACCCTCACAACCAGTGTTTTCTGATCATGTAGCTACAGGGATCTGGCAGCCCTCTTCATGCAGGAGAGGTAGGCTCGCTCTCAGTACAGCAGAACAGCTCAGTTGCCCGTTTCCCCTTCCCGCTGATATGGCCCAGAACTTCTATTGACTTAAATGATAGTTTTGTGAATGAAACTATGGCAGATTGGTGGCCTTAGACATCTGCGGTGACATGAAGGTCCCTAGACATCAACGGCAGTTAAGCTATTGATTTCACTAGGGCAAGACGTTACCCATAATTTCTAGAAACAGATATAGTATCATGCTGTGCGTGTAACTACAAAGACTTCAAAAACCCCAAGATTATAAAAGGCATTATGAGGAAGAAAAGGGTTCAAAGTACAAGAAAAGGATTACGATGCATTATGTTTTTCATTAATTACAAGTTGGCGTTTCAGAGGTGCTGTCCTTCAGAGAAAGGTCAGCTTGACTCACAAACAGCTAGACACTGTCATGACAGTGGGTCATCTTCCAAAATTCATAAATCTGAAGAAATGTGTCAATAAAATGTGTAAGAGAAACACAGACCAAACCATGGAAGTATAGAAGAGGTTTGGCTTCAGTGTCTGGGGTATGTAGGATGCTAAGAGACAATCAGGTGAGATTTATAAGGAGGATTTGGTGTAGATTTGAGAAAATAGCAGTGTTTATTAGAGAAGTCCTATGTCTTGGCTCTCTAGCTTTAATAAATAATGACTATTACGATACTTTTATTTCATCTGGACCTCCAGCTGTTTTGTGTGACATATGTCTTTCTCTTTTCCTTTCCCCACAGCGTCCACTGGCCATTTCTGTGGTAGGACAGATGAAAGATCCTACCTTTGCAACATTTATGTACCTGCTATCCTGTGGGAAGCAATCTTCCTTCTTCTGCTCCCAAGGACAGGAGTACACTGTGGTGTTCTGGGATGGAAAGGAAGACACCAGGTGAGACGGCTCATATTAGTAATTTCTTTCTTTTGTTCTTTTTTCTTTCTAAGTAAAAAAACTTCAGTGTTTTCACTTATGCCTCTGGGAGGGAGGTAAAAAAGGTGAAAGTGAATTTGGGTGAATGCCAAGGATACGGTGAACACTGTTTTCCCAAACTCTTTTAATTGGGAACAGTGGTTGCTTTATAAAGGATATTTAATGAGCTTAACTCTGCTTCAGTTAATATGAGGAGAAGATTAGGGCAGTGTAATGATTCACACACACAGGATGAAGCATTTGCACATGAGAACAGACGTGTTCTGCCTTTCCTAATGAGGCCATTTAACACTAAACCTTTCCTAATTGAGACTGCAGTTCCATCTCTGTTCTGCAAAGCAATTAAGCACATGCTTAAATCCTATTGAAATCATCAGGAGTTAACCACATGCCTGAAGCTGTGTGTGCATCCAAGTGTATACTGCCAGTAAAATGTGTGCTATACTGAATAGGCATGTGCTTTAAATGTTATTAAATTGTGACTGAGATGATGGTATTTTGCTCAGCCGCATGTGACCCATAGCTAGTTAGGTTTATTTTTATGGATGTTACTGATTTTTATAGCTACAATCTTCTTCGGAAACATTCACAAACTGATCTGAAATTTATATTAATGTGTCCGCTATTTGTAACCATTAATGTAATGGAAAAGGTACGTGATTTGTTCATGAACGATTTGCTTTGCTCTTTGTGGTGCCTGGTCAGTCGTTCAGTGCAGACAGTATAACTATTCCTGCTAAAACCAGTGGAACACATGGGACTCACAGATGTATTTTGAATACATGGATGTTGTCCAAATATTCACAGCAATGTATTTCAGTGAATCTGCTTCCTGACTGGACAATCCACTTGCTGGAGACTGCTGAATAACAAATTACTTATATGTGACAGATTTCAGGATGTGTAATTGCTTGTGCCCCAGTTGGTGAAACATCTGGGGCTCACAGATGTGGTTGTGAATATCCAGTTATTGTTCGAACACCCAAACCCAATAATCTTCCCCAAACCCTAAACAAACAAAATCCTTTTAGTTACAAAAATATTAATTAGTCGTATTTATAAATTATTTTATCAGGTTACAGATCTTTGCTCTTATTTGGAAGAATCATGCTCTTCTGTTTATGTACTAGAATAAGTAATGAAGCCAGATAATACTGCAGCAGTGAACTTGGAGAACGAGCACATATTCTCTTGAGAACCTAATGGGCAAGATGGGCTAAGACCTCCCAGCTATTAATTACTGCTATTCAGCTGGAGCTGTTTGTCTCACAGCTGAATTATAGTAGCAGACCACGTAAGTTCTCCTAATCCATTTCCGCACAAAGTCAGATAGCTGAGTATAAATCTTCACAGAAGCAATTGCATATCTGCCCCCTGAGGAAGAGACGGGACACATCTGTATTTCTCTTCCTTTACGAAGACCGTTTGGAGAGGTGGAGAGCCTTGCAGCATCGTCCACATCTGGACATTCGTGTTACGACTTGGCCAAAAGTGCCAAGTACCATCCTGTAGCAGTTTGCAGGCTGATTATTGGCTACAGGAAATTGTTATTTGCTCCTTTCAGAAACTACACGGTGGTGAATCCAGAGAAAGGAGTCATAGAAGTGGAGAGGATGAGCTGCCCAGGAATGAAGCTGTGCTGCCAACTAAAATTTCAGAATGCCCTCTGGGCTGCCACAGAGGTGAGCGTTGTCTGCACTTCAGTGCCCTGCTCAAGAGGGGCCTCGTTAGAAGAGACACAACTGAAGAGAAAGAGCCTATTAAATTAGTAAAGCTGAGAGTGTTTGAGACAATGGGCGTCTCAGATGAGCAGCGTGACTTTGCTGTCTCCTGGTGTATTGTTTCTGCCTGTTACTTAGCTGATACCTAGATCAAAATCATACCTCCTGGTGTTCAAAGCGATCGTGGGAATCTCAGCTTTCCGAGGCGAAACTCTCCAGATTGTAGCATATCTGTACCCAGGGTTTCATCTGGGAAATGTCCTTATCTGTGAGTGATAAAGGGAAGCAGTGAAAGAAACCATGCGTTTAAGGGTGGGGTTTTGAAAGAGGCCCGAGGGATTTGAAAGTTGGTGGGAAGTGGGCACCCGAGTTTTGTGTTCACCGTGGAAAACTGCAGCTAAAAAGATAAGCGTGAGAGAGCATGGCTGATTTATCCCTCAGAGCCCCTCTGCGCTCGTCAAAAAAGGCTGTGTTAAGTGTCAGCTGGTTCTGACACAATCGTTTGACACAAAACAAAGAAAAAATAGCTGAAACAAATTGAAATGTTCCTGAAGTTCAGTATTTCCAAGAGGGGAAAAAAGGCCATACTTGCTGAATAAATAATTTGTGTTGGTTAATTCACTCCGCCCTAGCATGGATGCTGTAACTGAGTGAGAATAAGATATTTTTACTTTTTCTGTTCCCAAATAGAGGCAAAGTGCAAACTTTTTTTTTTTTTTTTTTGTAACAAGAAGTATAGAAAAATTAAAATTGACACATTTTAAAACATTTGATTTCTACCTTTTTGATCAACATGAAATGTGTTACTATTCCCTGAACTGGGTGCGCTATGTCAGTATAGTAGATTTACGAGGTGTAGAGCAGGTGTAATTCCAGATACAATGTAATGCTAGCTTTCCTTGAATTGACACGCTTAATGCGAAATAACATACAACATGTTTCAGTTGTCCTGACACGTTTGGGATTTGTGCAGGGTCAGGGTTGTCAAATGCTACTTGTAGATGTGGTGATAAAACACCCATAGTGGTGATTTTGGTGGCTTTTGGATAGTGCATATGTCGCCCACAGCTCATTCTGGGGAAGGCAGTACCTGCTTTCTTCCTTCAGAGAAAGCAAGTGCTCTCCAGGGAAAACAAAGAGAAATACAGGCTTTGGATATCAAAAAATACAAGTAAAAACTGTGTTTGGAACCAATTTGATCTTGCTCAGATATCAAAATATGAAAAGCATGGAAGATGATAGAAATTTATAGAATTTTATGTGCTCTTTCACAGGACCAGAAGATTTCTGTGTACGGGTTGCAGGGCATGTGTCCTCTAAAGACTCCGCAGAAGGGTTTAGACACTCCTGCTACTGTGAGCTGCTTTCTAGTAATGCCTGTTGTCAAAAAGGTAAGGAGGAACCTAAAGGAAAAGGGGCATTAGTGAGACTAAGCCATCTGTTGCCAGGCCAAGCTGCCAGACTTTGTGCAGCTTGTCACTAGCTAGTGTTGAAGGACTTTGCAATGCCCAGGAACATTTTGGCAGTGTGAGGAGAAGGTTTCCAGGTCTTTTGTGCCTCTGCCAGAAGACAGAGGTGTGGGCAAGAACCTGAGTCAGGGGACCAAAGCTGGCGCTTCCAAGCCTGCTGGGAAAATAGTCAAAATAGATCAAAATCCTCTGCAAGGAAGTTTTCCAGCTGTGTTTCCACATCGCTGGAAGACAGGGTTTAGACTGATCAAGCAAAGTAGAGGGGACATGAGGCAATAATTAGAATAGGGATTTGTTAACTGCTAATGGAGGACTTGGATATATCCTTCCTCTTGAACCCATTCTTTTCCTGGTGTGTGTGCATGCTGTCATTCGTGCGCACAACCATCTTTAAATATTATCTAGGCTCAGCCACACTTCTCTTTGGTTTTGAATGAGAACGCTTAGATAATACAGGCAGACCAAGAACTGCCTCTTATGGGTAATAACAAAAGTTATATTCTATCTGTCTAGTTCTGGAATTGCTAACATCCAGTTACTGGCAAGAGAAATCTGACATGACTGCCTATTGCGGGCAAGTCTTGAGAGATGTATAAAAACTGTTTTCGGGCTAAATTACCTCCGGTTTGCTTACAGCCACCTCAAGTAAAAACATATAATTATGTTCCAACATTATTGGTAGCTGTGGAGTTTTTGCAAATGCCAGCAGACTGGTATGTGTCTGAAAGCTCAATATGGAGCAGCTCTCGGAGCGACAGTGGACCTGTTTTATACCAAATGCCCGTTATGTGTTATTATTCGTTTCTGGCTCGTGTGCTCGGACTGCTGCATTGCTGCAAACTGAATCCAAGGCAGATGGTTAGTGTAAGGTGTACTGCTTCACTTCCAAACATGGTGTAAGTAGGACTAAAGTAGGGCATAGATCTAAAGTTGGCACAGGGATATATTTCATCCGCCGGGAGGCTGCATCTGTTGGCTTTCTTTGGCTCCCAGACCTGCAGTGTTTCTCGGCCGTGGAGTTTCATTTCTGATGTGTAGGGCGAATTTCTTTTTCATGCTGCCTGAGGTTTTGTCCAGGAGAGTCGAACGAGTCTTTCACTTTCAGCTTTTCCACTGTCATACAGCTTGCAAAGCCATTCCTTAGGGGTTACGAGTGGCTTTATGTCTCCTGGTTTCTATTTCCAGTTTGTGGCTTGCCTAGAAAATGTCATAAATAATGCCAGGCCCTACAATAGTAATATTGAGTCTAGACACCTCCCTTCCTCCCCCGACCCTACCCAACCTTCCAGAAATCCACATCCCTTCGGCGCACTCCTTCTTAGTTTATTGGACTTACTTTTTCCTCTCTCCTTTCTATGAATGAGTTTGGCAGTGAAATAGCCAGAGCAGCAGCCATAGGGATGTGCAGACCAGGTTGGCAAGAAACTAAACCGTTTTTCGAAACAGCCAGTTCTTCCAACAAAGCTAAGTGGAAAGTTTACACTTGTCAAACTCGCTGTACGGCGAGCGAGCTGTATCAGAGTTATCACATAGTCATTATTGCCCAGTGAAGAAGAGAATTGCTCACATTTCCCTGGGAAGAAAGCCTTTAACTGATGAGATGTGAGGTAACTAGCAGTCAGAGAATTGCCGAGGGATGTTGCTGGGAAGGGGAATTCTTTATGACTGCCTTGGGAAGACTGATCCAAAAGAAATAGTTTCCAAAACTTGGTTTCTCATCCAAAGGAAGCATCATGGAAATTTAAAAGCAGCAGAGAGGGGCCCAGAATCCAAAACTTACCCACCAAGGAAAAGTCTTGTACAGTTTAAGCTTTTTTGTTGCATGCTTTCTGTCATCAGTATCATTGGTTTTGGAAAACAATAAAATTTTCAGTAAATTTCCTTTCAGAAAAAAAAAAAACCAAACAGGTTAAAAAGAGCAAATCAAGATGCTTTCTGAATTGGTTTGCAGTATTCTTATACAGAGATTTTGAGGAAGAGAGAAAACTGAATGGGTGCAAGCCTCTGGCCTCTTGCAAAAACCTGGAACACACGAAAACAAAAGCTGCATTTAAAGGCTGCAGCCTGCTGCGGCGTTCGGTGCCAGCAGTGCCAGACCCTGCGGGGAAGAGAGGAGGAGGCGGCAACCGAGGACGTGGTGTCGGGGCTGTATTTTTTTATTTTTTTTTTTTAACCTGCTCGCAGGGGCCATCCTGAGCCTTGTGCCGTCCTTAGCTGTGAGGACAGGACGTCTTGAGCCAGCTCATCTCCTGCACATCACATACCGTCACAGCCCTGCTCGGAGGCCTTCCTCCCTGGCACAGTGGGACTCCTGGCAGGACGGAGACTTCAAATGCAGTTTTGTTGCTGTGTGTTTTTGTTGGCTCTTTGTGGAGCCCAAATGTTGAAAATGAATTCTGAGAAAGTTACTTAAGGTTTCTGGAGACTGCTGCCCTGCCTGCCTTTGGTCACTGTTGTAATACTCCGACTGGAGAGTGTTGCCTCACTGCCCAGCTGCACCAGCACCTCATAAAGTCTGGTGAATCGGTGGCACCCAGGGGTGGGTTGCCTTTGCCATGTCCTTCTGTGAAATGGGTCACTCCCTTGCCTTAGTCAGGCAAGGGATGGCAGGTTGAGGGCACTTCTCAGCAGTTGAGTTGCTACTCTTCATTTCTTAAACAGAGAGATAACAACAGTGGCTGGATAGAAACAGGTCCTGATAGCCAAGGCAATGAGTAATAAGAGCCCCAAAGCATAAAATATCTTCCAGATTTGCTTCCACCATTGTGCTATTCCAGACAGGCTAGAATTTGGCACAGTCGGTATGGCCAGTAAAGCTGGGTGGGGATTACTGACGCAGCTCTGCCCCGCTATGGTGCCGATTGCCCAGTGCCAGGGAAATTTGGCCTATGGAACCCAAAAGGGAATCAGGATTCTGTTCTGCAGTAGCTGACACTAATCAAAGAAATTAAAATATTTTTTCATGAAGACTATGCTTGGGTAATTCAGCATTTTCAAACGAAATGAGACAAAATTGTAGAGATCTCTGAAGGCTTTAATAGTGTCCTGTGTCACGCTAGAAGCAGTTCAGGTTGACATACCCACATTATGGTTAGTTTCAGATGTTCCCATTTCAATTTAATTTTTCCATTTTTAGTAAGAAATACCTATTGTGCAGGGTTCTTTGAACTGAAAAAGTTGGACCGTTCTCACCAGAGAAATGTGGGCTGTTCTGCTCTGTTTTGTTCTGTTTTAAATAATTGAACTCCTTTCCAAAGAAAAAGTAACGCAAAACCCAGCTTGTGCAAAGCATCGCACCATGTCCCAACCTATTGATGCAACCCCCTGGCAAACCCATGTCCAGGAGCCTTTGCACCAGATCCACATGGCAGCGGGGACATGCACTGAACACTGCAGGCCATTTGGGTTTCTCTTAATTAGTGGTTAGAGAATTGGGACTGGCCTGAGTTAAAGTCCAAGTCCCATTTCACAACTTTCCACTTGCTTCCCTAGTTTTTCCCATTACAGTAAAATTCTGCTGTGATTTGGATTAGTCATACAGGCTCAGCACACTCATGGTTTTACTCATACTTTGTATGCAGATAGTGCCTTTTTGTCCAAGACTCTTAATGAACCTTGCAAACAGCGCTATCAATTAAACTAATACTTACCCCTATGCTATCTGCCCTGTGATATCTGAGAGCAATTCAAGATAGCGATTTTGGCCTCTACGGGTTTAAGCAGCCTGGGAGCTATCTTTCGTGGCTGGCACAGCCAAGATCCCTGGAAGGGCACAGTCTTTCCCTTAATTTATGAGTGGCGAGGGGTGATGCCGAGTCCCTGTCCCATCTCGCAGAGGCGGGCAGTGTCACTGGCATCTCGGGCATGCCAGGAGACAGGGCTTTCCACCACGGCAGGACTGCTGAGGGGTGAGGTTGTGTCGGTTCAGCTGGCGGTGCTCTGTCTGGTTCTGTTCAGTTTGCTTTGCTTTAGTTCAGCCAGATTGTAACGACAGCAAAAAAGCCCTGGGCAAAGGGTCTTTTTTTAGAATTTATTTCTCCACGGGGAGGAAATAGAAAGGCCTGTGAGGTAGGTATTGTTTTATCTGCTTCACAGATGAGGGAGTTTCTGGTACAAATCCAAGGTCATGGGGAGTGTTGTTCCCGAGAGATCCATATCCCTGTCTAACAGCATTTTGCACTGCTGTGACGAGCTGGAAGTGTCAGAGAACTGGTGAGCTGTGGCCTTCTCACCGGCTCCTGTCCCTGGGACGTGACGGTATCCATCGCAGCAGTGCCGCAGAGCACTGCACCGGAGCTTGAAGCTGACCGTGGCTCCGGCAGCCAACACATCTGTACATTTAGGGGCAGGTTCTTAACTACCTGCAGAATTGGTCATGGCACTTGGCAGCCAGTTTGCTGAACTGCTGCTGCTTCTGTGCCCTCCGCTGGGATGTCTCTGAGCTGCCGTGGATCCCAGACCCAGAGCACGTCCCTGGGAGGAGTGGTGCTGTCAAAGCAGCAGATATCAGATGTAGAGCAATCACTGCTCTTGTTTGTGAGAGGATTGTCTCCCTCTCTTTCCGTTTTTACTGCATTTCTTCCATGCCTCTGTTACCTACACTGATAGCAATAGCTTTACTCCTGTTTGGAAATGAGCCGGGTTTCTACAGCTGGATTCCTAGGATCATGGTGGCTGTCTGTGAACATACTCCAGCTTGAATCTGTTAACCTTCGGGGCAGGCTGCCAGGTCTGTCCGTCCTCCCTTGCCAATAAAGAGAAAGGTAATACTGGGTGAGAGGAGTATGGCTCTGCAGCAGCTTCTGTGTAATGACTTCTTTTTATGTTGCTGTTATCACGGAGTGATTTGGGGTAAGTTGCTAGTGTACTTGCAGGATTGTGAGAGGCAGCCAGAGCCTCTGGGATTGAAAGCTCTTGTATTGCAGAGAAGTAAAGAATCTGGATGGAGAATCTGCTGTCTTTCTTGCAGAACTCATATGTGGTGCTGGCCGGCTTGTCGGATGGACTTGTAGCAGTGTTTTCAGTGTCCCAGGGCATCCCAGGGGACAGCTGCTCCTACTTGTGCTCCCACACAGCAAACAGATCCAAATTCAACATTTCTGATGATGACCCCCGGCAGAACCCATACCCGGTGAAGGCCATGGAGATCACCAACAGCGGAGCAGAGGTCTGGTACAGCAACGGCCCGGGCATTCTCATCATCGACTGCGCCACGATGGAGATCAGCAGGAGACTAGAGCCCTTCAGCCCGCCATCAGTGATCACATCCATCACCTGCAACTCGGAGTGTCACGGGGAGGAGGTGGTGTGGTGTCTGGACGATAAAAGCAACTTCCTGGTGATGTATCACGTTACCACCTACCAGCTCTGCGCGCGCTACTTCTGCGGAGACTGCAGCCCTCTCAGAGACATGTTTACAATCCAGCAGCCTTCGGCGGCCATCCCAGCTACAGCACCTATAAACCACAAAGCAATGGAGAGTAACCCACTGGTGGACATGAGCATTATCTACAGCCCAGAGGTTGGCACCCAGATACTAAACCATCAGGACTCACTGACAGATTATTGCTCTGTGTCTTCCTACTCCTCCTCACCTCCTAACAGGATAACCCGATGCCCCTCCAGCCTACCCAGCTCACCCATGAGCTCTTCTAGTGCACCACTCTCCACAGATTTTGAGGAGCCTGAGAAATTTCATGAGCTAAAGCCTTCCCTGGATCACGATGCTATGCCTGCAGGTGACAACATGCAGCATCTCCAAGCTGTCAAGATTCTTCCAGTGAAAGACCTCATATGGATCCCCAGGTAAGTGGGTCACTTAATAAAGGAACTTAGTCAGAATTCCTCCTGGCCTGAATGTGAGGTTAGCTCAGGCTAATTCAGGAACTTTTGCATTCCCAGTGTGATTCATTTGTTGAGAAAGTCAAGTTATGATTAAGAAATTTTATTCCTAGTACAATGGTACATTGATTTTTCTACCGTTTTTAAAGATATCTATTGTTGGGCAGAATGGCCGCATCTAAGGTCTTGCCAGATTGCAGCAGAATGAGAAGGTGGTGGTAAGACTCGAAGCCCTGTTTCCCCAGCTGCTGAGGAGACAAAGAACAGCAGGCAGCTTCCTAGCTCAGACACAACCCTGGCAAGTCCTGTTGCCTCCTGTTAGCTGATGGGAATCTGATTTTGCCTGTCACAGGGGCTCTCATTTTAGTGGATTCAGGATGCCCCTCGGTGGCATTGCAGTGCCCCCTTCCCTGCAGAAGTCGTGTGACTGCAGGAGGGATTGCAGCAGAAAGGATGGATATCCAGCATGGATCTTCCTCAGCTGTCACCAGTCTCACTGCGGAGCACATGTGATGTCTCCCTCGTTTCTCTTCTAGGAGAGGAGGGGATATTATCGTTATCGGACTGGAGAAGGAATCCGGCACCCAGCGGGGCAGAGTGATCGCTGTGCTGAAGGCCGGGGAACTGGCTCCCTACGGGTGAGGCTGACTTGGGCAGCGCCTGTCACACCACCGGGGGCACAAGGGGACTGGGTGGCAGAGGGTGGCTCTGCAGGCTCTGGGGGCTGTCAGGAGCAGGGGGCCGTCTTGGCTCCCAGCAACATCTGAGAAGGTCCCAGCCTGAGGAGACACGGTTGCTGGTTGCATGTCGAGGCATGTGCATGCTCTGAGACGGCGAGGGGAGGGCACTGTGGCCACAGCCTGGTCTCCAGAAGCCACAGAGACCAAGTACCCCTGGCACGAGACAGGCAGGACCATCTTGCACAATGTGATAAACGTGGGTCTGATCCTGCCTGGTGCTGACTCCCGGTGCTCTGAGGGCACCTGGCAGAAGATTGCTGGAGCTTGGCAGACTCAGGCCCTGCGTTAAGAACAAGAGGTGTATTTAGGCAGAGCGCGGTGCTTGTCTGTGGCTGTATTCACGTGGGTCAGGTTGACGTTCTGGCTCTAAATGAGCACCTTTGTGCTGTTGGCAGTGACGGGCCGGGGGAAGGCTCCTGCAGCACAGGGGAGAGCAGTTATATACATTGATTTAAAATGTTTCATACAGCGAACAAGAGTCCAAGTAAATAAATAGCTGCTAGAGAGATGGGGGTGTTCCTGCTGATCACTTAAATACCAGTCTGGGATTGTGCTGTTTATGTCCAAACAAATGGAAGTTGAGCTAAGGATTATAAATGGTCATTTATTATCACTAGGCAAACACACCGAGAGATCAAAGTGCTCCTGCCCTTCCCTCTACTCGCTAACTGAGTGTCCTTATCGGTTAGTCGGGAGTGGCGTATTCTCTTTGTTGTTCACAGGTACTGTTAGGTTGATTTTGCTTTACCCAAACAAAGTGTGGAGTTGAGGCGAGGTGACACTGCCATCTCAGACTTGTCCTGCTTTGCTGCCTTTTAGCCTTTTGGGTTCAGGCACAGTGGCTGTTGACTCACCCTGTTTTACCAGCGGGATAAAGACCGGCAGATCGTGCCTGCCTCCTCCAAGCCCCTCCAAGTGCAGAGCAGGGCAGGGAGGTGAGGGAAGGGAGGTGGCTTCTTAGGGGCAGTTTGTGATTAAAAACCAGCTGCCAAGGAGAGGCCTTGTTGCTAGCGCTCCCCATGTAGGGGCCTTTCTGGGGAAACAGTTTGGGGCCAGTCTTCCCCCATCTGCTATCAGACCGATAGAAAGAGCCCGGCAAGGGCTGGACTCCTGTCCCTTGAACCCTGCAAGGACAAAAGTGTCATCTTCTGCCTGGCCACCTCCCTCGGGGGTATCTGCAGGGCCAGCTTCAACTGATGTTGTTAGATCAGGTAACACGCTCAGAGACCATGAAGCGAAGCACCTCCAACACGATGCTGTCATGCAGGACTCCTCCTACACGAACTTGCGGGTCTCTGGGCTGTTGTCGTAGCCATGCCTGCTGGTCTGGACTGGGGGCTTGTACCTTGCGCAGGCAGAGCTGGGCTCCGTCCCGCTTCCACGCTGCATTTCAGGCCGCGGAGGCTCCCAGCAGCCTGTTAGCTGTGGCACGATGTGGGCTGTTTTGAAAATGCCCAGTGGCAGCAGGCCAAAGAGCCTGTGGATTTAGCAAATCGGGAGATTAACAGCAACTTCAAAATGTCACGGCAGACATAAGCACCCACCTGCATGTTTAGGCACCTGAATCCCTTTAAAAATCTTTTCCCACGTCACTGAGACGCTTGCTTTTGCCACGACATAGTCTCTGATCCCTCTCTTTGTTACGTTTGCCTTTCTCAAGGATTTGCAGCTTATAAAAAGAGATTTGGTAGCTGGAAAGGAAAGCTTTTGAGTCGGTCCCTCCCAGATGAGCAGCAGCATGCTGTTAGCTGAGCTGCTCTGCGCTGTAATGCCCTTCTCTGCTCTGTTCTTCCTTTCCCAGGACGCTGGTGGATGCTGCTCTCGTAGCAAAGGACACAGTTGTGTGCTGCTTTGAGAACGAAAACATGGAGTGGTGCCTGGCTGTCTGGAGGGGCTGGAGCGCCAGAGACTTTGACGTTTTCTACCAGGCCTACGAAGAGCTGGGAAGGCTTGAAACCTGCATGAGAAAAAGAAGGTAGTGCTTGTGGCGCTGGGAACTGAGGCTCAACCGAAGAACGGAAACGTCCTGCTCTGAGTGCGCGCCTGNGTGGCTGGAGCCCCGTCAGGGCTTTCGGGGACTGAAGAAACCGGTGTGAGCGGGCCCATCTCTGCTCTCTTGCTCCATCGCACGCTCCCCTGCAGTAGTCGAGAGCAGAAGGTGGAGGTGGCTGCAGTTCTGCTCATGCCTCTATTTCCAGTTTCTTCCTCCCTATTTTAAACTCCTTCCTCACCTTCAGCATGCCATGGCTGCTGCTGCTGCCGCTTTTATAGCGTATATCATCAGCCAGGAGAGCTCCGTTCTCCTCAGTGGGCTCTTCCCTGGGAGCCTGAGCAACTTACGGTCCCCGCTGCCTGCTGGCTGGCGGCGCGATTCACTGCGGGCTGATTCACCCTGCTCCCGAGGGAAATGCGCCTGCGCTGCGGGGCTGCTACCCACATCCCTCCAAGTTTCTTAGAGGCTACTTCAGGTGTAGCCCCTGCTGTGACTGCTGTGTAGAGACATCCAGGTGTGAGAACCAGCAACAAGCTTTGGCTGGCCACTGCGTTTCTGCTTCCTAAAAGCTATTGTGGTACAGTGTGACTGTGAGAGAGCCTAAAATAATCTGCCAATAATACTGCACAGTCTCAGTAAGTGAGTTGAGCTATTTAATTGCACTGTTGCAAAGTCAGTTGTAAATAGAGCTGATACAAAGCAAAACCACTTGGTTTGACAGATGCTTCCTGGTGTAAAAGACGGGGGCCCTGAGACCAGGAAGGCTTATGAACTGTCTTTGCTCCTCTCTTCTTTCTCTTGGTAAATACACCCTGGGGTATCTCGAACACAATAAGCTTAATTTGCCTGTGTATCTGTTCAGCTTCCGCTCACCACGGCTTTTATTTTATCTTCATTAGTGGCCTGGGATGATGTATTGGCTCTGAATACAATTGCACTTAGTTATCCCAAGCATGTACAGCAGTGTAAAAAGTGAGCCTGGCTAAGCACCCTGTAAAAAAAAGTGTACAGTTTGAATTTTGGACCTTTTTTTTTTTTTTTTTCTATCCCAAGAAACTTGTGTGAGCATCGGCAAGGCTGGCCAAGGCCGAACGGGCAGGTTAACCCTCTGGTTCACATTTCTGTTGCGGGCTGCTAAAATATCCTTCTTCAGAAAGCGAGTGTATCTTAAAATAAACAGATTTCTCCCTGCAATGACACTGCATTGGCGGCACTTTTTATAGGCAGCCCATGCCTGCATCAGCTGCAGGGGGTTTGGGATTTGCAGTCTGAATAAAGAGCACGTCCTCCTGATGAGCATGGCTGGAATCGGGTTTCCTTACCTGTCTCCGTCCCCTGCGGCTCCTCCAGCGGCTGGTGAAGCGGGCACGGCGGCAGGACAATCTCTCCTGCCTGTTGTCTTGGGGATGGGGACGAGATGGCTCAGCCTGGCACTGCCGCTGCGGTTTGACAGGCATTTTCACAGCTGCCCCGAGAGCTTATCCTGACTCGAGCTTAGCCGTGAGATAGCTGTATCTGTGTCAGAGCTAATAACTGCGTTTCCCTGAAAGTGTGTCACCTACCTCCCATCCTGCGGCACAGCCCCAAGCCTGCACATCCCGGCTGCGCACACCGTCACCTGCGCTGGGGTTTAACTGTCTCACGGTCGCCTTCTCCAGGTCTCAGACCCCTTTTACGCACACGTACTGTTTCGTGATCCTTGGGGCCCCAACAGAGGCTATAAAACAGCTTGTACTTTCATTCAGCCTTGCACGTTTTCCTTGAGAAAACTATCTGGAATAGCCACAGCAGTTCCTTATCATCCGACTTGAGCCAAACATCTTGGCACCATGCTGCTTCCACAGCCGGCGTGGGGCCGTGCCCCCACGGGCTCCCCAGAGCCCACGGGGGTCAGCCGGAGCCTCTCCCAACCCTTTGGTGGGCACCGGCCGAGGCCCGACCAGACAAGGGGCTTTGTTCTGCTCCCGCCGCACGCTCCGGAGCTGTTACTGCCCACAGCCATTGCGCAC
>VZSZ01012200.1:46689-87481 GCA_013398815.1 Ibidorhyncha struthersii | reverse complement strand
GGGGGGCGGGGGGGGGAGAGGGGGGGGGAGGGTGTTATTCCTACAGCTGACCGGAGAGAAGAGAAAACAGCTTAGTTTTATTTTGTCAACGTCAGGTTCTCCCCAGCACGTCTCGGAGCAGCGGGAGCGCACGGAAATGCCTCGGCACTGGGAGGGAAACGGATGCTCTCAGATGAGATTAACCCCCCGCACCGGCAGCAGGAGGGAGGCGGGTGCCGGGGGCCATTAATTACTCGCTGAGGAATTACTGAGACACACAGGACCTGCCACCACCAGGATTAATTGAGCCGTCAGTGCCGGAGCCCCGGCTCAGCCGTGGCTGCCCAAACTCCCCCCCGGCCTCGTCCCCTCACCCCACTGCCTCCCACGGCCGGGAGCCGCACGCAGCACCCCCGGCGTTCTGCCCTAAAGTGCTCGGCTGTCCTTCGCCTGCTTTAAAAGAAATAAAAATAACAACTATCCGGACACTGCTTCCTAGGCCGGGTTTTGGCTGGTCCTTTGCTGGCGTCGGTGCGGGGAGCGGGATGCAGGGTCAGGCCCTGGGATGGAGAACAGCTGCAGCGCCCGACACCCACTGGGGCTCAGGGCAAACCGCTGGCTGCACCCCACCCCCACACACACCCCCATCCCCGAGACCCCACGTCCTGGTGCTCACTGAGGCTGTTTTGGGGACCCAGCACTGCGGCTGCACCAACCCTGCCAGCCCGGGGCTGTCCAAAACCAACCGGCTCCTCCATGTGTGGGAAAACAGGACACCATTAAAGCTAATTCTGTTAGCAAAGAGAAGAAGGGGCAGTTCTCACCCCGTTGCTTGCCCTGCCCTGGGCAGCGGTGCAGGATTGGGCCCAACCGCCTGCGCCAGCTCCCAGAGCAGCCGGGTCCCACGGTCCCATCCCGCTGCTGATGGGATTACACCCTGCGGGGCTCATCACCGGGCACATCCCGCCAGATAATCCAGGCGTTGCCTGCGAAGAAAGCCATGGAAAGGGCAATTTAACGGTATTAAAAGTTCCGCCAGTCCTGGCCAGATAAAATAACGTTGGCAGAAAATCGGTGCCCCACACGGCGCTATCCCGGTCACATCACAGCATCCCGGGGGCTGTGGCTCCCAAAATTTCGTCAGGAGCTGGGATGATCCGGGGACTGGGAGCGGCGCCTGGGCATCGGACAGCAGGATAGGAAGGACAGCAAATCCGATTGTATTTTCTGACCTTGCAGCACGACTAGAAGCTAACAGCAGGACTTTATTGCCCCACGCCTTGAACAGACCGGCTCTTCTGCAACGCCTCTGCAGGGGCTCCCGCGGTCGGTGTCCGGCAGCGCTCGAGCCGGCCGGAGGGGCGAAGGCGCGGGGGCCGCTGCCCTTCGCTCTCGCCATAACACCGTGCTGCCGCCGAAAACCAGCACGAGCATTAAAACACCCTGTGCTCACCCCTGCCTGACCGCCCGGCAGCTCTTTGAGCCTTAAAAACTCCATTTTCAGCTTCGTTTTTCCAAGAGCTGGGCGACTCAAATGGTGGTTTTCCTTCCTCTGTTACATTCAACATGCAGAAAAAAAAGAAACTTAATTTATCAGAGCCAAACCCACCTCTCGTGCCCTGGTGACAAGCGTGGGGGCAGCGGGGGGATTTACACACCAGCTGGATGCTCCCCCCATCCTGCACTGCACCAAGAGTTCGGCTTCGGCGTAAGGGAAAAAAATAAGGTGATTTTTTTAAGGGATGTGGGGAAAGGAGCGGCGCTGTCTGCTTTGTATTCTGCTACCGAAAGGACAGAGGAAATTAGTTTTCTTTAAGCAAACTTTAAAGGACAGGAAATATCGTGGCTATTTCAGGCTGCCAGCCTGTCCTCGGTTTACCCCATGGCGGTGAGATGGGGGCACCGTCGGCCTTCGGTGGCTTGACCAGCGCCGGGGCTCCGGCTTTTGTTTTACCCGTAGGCAGGAGACGGCTGCTGCTCTGCCAGGGCAGATGGCTACTCTTCATCCCCAGCGCCATACAAAATGACACTAAGGTTTCTAAAAAAACCCACAAAACCCCTGGAAACACCCGTTCCCAAAGACCTCAGCCGGATTTACACAGCCTGGTCCCGCTCCCTCCCACTGTCCCTGGGAAGATGCCTCTCTCCTCCCATGCTGAGCCCGTCCCTGATTTTTTTTTATTCCTCATCCCTCTTTGTGCTTTTGCGTTTACAGCAGCACCTCCTCTGAGCTGCAGGTCCTGCTAATTTCTCCTTCGTGCCAAGCTGTGACCATCCTGCTCCTTCCCCTGCCAGCGCCAGCTGAGTCCCAGCGTGGAGCCGGCTCGCACGGTGCCACCAGCCGGGTGACACAGAGCTAACGGGCTGGCCCTGGCGCTGACCCTTCCATAGACATGTGTGGTCCGCGCAGCCCATGGCCCAGGCGAGTCCTCCTCCACCCTGTGAGCGCTTGGGGATGGACAGAGGGATGCAGAGATGGAGGGATGGCAGCTTGTAGGGATGGAGGGATAGAAGTTTGGAGGCACAGAAGTGGCTTTGGTGGCACACAGACACAAGGAAGTGGCCACCGTGTGCCCAGGGAGCTGGTGTGGTGGGCGGGGGGGGGGCTCAGGGACTGGGCCCCATCAGGGCTCTGTCCCCATCTGCCACCTCTTCCCTGTGCGATCGCAGGAGTGCATCCCTCCGACTGCTGCATTTCGGAGGGGCGTGAGAGCGCCCTTTGGTGTTTGCGGCTGTTTTTATCACAAAAGGGCTGCCTGCCCCACCTGCCCTGCGCTTTGCGGGGAGCAGGAGGAGCGCAGCACCCCATGTACCTGCGGGAGCTGCAGACTAACCCGTGCCACGCGTTTGCCCCTTCCCTCTCCATTTTCCTTCTCAAAAATTATAAAGCACCGTCCTATTCGGAGCATTAGACGAGAAGAACCAGCCCCCAAAATAGCGGCCCTTGGCTGCGGTGGACTGGCCACACTCGGCAGAGGACAAACGGCTCCAGCTGCTGTTGGGGGACACCTGCCACGGCCACCAGCCAAACCTGCTGTCCCCCACCCCCCCCCAGTGCAGCAGCAGGTCCCCAGTCACCCTTCGGACCCTAAACTGGGGCTTTATGGGGAGGCGCTGGCTGAAAGGAGCGCTATGGCGGCAGCATCCTGCCATGGGGCTGCGCTGCCTATGGAAAATATTAGACGTTGGAGGCTGCTCTATACAATTTACTGTTGGTTTGGGGTTTTTTCCTCTTTTTTTTTGACAATAAGGTCTTTTATAGAGCATGTCCGAGGAAGGTGTTTTGCAGGGCGCAATGTCCCCTGCCACGGGCACCGTGGGGTCTGGCAGGGGATCCCAGATCCAGGGATGAGCCCCCACCCCAGGCACAGGACGGGGGTCCCAGCCCTGCATGCCATCACCCCGGGGTCTGGTTATTGCACTGGTGGCAATTTGGGCCAGTTTCCGTGCTGTTAAATGCTTCAGCGCGATCTTCCAGCCCTAATAAAACTTCCTCCGGGGACACGTTGGTCTGACCTCTGGAAAAGGTGATTTCCCTCTGATTTCCGCCCCGCTGACGGTCCACCCTTTATGGCTGCAGCGAGTGGGGCCCCGTGCGAGAAGAGGACTTTTCAAATTGTGCTGAATTTTTCCAAAAAAAAAGTAAGCCTGCCTGGGCTCCTTGTGCAAACATCACCCAGCTCCTTGTTTCTACCCGGCTTCCGACGTCTTGGGAGGCGGCAGCCGTCATCAGTCAGCTCCGCACACACGCCACGGCCGGCGGGATGGTGGAAAACATTAACCGTGCGAAAAACAGCTCAGCTTTGCCCAAAACCCACTGTGAGAGCTTCAACTGAACGCAGGAGCAGAGGAATCCCCCCGGAGAGCTATGGCGGAGAGCCACCCCAGGTCCCGGTGGTGCCCGAGCATCGCTGCTGCCCGCGCTACCCCCACGTCCAGGCGCAGCGCGAGCCCATCTCTGCCCCCTGTTGCCCCCCAAAATGATCCCAAAGTGAACCCCAACCCAAAGGTCCCGCCGCACCGAGGGCTGCGGCCGCTCCCGCACAGGCTCCTCACACGGCTCAGAGCTGCTCGGTGAAAAAGCAAGTAAAAAAAACTCAAATATTTTTTAAAAAAAGTCTTTCCCGCCGAGGCCCACACTTCAAACCACTGTTTGAGTTTGGACATTCATCACCTTTGCTGTGTGGGGAAGCGGGGAGGTGGCATGAGAGCTGCCGGGGGGAGGGAAGGAAAGGAGCCTTCCAGTGCCCTGGAGCTTTGCCCCTTTTCTTTAATTTTTTTTATTATTATTTATTTCAGGTGAAACCCTTCAGTGCTGCGGGAGGGATTGGGGGGGGGCCCGGCAGCACCCCCAGCTTGGCCGTGTGCCCCTTGCTGCTGGCCAGCTGCGGATGCAGGTTGGGAGGGAGCCCCAGCAGCCGTGTCAAAATCCGTTTGCTGTGCCGGGGTACGGCGGGGCGCTGCTGTCCCCTCACAGGGACTTTGCTGTCCCCACAGCGAGCTCCCTGAGACGGGGACCGAAACAAGCCGCAGGTGAGCATCTCGCTACCTCGCTCGGTGCCCCCTCGGCTGCCCCTCGGGGAAGCCCCAGTGCCAGAAGGAGGGGCGGGGGTTCAGAGATGAGGGTTTTTTTTTCCAGATTTGGGCTCTGAGGAGCAGCGCGGCAAATAGAAGGAACCCCCACGGTGTGTAGAGACATCGCTGAGGCTGCTGGGGACCAACCGAAGCCGTCACCCCCGTCTGGGTTCACTCCTGCCNGGGGATGGAGATGGGGATGAGGATGAGGATGGTGATGAGGTCAGGGATGGGGGTGAGGTCGGGAATGGGTTCAGGGATGGGGATGGGGGCTGAGCTTGCCCAGGGCAGGTGCTGAGCACCAGGGGAATCAGAGAAGAGTGATTTTGGCAGTGGAGAGCCAGCCGGGGCACGTACCCGCCCCACGAGACTGCACATCTGCAGCAGTTCAGGTTCCCCAGCTGGAAACCACTGCCGCAGAGCCAACGCCGGCAAAGCAAACAGCCTTTATCTGCCCCGTATCGCAGCACGTTTGCTTTGGAAGTTTGTTTTATCGCAGAATTACTTTAAACTGCCCTTTGTATGAGCCCTCTTATTGAAAAGTCAATAAAGCACAAAGGTGTCATTATTTTTTTTTATCTTCTTTTCTAAAGAAACAGTCGGCAAGAGGCATAGCAGGACCCGGGCAAAGTCCTCCCGGCACCCCCAGCCCTGCGGTGGGGACCCCCCGATTTCCAAGACACTCCAGCCCAGCACGCTGGAAACGTTGGAGCCGATTCAGGTCGATTAAAGTTGAGGTTTTTATTGAATTAAAGTGTGAAAGTAAATACAGCCAGCCCAGTATTCGGTCTGGGGTTGGGTGTTTGGTTGTTTTTTTTTTTGACGTTAATTCAATTTTTTTCACCCCACTCATAAATGTGATTTAAAAGGTGGTAGAGATTCCTGGGCTGGAGGAGAGCTGGGAGATGGGTTTTGGAGCTTGGGAAGGACGTGGACGGGTTTCTTGCACCTGGGAAAGCATCGGCAGCAGTTTGGACGTGAGGAATAAAAGTGCTTCTGGCAGCAGCAGCCAGGTGAAATCCCGTAAAAGACAGGGAAGGAAACCCCATGGGATGCAGCTGCACTACAGCCCAACATGCCTTGGCTGGGGAGTCTAGGATGTCTCCAAGGCTGCCCGTGCCTCATGGAGGAGATGGCTTTTGAGCTCCAATTTGGATCAAAACCCCCTGAATTTGCTCCAGACAGTGCAATAACTCACGTTGAGAGACTGCTGCGCTGGGGACAAATGTGCTTGTTTAAAACAGGTCCTACGGTGGGCAGTGTCCCACCAGCGCAGAATCCACCATGTCCCGGAGCAGAGGAGGAACAACCTGGTGGGACCTGGAAGCATCTGCCCCTGGCAAGGCGCTAACCTGCTCGCCAGTTTTAATGCCTCTGTGAGATTTTCTTTCCAAAAAGCTCTCGAGCAAGGTTGGCTGTGCAAGCAGAGTATTTTTAGCAAGTATTCGCACGAAATGACTTCGGCTAAAAACGTGCAATGTAACGTTCGAGCTTCAATGAAAACTCAGCCTAAGCAGATTTGGGGGCAGCGGGACGTCGTTGCCACTTTTGCAGGAAGGCGCCGCAGGGCCAGGGCCAGGGGAGCCGTGCGGAGGCTGGCGCTGGGCACTGATTTTTCAGGGCAATAAAACCCCACCGCGCCTCAAGGTCGAAACCTTGAAACTCTTCCATGGACTGTGACTCTGCAAAGTTGCATATAAATATTTAACCTGTAAACAGTCACACCAAGCACGATGGTTACCGGAAAGTACCTCGCCACCTTCCCCTGACCCATGCCTTCCCCGTGTCCTTTGCCTCTCTTCACCATCGTTGATCCTCGAGCAATGAAATGAGCTGCTGAGAGTGAAGCGCTTTTAGAAAACAGCAGTAATAAATCCAGCGCTCTCCCCCCCCTCCGCCCCTTTGCCTCTCCTAAGTTTCACATGCAATTTAACTCCACCGGCTGATGAATGTTCACAAACAAAGAGCCAAGCACAGCCTCAAAACCTCCCAGCTCAAGGCTCACAGTGAATTTTGGCCGTTCCCTCTGACAGCGCACGGGACACCCAGGCTCTCCTCTCCACCCCACAAACATGCCCACCAGAAGGAAGGACCAAGGCTGCGTTTAGCTTCTTTGCAGGTCACCCCTGATGTTCACCTTGACCCCTCCTGTTCATCAGCTCCATCTTCTGCAGGTGATGACCCACCCCAGAGCTGAGCAGCGGGGTGGGGACATCAAGCCCCCGAAAAGCAACGTGGGGCCAGGGAGCAAAGATACCTGAAGGGTGAGGATGGCGATGGGTCATCCCATCTGTGCTTCCAAACATGGTCCCTCACCAGTCACTGGTGGGAGACGGCCACTCCTGTGACTCCTGTGCTCAGCAGACAAAGCCCTCCAGAGCCACCAACCTGCCAACCGCGAGCCACGGGCCAGGGCGAGCGGAGCCAACGTGGGTGAGAAACCCCCGTGTGACCCCGTCTCTCACCATGACCGCCGGGAAGATGGGAATGGCAAAGTGTTTCTGAGCTTTGGCTCATGAGTTCACCCTCAGTGTGGGTGCGTGGGACAGAGCCCGCACTTACGGGTGTCCAGAAAAGGTGGAAGGGTTTAAACCCAAGCGTTGAAGGGCTGCAAAGCTCTGCTTGGGTGGGAGTTTAATTGCAGTGAGCACGCCCGTGACCAGCACGGCATCTGGCACGGGTTACATACACTGGAAGAACGAAGGAAAGAAGTCTCTCGCATTTTTAATCGCTTTAATGAAGAAGAGAGGCATCCCATTATATAGCAAACCTCAGGAAATGACTCTCGGTCACCACGTTCTTCAATTTCAGGATGACAGCATCTCATTTTCTCAGACCTTGTTTTTCTTAATGGACTGGAGGCAAACACTCCTGGGTTTTCCAACACCAACTGGCTTCTCGGCATGAAGTAAACTTCCCTCCGAACCAAACAACCAGAGTAAACTGCAAATGAAATGTTCCAGCCCCAGAAGAGATTTTTGTCAGAGGCTGGGTTAGCACTCGCCAGCCGATGACTTCCACCTGGTCAAGCTCCTTACAACTTGTGGCAGCAAATACGGCTTATTTTAGTATAAAATGGGGTTTATAAGGTCAGACTTTATCATAGACGGTTACAATTCACAATTTAACTTCAAAACGGATCACTTTAAAGCTGCGAGTCTATAAAATATGTGGTCAATTAAGTTGTGGGCCCTGAAGAACTGACTCCGAGCTTGGTGCAAAACTCGCGTTTAATGCTGCTCGGACGGACTTGGTAACTGAACGAGAGCTGCAGCAACTGAGCAAAAAACCCCAACCAATACCAGATGGCTGCTTTTCATCAAAGGGCTTTTTCCATGTACATGCATTCTTACTTTTACCGGCTGTTATGGGCTAAAACAAATCCTACATAATCACAAACATTAATACAGTATAAGTACAGGGCTTTTTTCCCCGTCTTTTGGTACCATTCTTTAGGGTTCATATTCATCACGCTCTTTTCTTGCAGCCACAAATACTAGTTGCTTTTTTTTTTCTTTCCCTAGTGTGAAGAAACACTTCTGTAATCCCCAAGGTTCTCACTTTGGGACTTAATTTTTACATAAAAAAGCCTCACACTATTGTGATAACTGTGATAAAACTGGCAGAGCCATCAAAACTAAGCGCTTGACACACTTAGTAATAATTATTTTTACTGTGTTTTGAATACACAAAACATTACTCAATTATTCAGCCTTGTCATCATATGCATTTTAAACGTATAGTTATGGATGTTTTCAGACAGCAAAAACACTTTTAACCTTTTCAGGAGGAGAAAGTCAAAGCCCTCTGTTAGAGACGACCAGCTGCCCCGGGGCATTGCACGGCTCGCCAGAGCCGGCAGCAGCGGGAGCGTACACCAGAGCCCCGTGGACGGATGTTTGCCCTTTCCCCAGAGCCAAGGTACGTGGCATTAAGTTTATTCCAGGCCAAAACACAACACAGAGGTCAAATTCCTTTGTAAGAGCGAGATCCTTTTACCTGGGCTTACTTCCCAAAACTGCTTTATCTTCGCGGCTGCGCCTACGCTGTATGCACAGATACGGACTGAGGCAGACGACATGAGGAGCTCCGATTGCAAATAAAAAAACTTTATTGCATCTTAGAAGCAAGTCTAAAAAAAAAAAAAAAAAAAGAAGGATTTTCCATGCACTGAATCCATCCAAGTACCGACATCCTTGGGACTGTCACCAAAAAACGATGAACATTATAAAACATCAACTCTACACTAGCTGCAGTTCATATTCCATACACGTGTAAACAATGGTTATTTCTTCTACTGGAATAGCAATTACTCCCTAAGATCCCTTCAAACGTGGCAACAACCTAAGCACTGGTTTTTCTCTGTTCCTTCACTGGTCTCCACTTCCCAAAGAGCAGGTAAAGTGGAACTGGGAGCAATGAGACGAAATGGTGCCGGAGGATACGATAGAAAAATATATTGTTCGCTGGTTTTTATTTTTTGTTTCTGCTGAGGAAGATATTTACAGGTAGGTAGGCCCCAACAGATCATCTGCTTCAATGACAATGTGCGTTCACTGTCTAAGTCTCAGTGTAAAGGGTTCCCTTTCTGGCTTTAAGGCACTTTATTTTGTGTATTTTTCTCTTACCTTGCTAGGTGTTAATTCACAGGGATCACACTTTCCTTGTATTCGGCCTCCCCGTCCCCAGTTCCTCTTAGAATACCAAAAACAAAAAGTTTCCTAAGCTTACTGAAGCCATTCCAAAAATGTTAAAGAAATTTGGGTAAAAAGATTCATGAAAAAATATTTTCGAAAGTAATCTTTGGAGATCATTTACTGCAAGTATGATGTACACTACCTTATCAGTGAGAAGATGCAATACATTCCTAATATATATATATATATTTACACACACATATATATATATATAAAATATTAAAATGACTAACAGATATTCAAGGAAAGGTCAAGAACCTAAACCAATGGATATTAAATAAATTAACGGTCTATCAGATACAGAAAAAAAATCCCAAAACGAAACTAGTAATCAAACGTAATAATTGTTCCCATTAACATCACATAACCGACTGAACAAAATCAACGCAATTAGGTGCAGTACACTCGGTATAGAAGTTTTTTCAAAGTTCTCGTTCGGGATCTCCAATTGTTCATTGTGCACTGTCGCTTTGCTGCAAGAGATTCGCATTTCCCATCCTCTTCCCCTCCCTCATTACGCTTCGTCATTTCTTGATCACAGCGTCTCAACTCTAAACAGGACAGCGGTTGAGGATAATACACAGAACCCACCACGGATTCTTAAAACATTACGTCCATACATGGACCAAATATAAAAGACATAAATTTGTACAAGGACTAATCGGACAGCAGGTTGTGCTTACTTTCTTCCCTCCCTTGAAGTTGCCTGGCCATACTAAGTGGAAGTGTGTTTTTAAACTGAAATAATAAGCCATTTGGAAAAAAACCCCAACCCTCCTGTGATTAATACCATTATCACCACCACTTGGATTTGTTTCGTTCTAGCGCAATTTAAAAAATAATGGCTATCCTTAACAAAAGAAGCAGAATCTTTGCACGGTAGCAGTCACAACAAAACATTCAGATACAGCGTTTTGTCACTTGGCTTGCACGCTCAGGTCCCAATTTACAGAATCCCAGCAACGAAGACGGCAACGGAAAAGGTAGGAAACAATCTTTTGTTCATAAGGAAATTCTAATTCAAGTCAGATTTCCTCTGATCGGTCAGATAACTCTTAAACAATTTTTTTTTGTTTGAAGGCAAATATTGATCACAGTTTTGTTCAAACCCAAAAACACAACAACAAAAAAACCAACGGCCTTGTTCTTCTCAAAATGAGCGCTTTGTAAGAAAAGAATGGTGATTTCTAAAATATATCCTGTGTAGTCTTTTAAAAGTGAATTATCAAAAAACATTTTCCCAAAAATAAATTAGATAATTAAAAAAAAGTCTTTTCCAGCATAGCTGGACATTAGGCTGTCCTCACTGAGCCATTAGTATTGCTGCTTTTCCCAAAATTTGGGTCATTTTTTTCAAACCATATTTCAGCCAGCTGTTGTGTGGACCCATATGTTGAAGCTTTGGACCCCAAGCACATTTTATATTGTTTGGGATCAAGATTAGGGTCACAAAAAACAGGGTGATGCACATGGACTACTCCAATTTCTTGGCTTCGGAAAGTTTTTAAGCCAGCTTGAATGACTTTGTTAAACAGGTCTACGTCTTCAAGGCCCCAACCTTGGATGGAGACGTCAAAGCCACCTGCTCGAAGAAGATCACCTTTGTAAATACAGGTAATACCAAAGCCATAGTTCCTCCAGAAACCTGTTTTCTGGGTGAAGGCAAAATGATTGTCACTAGGAACTTTTCCACTATAAACAATCTTTGGATCATACTGGCTAAAAATGATGGGGAAGTATACTTGTTGACCCAAAACTGTATTGGCTCTACACCGCTGGAGGAATTCTGTGGTAAACACTAAGTCAACATCACAGAAGAAAAGTAAAGACTCGTTCTGGAACTGAGAAGATCCGACTTCCAGAGCCAGTGCCCTCGAGAACTCCCCCGACACCGGTAAAACCTGCATGTCGGCCTTGGGGTATTTGGAGCGGTAATCTCTCATCAGCTCAATCTGCTTTGCTTTGTCAGGGTTGGAGTTGGAATTGAAAAGCAGGACAACCAGCTTGACATTCTGGTTTGGAATGAGGCATGTCTTTTCAAAATTCCCCATGAACCTTGCGAACATGTCAAAACGTCCGGAGAGAGGAATCAGGATGTTGATCTTCTTGTCTTTGAGTTCCTTCCTCTCTACTTTTGATCGGCTTAGCTGGAAGGGAACAAACATCTTCAGTGAGTTGGAGAGGAAAGACAAGGATCCAGAATCCTGGTTGATTTTGCTGGCCAGCTCTTTGGAGTCCATCTCTTCGTGCTCCATAAACTGGATCTTGCTGAACGTCTGCTGCAAGTACGCGTGCCTCCTGACAGGGACGGTCATCTTCTTCCCCTTATGCTTTTTGTACAGAAGCAATAAGTCAAGAACGTACTCTGCTCCGTACATCGGATTTACTCTGCGATAGCCATACTGTATTTCCTTGAAATCTATGATCCTCCCTCGGGTCTTAGCATTGGCGTTGATCATTTCCATGACCTGCATAACTATGTCATCCAATGCTTCACGCTGAGAAGAGTCCATTCCCCTCCGCGGGGGCTGCCCATCGGCACCCGAATACAAATACTTTCCCGTAAGAAACTCCCACTCCAAGATTTCTTCCCGGTGGCGGGGCTGGAATCGCATGAAGGATGGTGGCATCCCCAGCTGCAGATCATCTTTGTGGATTTCTGTATTGCTGTATTTGCTCATCAGGACAATTTCCCGGTGCAGCTGTACAGTCCGGTGGCGCAGCTCTGCTATCTTGCGGCTCAACATGTAGCTGTGAAGTCTGTACTGGTACGGGGGGTTCTTATTGGGGTGCAATGTTATAGCTCTGTGTATTTTGCTGTTTCTCAGGTCTCGGATATAGCCTTTTTTGTTCTGCTCATAATTTTCATAAAACAGCTGCTGCATCTAGAAGAGAGAAGGAAGAAGTTAGTGTCTCAGCAGTGCTGTACTTGTGAAAGTTAGCCCACGCGGCCCCTGCTGGGAGAAAATTCCTCCTTGCTCACAGGGCCAGAAGGCTTTCTGAATAAGCTGTTCTTGGTTTTAGGCACAGGTTGTAGCAATACCAGCTGCTATTCAAGGAAATTAAGAGGATTATTCATTGTAAATTGGTAAAAGAAACATCTACCATGGATTTGGGATTACTACAGCCCATTCTAGAGATACCACCGTCGGCCAAACAACTGAGCAGTAAGTAGATTGTAAGCTCATTTTTTCACAACAATACAGCATCACCAAGAAAAAAATACCATGAAGCATTCACGACAAAACTCTCACTATTCTTCCGCCTCCTGTGGGCTTTAACAATAATAGTAATAAAGAACAATAAAAAAGAATGCCATATACATAGTAAGCGAGTATGATGACACCGCTGTTCAAGCATTAAAAATCCAGCTTGCTGAATGTTTTAGTCAAGATGCCAAATACATTATCTCAAGTGCTGCAATGCAAAGTTACAGTTCCCCTGTCACTTTGAAATGTCAACAGAAAGTAAAATGCAGGTGAGATTCCTAGCAACAGTTCCAGAAGGCAGGTAACACAGGATGCATATGTACGCTAGAATAAAAGCCTCTTTAAAGTGGGCATTGCTATTTCAAACCAAGAAGACAGCCAGCTAAGATTAGATTCAGAAGCCTTACGGAAAGCTCCAACTTAAGAAAAGAAGGTAAACCAGCTTCACACTTTTCAGTAGGTCAGGCAGTAGCTGATATAACGAAAGGCATGTGGAAAGTAGGATGATAATGTGGAAAATAAGCTGGAAAAAAAAACCAAACCCAAGAGAAAAAAAAACTCTCAAGGCCAAAATTACATAGCACCCTAGACAATGGACATTTAAAAAGATCACGGGCTGATTCTATGTCATAACACAAATTTCATCAACCTGCCAGAGGAGCTGACATGACAGCTTTGTTCAATAGAAGATCCAGTCTATGTTACTGGCAGCAGAATTTGCTATAGGTAATACAGTCAATAAAGCACAAGTAAAAAGGCTTTAAAGATTAGCAAAGAGCTAAAATCCAAAAGACAAACAGAAGAGAGAATGACTTAAATATGATGGCAATTAAAGGGACCACTAAAAGGAAAATCACAGACACAGAAAGTCTCCCTTTAACAGCACGAGTGATGCTTCTACCAGCTGTTCAGATCCAGCAGAAGTCCTGTTTTATTAGGCTTTCAGTTGCATTTTTCCCATTATTGTGGACAGACATTGAATTTAAGGGATAAACTTACACCTGGATTTAACTGCCGCTATCTCAACAAACCAGATGTGCGCGTACTGAAACCTGAAATTCAGCGCATCACTGTGGACAGCGTAAGAGCAAGCTCGGTATACTTGAAACAGCTCACGTGGATTTTAATCTGAACAAATGTAATTGATTTCAAAGGAGGGAGAGAGAGGAATTTCAGCCAGACTGAGAAAGGACGGACATTTTTTTCATGGGTCATCACCAATCGCCCACCCGTTCTCCACTGCTGCTCAAGTTCACCTTCCTGCCCACTCTCCCCCAAGTGAGTCCTGCTGCTTTCATGCTCTTTGTGAGCAACTCAGGCCAGAGGCTGCCTCTTACTACATAGATCACATACAGCAACGCAGCCAAAGGAGAACATCTTGGCGATGGCCTCTTGGCAAGTCACAGATGAGCTGCCTGTCAAGATGTATATCCCTGTAGAAGTCACGCAAGATTTAAGAGAGTGCGACAGGCAGAGGTTAGCTGGGCTAATCCCGTGTTCAGCAGAGAGTTATCCAAATTGAATGAACCTCATGCTTTCCTGAAAAGCATGTTTTTCCACTCACCCGAAGACCGTTCTTCAGTTGTACCCCTGTATTGTTTCTTCTACTAGTAACACTTTATTTTTTGTCCACTTTGAACCTCGCTGTTTCTGTTAATTGCTCTAGGAGACCCTCAAATCACACCCACTTATGGTCAGTCCTGTAAGCACAATTTATCACAATGAAGAGCTCACACAGCAAGAATAAGACCAGTCCAACACTTGCAGCAGGACCCATATGTATATTTTTACTAACCCCGCTGAACTATCCTCTCTAACACAGCGTGTGTATATATATATATGTATAAGTATTAAATGCATATGGTAACAGGCTGGAGATGTCACTGACATTTTAACTACAATACAACTATAAGCACAGGCTTTCCCAAGAGTATTGTGACATTAGATAAAAATTCTTAAATCATGTCATTAGGCAACTATTATTTAAAGGAAAATTGACAATAGGACTTAATTTCAAATCTTGTTTTCAATTTATAAGAAAACAAAATCAAGACCATGCAGCCTGAATGCATTTATTCCAAAATTGCCATCTAGGGCATTCTGAATTAGCTACGAGAGGAAACCATGAGAAGCAGAAAGGCTTTTAGATTACACAACAAAGTTTTAATAGGATACCGATGGGTAGGAAAATGTTATGAAACTTCCCAATGGAAGTAAAGATATGAACCCCTAGCAAATGGCCTTAAATAGAATTAACAAGCGTATTTTAAAGCTCTGGTTTCCACGCAAGAGTAACCTCTTAGGCTGGTTAACTTCTGAACTTTTAATACTTCTTGCCTCTTCCAAAAACCAGCTTACTTCAAAAACTGAACTGAAAATAAAACATATCTCAGCAAGACCTTACTGGTGCTTCAACTCAAAGCAATTTACAACTGAAACATCTATTAACGGCCACCTTGCTCCAGCCAAAAAGGTGACAACTATAACAAACCCTGTGCTCCGGCCAACCCTGCAGTGCAACTAATGAGAAGCACCACAGGAGCCAGGCTTTTATATAATCCTATTTTTCAAAAGAACGCCTTGCAAGGCTGGCGCTTTCCTTGTTTTTCCTGTGAAGTCTTGCCCTCTCCTACTCCAGCATCCCTCTCGCCTCCTTATTCAGCAAGCGGCAACGGCCACAGGATGGGCCAGCATCCTGCAGNGGTATTGGAAGGGGTTAATCAATTCCCTACAGAAAGTATAATGACTTACAAAGTATTTTTGCACAGTGGCATGAAGTGCTGTAAATGAAGTCCAAGTGGCCAGCAGCCAACAGAGCAATTTAACCCTTCCGGGGCCGAGGCACCTGCGGACACTGACCCAACGCTGCAGAAGCGCTGCGATGCCTATGGACTTTCCTTCACAATAAGGAGCCCCACATGGATTGCATTTTCTCACCTACATCTACAAAACTTGAATGAAACGAGCAGTTCTCTCCATGCAGCTTCACAGCTACACCAACATTAATTGGCTTAAATCATTAAGGCAGCACTGGTCCTGGGCACTGGGTTCAATCACTAACAAGGGCAATGCCTGACTATCACCCATCACTGCTAACATAGTTTCTACCTCATTTGGGTCCAAAACACTTTGCTAAATATTATCTATTAGCACACATGCACTTTCAACTCCACGCAATACTGGAAAGCCATAAGGAAGATGAAAAATCACAATTACCTCTTGGGTACGTCATTAATAGGTGGGTGGGAGAAAGTAATACCTGTAATTTATTTGTTCCTCCCACGTAGCAGCCATTAAACACGCACATGGGGAGCGACACAAGCCCAGAATGTGCACATCTTGTAACAGACGTTACGTGCAAACTTCCCCATGCCTGTTACCAGGCTCTTGCAAGTTGAACTCTTGCAAACTCTTCTTTTAGTTAAACACATTTCTCTATGACTCTTTTGACAAAAAGAACCTTTCATGGATATTAATTTTGCAATGATTATATTCTAAGCATGCTTTATTCTAGTGCAGAGCACTGAGAGCGTAAGGATACAAAGAAGAGCTACTCTTTATTGACCACTATTTACTCTAGACCTGTTGAAGCCTTAAAAACCCTAATGTTCCCCAAACCATTAGAGACTGAATGTTTAAACTGTGGTACAGCTGTTGTGGGCACTACTGGCTCGTGTCCAAAAGACCAACTGAAAGGAGAGAGTGTTATGTTCTTCATTTTAAATGAAGAAGTCTTTTGCAGGCCAAAAAAAAGTGTACTGGAGAAAATGGACTTTAAAAATAAGACCAGTTTATGCAGAAACTGGCCCGCAGCCACAGATTAGCCCCTGAGGGCTTTCTCTCACAGCTCCAGATTGTACTGCCACAGCCCAGAAAACACAGCCCCACAAGTCTCATGAAAAGCAATCATGGACAAGACATGTTGTATGGCAGGCTTCGAAAGCCCTAGATGTGCTTTAAATACAAAGCCAAACTAATTAAAAGCTCGAAAGATGGCTAATGTCACCTAGCGAGTGAGCACCTCAGTTGGGAGGAGATGAGCATGCTGGTCTCTCTCTGCAGCTGGCGCAGAGCTGTTCTCCTACCAGAGTAACACGGGTGCCAGGACCAGCCCTTACCCTGCCCTGCAGCTCTGCTGCCAAAATTACGCTCGCCCCCATTTCCTCGCTGCTCCTTCCAGAGATGCAGCTGTAGCGGTGCAGGGGGGCAGCTCCTGTTGGTTGGTTGAAGTGCAATGAAAGATGGTTTACACTCACATCCCAAGCAACTGTATTAAATAATTGTCACTGCACTAACACAGCTTTGCCACTTTGGAGTGATTAACCAAAACAGATCCCTAGTTTTCTGTTTTTTAAATCACCAGTGTGGCTAAATTCATAAAATATTTTGCACGTAGACCCAATGGAAAGGAGCAGCGGGTCTTCATTTACTGCTGACTTGCCTACAGTGGAGGGGGAGACTGTAGTGACCTGCCTGGATACAACTCTGTGCATTCAGGGTTCTTATTAACGATGACCTTTCCATGCTAAATCCTAATGCTTTATGTGTGATCCCGCAGCTAACCACTGACATGACTCAAGTCACTCCTGGGCAGACTTATTATGGTGGACACAAACACGGGGAAGTAATGAATAAACACTCACTTCCAGTGAACTTGGCCACTCTTTCATTCCTGTAACCTCCCCAGTTGCCACTACAGGAAAGGATGCAGGAAACGCCACTCGGCGCTGGGAGATGAGACTTCCCTCTCAGCTGACAGGTGAAGCCCCAAGCTCTGGAGCACGATTAAATGTGATTCCTCAGACGAGTTACTTCTCACACAAATTTCATCATGTACCACTGGTTCGCATTTGCTTTGTTTCACAAATTAAAGAGGGGCAAGAAAATCAGCTGGACATCCCGGACAGCCAGTACTCAAAATTTCCATAGCAGACTGCTAGAGAAGCAGCGGCCGATCCAGCTGTGATATACTGTGACCTCTGAGTGCAGTAACTCCAGGCATAGTCCGAAGCAAGAAGTTTATTTTGTACAACACAACTGCCTCTTCTTACACGACACTAAGCGAAACAGCGCCTGTCTCACTCAAGAGCCTCGCAGTGCCTTCTGCACCGCTCTCCTCTCCAAAGTATTTGAGAAAGGAAGCCAAGTATCTAAGGCAAGTTTCAAGCACAGCAAACTCAAGGTCATTGAATTCCCAAGGAATCTGTGAATTAGGAGAGTTACTGCTGGAGTTCAATCGCTTGTTAACAATACCAAGTAGCTGTCTAATTAAACAACTGTCCTTCTCCCAACCCTTTCTTGTTTAAGCGAGTAGAAGAGCTTAAGAATTACTTCTTCATTTACAGTTTCTCAAACCAAGCAGCCTTTAAAGTATTCCCAGCTTAGCAACAGAAAGAAGAAAACCCGCAAAAATGAATGCGTCTTCAAAACTGGCATCATGTACTTCACCTCTGACCTTGAGCTTGACGATCTCATGACCCAAAATCTACACATGGGAGCAATCCACAGCCCTTGGGAACTGAGATCCTTCAGCTACGAAGCAGAGTAGAACTTCCCTCCTCCTGGCCCTGCACTAAACTGAGCCTCATCCTCCTGGTCTAAACGAGATACAGGATCCTGGTCTCTTAGTCATGAAGCAAGGATTCCTTCCTCAGGTCTCCCCTACTTTGGATAAGGGGCAGAAGTTGAATCAGACCTGGTGTGTAAAGAAAAGAAAGACTAGTGCAATTGTACCGCACTCTCAAAAGAAGACAGTTGCCCATTTACTGAAACATTTTTCCCCTTGGGTGCATCTGACACAAACTACGCAGGTGCCATTGTGCACTCCATAAAGCCTGGAACTGCTCCAGAGACTCCAGAGACACAGATTTATGTTTTTAAAGCATAAACCAGAATATAACCTGAAAGCATTTTATACCTTAGGAGTGACCAGATAAAACAGAATGTGCCATTTTAGGATATTTAGATTCAACTGTGCAAACCTTAAGAGAGCTGGATGCAACTGCAGGGTTTTCTTCCAAAAGGTTCTGATTTAACACAAACAAACCCAAATAAAATACCACTAAATATTAACAAATGTTCTATCCTACGGCTATTAAAGAAGCAGAACATCATAGGTGCTAATGACTAATTATCTTTGCTATTGCTTGAGAAAGTGTGCTCAAAATTTGTTTTGAGCATAATTTCTAAATTACGAGTCCTGGTGCAAACTGCTGTTCTGCACATGGCTCTCCCTTGCTCAAGTTAAGGCTTTGACCCACGGGGCAAATGATTCAGCTCTCCCTCTCCAGCAGAGAGGGACTGCCTTTGTCCCAGATCCAAGCAAAACCAGGAATACAGTGACTGGCCGCTGATTTGTTCATTTAAAGGCCAGACTCAGGGATGATGCCAAATTACTTGTCCACCAAATACACTGCGTCTCGGGATTTCTTTTCCTTGTTGTCAACTCCACACTTTTAGCCTCTGCAGTACAGGCAGAGTACAAGAAAAACTTGGTTTTCATTATAACTTTCAACAGGCCCAGGAAAGAAAGAGCCGCAGCCTTGGAAGTCTGTATCTGCTCTTTCTCATGCAAAGCGTTAAAATTTCAGAGAAGCAGCATATGACCCTTGGAGGGTAGTTTCTTGGAGATGATGAGCAGAAAGCTTCTCACACCCTGGCAAATATTTTTTTGAATGCTGGAAACAGAGTTAGAAGGATGCAGTCTCCTCTGAGCAGAGACTACAGAAGAGAAGACCTCTCCTGGACTGCTGTGTGATTTTCCACCATGTGTTTTCAAGAGGCAGTAATGTAATCATTTAGAAATACTTTTGTCCATGGAATTCAAAGATTCCTATTTGGGAGCTACTTTCCACATCCAGTGGTTTTGTAGGAGTTGCAAGCCATGATGGATGATGAGCCTTTTTGGCCCCAAAACACTTGGCAAAGCTACCACAAGCTGCTGCTTACAGGGGGCTCAAGAAGAAACCCTCTGCTTGGAGAAACTTTAGCTGCAGCCTGGACATCCATGCATCATCTCAACATCAGCCCAACATCAGAAATACAGCCAGAGCAGCGTAGCTTCTCTGCCAGACTGGCTGGGGACAGCAGTGATTTTCTAGCACACACCAGACCAGGTCCCCAGGTCCCTGCCAACACCAGATTCTGCAAAACCCTGTAGGAAGGATCGGCCCCAGTGGATCCAGCTGCAGGATCCAGCCCCTTCAGCCTTGCCCACATCACCACCACAGCTTTCTTTTGATGCAAGATGTTTCAGGAACCCACACCCCTGATTAGGTACACGGTGCCCTACATGGAGACAATGTCATGGTAACAGGTCTGGGCTGAAGGACAGTTCTGAAGCAGTCATATCAGCACAAAGCTCTAAATCTCTCTGAGCCTTCACAGGAGATTACTGTGAATTTAATTAGGCAAAGATTTGGCCTCACAATAGCTACTGCTGCAGTTCTTCTCTGAGTGTAAAAAGGTGGGTGTGTATTTTAAAAAACAGATTCATTTTCAAGACTTCTGGCACTTCCAGCTGAAGCAGCATCATTTTAGATGGGGAGGGACACAGCTCCCTTTTTTATGGCAACAGGCCATGCTTGCTGTTTCTGATCCCTTGCAAAGACTTGTGGCAGGAATACTTGTTGTGGAAAGGGGTGAGAGGGGAGCTGGGAACGCTGAATAAAGTCCCCAAGCCAAGGCCACTCCGCTGAACTGCCTGTATCAAAGCTGCAGCCCTTCAAACCTGCAGTGCCAGTAACAGCCTTGAAGTGACAGAGCATCTTTCATAACTGCATTTAGAAATCCGTCTGCTTTACGCTTTCCTAACAACCGATGGTAAAACCACTTCTCTGCCAGCAGCATCAATATTGGCTAATGAAAATTGACAGAAAACTGGGAAAATATCAGATTTCTGATTTCTCTGCTAGGGAGCCCTCCTCCCAGCTGCCACAACAGCCGTTCTCGAGGGTGCTGCTGCGCTGCACCTCTGCCAGGCGAGCAGCTGGAAAAAGGGACATTGTTCAGGACACGCTCTTGAAACCTTAACCCCTTCCAAATTGGTGGTGACCTGTCCCTAGGAGGTGGCAGCTGCACATGGATGAAGCCAGCATTTAAATAAACTCGGAGAGTGAGCACATTCCATTCACTTGGCCTTGCTGGATCCACATGGGTGCGCTGGATCAATGCTCAGCTCTGCTTGTGTCTCACCAGTGTCACCCGGTTTGCAACAGCACAAAGGACAAGGTGATGGCTGAATCGCTGTTGTGTTAACCAGATGGCACAGCCATCTCTCCTCCAGGCCTGGACTTTAATGAGGGCTCCAACATGGTGCTCACTAACTGCTTTTTTCCAGGGTCATGCTGAAGACACCCAATACTTAAGGCGATTTAATATGCACCGCCCTTTAGCAAAGAGGGCGCGCAGCAGCTCTGAGCTTGCAGGTGCTGGGAAGCTCCACGGGAATTCAGCTGACTTCTTTCAGATTAAAACTTCCCCCCATCTGACAGCCAGCCCTGTTTGTAATTCAGCACAGTCTGAAGGCCACTGGCCATCCCAAGTGTCCCCACTACCCCTCCATCTCAGCAAGCTTAGAAAGAGCCACTGTGGCTGAGCATAAGGAACCAGGGCCTGTGATTAACTATGTATCAGCCCCCCAAAAGCAGAAAGACTCTCAGGGAGGACCATGACCTCCCCTGCTCACCACAGCAAGGCTGCCTGCCTTTCTTGGCCGCTGCTGAAGGCTGGCCTGCTCCGAACAGGAGGGGAGCCTGCAGCACGAGGCAGCGCTGGGTTTCCTGCCGGAGGCTGGTGTCAGCAGGACGCCCCTCCAAGGCATCCAGCAACAGCGCGGGAACTCACTCCACGATCCTCTGGCTGCTTCTCCTAAATTAAGCTAGATTTAAAACAACATCTTTTTTTCCCGTTGGTGGAAAATGAGAAGGAGCTATACAGCTCTTTACAAACTCCTGCAGTACCAGTGCCCAATACAGACGTAACATTCGTGACACGGGCGCGTGGTTTCACTGCTCCTCTTTCACCAGCCTGTGAGCTCAGATCAGTTCTTCATCTTCAATGTTTTTTCAGCCAGAGCCACCATTTCTGGAGCTGGTTTGAATACCGTCTACAAGGGCCTGGACTCAATCACCAGTTTGTTTCACACGCGGAGCAGCGCAGGGTTCACTAAAGCTGCACAGCATTGTTCTGAAGTGTGCGTTTTAAACGCATGCACATTATTTTTTTTTGCCAAAAGAATTGTTTAATAATTGCTCAGAGGAGGGGAGGGAAATAGAGCCACAAACCCTTGTTTTATGTGGAGAAGCCACATGTTTCAGTCAGCCCACGAGGATCCTACAGCTGAGCCCTGGCCGTGGGATAACGCAGCTTTAGAAGGCTGCCATGGCAAAGAGCATCATGCGGTAACACTGCTGCTGCAGACAGAATTTCCACAGTGAGATGCCATGATTGCGAAAGTGTTTTTCTTGTGCTTGTATCATTACCACGCAGGACTTAAAGCCTGCCCACTATTCTGTGCCGAGTTTAAGAGCAAAATCTGCCCTTTGTCTCCTTGCTGGAAAACATATGTACACCATCCAGCATAGATGTGGCACTGCCGAAACCATAAGATGACAAGGTATGTGCAACACACAGTAGCTTGGTTACAAAAGATACAGCTCCTTGATCAACAGGGGGATCAGCAGAGGAAATCTGCCCATTCAGAGGGCTGATAATCTCTCACGAATTTGACTTTCATGCCCTGTACATCAAAAGCCCAATAAATTGTGCATTAATAGCTCTAACTAAAAAGGTCACCTATTTTTATTACTTGCTTTGCTGAAGCTAAAGGGGTAATACATTTACAGTAAGGCAAGTTTAGGATAAAATAGAGATTTACTAATGCAAACTGAAGCCTCATTTTGATAGGGTTCGCAGGTTGGGTGCAGATTCAACACCCCAGAAGGAAGGGAAAAGTAGTGAAAGAAGGGAAAAGCCAGGAAAGAAGGGAAAAGCCAGGAAAGAAGGGAAAAGCCAGGAAAGAAGGGAAAAGCCCAGCTGCACGTGCACAGGTTTGGGACCAGCCCTTTCCTCTGCAGTTTCATGTATGCTCCGAACTAGAAGAAAGGCAACATATTTCTATGCAGCCACAGCTTTTATTGTCCTCCTGTCAGTGGAACAACTTTCTCATTATTAAAACGAGCTGTCAGGCAGACTGGCATTTCCCTCCTCGCAGTGTCCAAGTTAGCCCGTTCGTTCAAATATGGTTAAGGATTTCACATAGTGTTGCTGGCTAACTGTATATGGTCTGAGGTTTTCTGGAAGTTTGCTGTCTGGCACAGTTTGGAAAAGTAACAAGCAGTGTTACTCTGCAGCGCTCTGTAACCAAGTGCCTCTTGCATTACACATGGTCTGTCAAACCAAGGGGCTCACCTCCGAGCGGGTGTGTTTAAGCTTTGCTGATGTACGCCATCCATCACCTAGCTTTGAGATGAAGAATATTCAACTGCTGCTTTTGTAATGCCCCTAATTAAAGCAGGAGATGTGGATACTGATAAATGCAGTTATGCTGAATGTAAATGCATTAGCCACCATCAGAAATGGAAAGGAAAAAAATAAACACCGTCTCAAATATTCCCAAGTTTGGTGAAGAATTTGCTATTCACACAACACACTGAACTCTCTTTTGAACATTAGCCGCACACTCATGAAGAGTTCTTTTGGTCCCTTTGTAGGGTTTTCTTTGTTCCTCTGCTCCTGACCCGGAGGACACTTCGTTCTGCTGGTTGTGACCAAGCTGCCACAGGTCCATTTCAGGAGAGCGGACTTGGCTCTAAAACTTGTACTTGCAGCCACTGCTGCTTGGTCCCTCCGGCAGCCAGCCTGCAAGTCTCCGCTTGCACCCAGCTAGTGTTTTCTTTCCCTCTGCCTTGAACACTGCAGCCCTTCTAGATTTGGAAACCAGGCAGCTTGGAGGAATGTTAACACCTTCATTAGTGACTTTCCCTTACCTCACTGACATCTTTCACTCATCTGGGAGACAGGGGCAACGGGAGAAGCAGGGAAACATGGAGATCTTCTGGGTGGATCTGTCTGCTGGGTCAAAGTCCCATTGCATCAGGAACCCTTGTGGATGCTCGACACTGCTGAGCACAACAGAGAAAGGCAGGGAGGGAGGAAAAGCCATTGCTGAGAAAGCAGAAGCAGCTTTAGCCAACAGATGGAGAAGGCTGGTGGAGTTAGCAGCTTTGTTCACCAGACAGCGATGCCTTGTCTTCTTATGACCCATTTTTAGTTGTTGATCACGGACATTTCAGGGATTTGACTCATGAATAGCAAATGACTTATGCTCGGTTTGCCAAAAAGCCTTCTCCTTGCTGCAGGAAGGCAGGGCTCCTTTGAAGTCGCTCCCGAACCAAGACAATTTACAGCCTGACAGCTTAAAGCTGCATTGAAACGGGTACTCATTTCCTCGGGGCGTTATAAATTGCCGCGGTTCAGACGCAGACCTGGGCCACCAGCCCAGGAGGGCAGGGTGCATGGATGGGGACTGTGTTCTGCTGTCCCACGAAGGCACGTCCACGAGGGAGCCAGAGCCCTTCAATGGGTCTTTCAGAGGGACACACAGGACTACTTTCTGCTGCATTTTCCTTAGTACTCTTCTGAGATATACTTGTATCATCTGAACTGCAGGTTGTTCCCGAGTTCAGTGCGGTTTTGAGCTGGAGCTAATAAGGGCTCTGACGTGAACCCGATGAGCAAATAGGTGCGCTCCCAACTCACAGCCGACAGCAGGCTTTAAAACCGCTACTGAGAGCAAGTTTTTGCAAACAGGCTCAGCTGGCGGCAGACAGACATGTTGCCTATTGCTGACTCAGCCCTGAGGGTAGCACCTTGTCTCAGAAAGCAAAGTGGGCACTGACACACTATGTGTGCACCTTAAAATAGCAGTACCTTCAACACAGCTCATCTGGCAGGGCCTGGAGGCACCCAGAGAGCTCAGGGTGGAAGGAAGACTCTCACTCTACTCAAGGACAGCTGTCAAGGACATCCTCTATAGCAACAATTTGCTATGTTTTGCTGATTTGGGATGCCAAATCCAGCATGACCAGTATTTTTCTCTAAAGCCTGCAGAAAAAGGATTCTCACCCGTCATTTCATGGCTGTTCTGCCCATCGCTTTGTTTTTTTTTTTAAATCACACAGCCAGCAGGTCAGCATGCAGGGTGCTGGACCATGCTTTTCATCAAGCTATACTTTGCCTCGCCTTGATGCGAACGCCAAAGTCAAATACAATCCACCCACCCGAAACAGATGTTAGAAACCTGTCTCTCTCTCTTCAGCTGTCCTCTGAGGTCTGGCCTCCTGTCAAATGCCCAAGGGGATAGTTTTCTTTTTTATTTTTAAGGCAATGATAATATGTTCAAAGGCTTTTTTCTGTTTGGAGAAGGCAAATCTACACCTGGTCCAGAACTGCTTCAATACGCACCAGCCAATAACAGCCTCTGCCTCTGAGAGAAGTTTGACCTCTTGACTTGCAAAATAGTTGTTTTCTACAGAAATTTTAACAGCTAATTCAGTAGTGCCACAGGAATACAGGTGGCAAATTGAGTCCAATCTGTTCAGCGTACCATCTTTTTATTCAGCAAACTACCAAAAGAGAACTTGTATTTTTCCCCTCTGGTACGACATTTGCGTCTACAAGTCTTTAAACCAGAAGAATTACAGAGAGGATCTCCTGAGCATTTTGCTCTCCATGGAAACAGTGCACCATTACAGTATTTCCCACAGATCAAAAAGAGAGGAGCAAAGGATGGGCAAAGAGAAAGGCAGAGAGAGGGACAGAGAACAATGCACAATGGCAGACCAGAAGAGGCAAGCTTGCAGCACTACTGTGTTGTCTTATAGCACTTTTTAAGCAAGATGCTCCTTTTGAGTACTTTATGTCCTAAAAAAAACCCAAAACATAACAGCAGCCTGTGTTGCGCAAAGATGAAAGATGGAAAGCATTATGCTAACCTTAAAATGTAGCTTGGGGGCCTGGTGCATCACAGACTGTTTAGTATTAGCATTATCCAGAAAAGCACTGAAAAAAGCATTGCAGGATATTGAAGAAATCTATATCCGGATATTAAAACTAGTATTCAGTAAACTGGTAGGAGTGACTATCACAATATGGTCAGACCACAAGCTTAATGAAGCCTAGGAAATAAAGCACCCTGACTAATTTGAAGCATATTAAAAGAAATCACATACAAACTCCACTAAATCCATCAACTCAGAAGGGATACTTCTTTGCCTTACTTAGGGTGGGTGAGGAGACAGACACATGTGATTTACACAACATGTTGCATTGCTCATTGCCTTTTGTTGATTTTGAACAAAAGTACTGCTTGTTCTTGAGGTCTCAGATTTCACACTCAGAGGGTTTCTAAGGAAAAGGTTTTATGGGTGGAACCCGAAGTGACGTGGCCCAAAACTGAAGACCCGGCACACTCAGCGCCTGCCTTGCTGCCGCCTTCCCATTACACAAAGCACTGTTCTCTTTGGCAGCAAGGATGAGGGTCCAGGTTTTGTAACTCACTAGCAGAGTAACAGCATCATCTCAGTAGATGTAGCGTCTTATTTGCAATGAATCAAGAAGTAGGTCAAAGCAAGTCTTCCCGGCCCTGAAAGCCCAGCTTCCTGGGCTCCTTGCAGGTTGTTTTGTTTCTGTGGTGTAGCCCTCCTGTCCAATTTGAATGGGAAAGAAACCACCCAGGTCATTAAATGTCAGCTTCTCCATTTTGTCAAAGGGCTAAAATACATTGGGAAAGTAAAACAACCCCACAACATCAAAAAGCACACATCAAAATCCAAGTCTATCCAAACCACCCTTCTCATCTTCATCCTTCAGACAACTCCCACTCAGTACTGAGACTGAAAACAGTCCTGGAAGGACATTGACCTGTGTTGGTCTGCTCTGCTCTGGCTTTGCTATACGTTCCATAGAAGAGCAACTGGAGGGCCATCACTTGGAGCTTTATGAGTTGCAGGGGATCGCAAAATTGATCATACAGCAGTTCTGCACAGATACCACATTAGATAGAAAGTTGCATGATAAATGCCATCCTGGAAATTTCCTTACAGGAAAAGAGATAGACTGAAGACTTGAAAAGCAGAAGACAGTAAGGAGTCATAGTTTATGAGAGCAGTTGGAACTACTGCTAATAATTTGTGCCCTGAGTGCTGAAAAATGACAGAAAGTGTGACCTGTGTGAGCTCACCAAGATGTAGGTTTGTAAGAGATACACCAATTCATGTCACCGATGAATGATGTCAAATTAACCCCACTGGTGAGTTAGGCAGCTCTATATTAGGTTTCTTTCTTCACTTGCAAGTTACAGAAACCATTACCCTGACATAATGGTTAGGGTTTTAATAGCATGAATCTTTTGGTCATAACCACAAAGAAAAAAAAATATAAAAAATCTGTTGCCTCAGTGGCAAACAAAAGAATGTAACCTTTACTCTCTTGCCTACTAAATAATTATGCATACATCATGCTAAATAAAAGTCTAGGTTGTGCTTCCTAGTATTAAAAACCAAGAGATCAAACCGTCCATGTATATGGAACTATAAATCCAAGCCATATATAACCCAGACCAAAGTATGTAATCAGGACACAACAAACGGAGTTTAATACTCAAAGGAAACCACAGCTCTGGAAGACATTTAAAGGAATATTTCCATTTTCTTAGGTACTATATCAGGTTCTTGGCCAGACATTTTTGATTGCACTGTACTAAAAATATAGTCATCGTTTCAGAAGACAAAAATTTTAGAAGCATGACGAAATGTGAAAGGTAATTGCAATGCACCGCTGAGCTATTTTATTACATTATCTAACATCTTTAAAGAGTAGATTAGCTCACAGTGCAAACATTCTGGTTTCCCTGATGTTTAAGTCCTGGCATCGACACAAGCAGCAGAAACAACCGTGCCCAAAGATGGGGGAGTGGTGCTAGCGAGCTTCTGGAGCAAGTTTCCTCGGGAGAACCAGCAACGCTTTCCATCCAAGAACCACGTGGAAGAGCTACAGCCCCTTTATAAACGCAGTCCAGCAAGATGGCTGGGAGTGGTGTGTGATCGCTTGCCAAGCTCTCCTTAGCAAAACTGAAATAGCCAAACAGTTATCGGCATTGTGAGGGTCCCACTGCAGACATAACACCAGGGGTAGCCGATACGAAAAGCTGTTGGAGAGCCACCAGGAGCCCACAGCCCCACAAAGCGCACTCGTTGGTGGTCAAGAACTGCTTCCTCCCCCTTATCTTCTTTCATTTAATCCTAACTTCTTATCTTCCCAGAGAGGGCAGAGTATTAATGAGATAATATCTTAAGAACTAAGGTTGCCCCAAATTAGAGATATTTAACTGCTAAGAAAAGGTAAAAGCACAATTAGAAACAGCAACTGTGGATATAACAGAAGGTACTCCCTACACCTGCAACAAATAACACACTTCAGTGGACAAGATTCACACTAAATCCCTGTTTACCTAGGAAAACCATATTTACAATGGCTGTGGTTATGTTTTCCCGTCTTCGCCCTCCCCACCTGTTACAAGAAGTGGTGAAAGGCCTCCTGCAGCCGCTCCACTATTCACAGCTGCTTTCCCTTCCTCTTCACTCTCTGGCTGGTTAGTCCAAGGAATGGATCTAGTTATCGGACAAAAAGCTGGGAGATAGACATTAGCCTCTGTTTGTTGAGGGAAAGAATAATCACTAAACAGACTTCTGTTTCCTTTATGCAGCCAGGCTCAAAAATCAAATAACTGCTCCCCTCCTCAAGCACAGGGTCAACCTTTAGGGAACCTGCATGCAGGTGGATCCAGCCTGGCATGGGATGGAGGGAACAAGCAAACATCTCTCAAGAAAGCAAAATGGAGGAGAAACATCCAGATCTTTAGTTAAAAGTACACAGTAGCTTAGCTGTATGTTGCTACCGTCTAGTATATGACATCGCAGTTTATTGCTCTATAAAAGCCAGTTTTAATCCGGAAGGCTGCCTTCAAGCAGTAATTTAAATGTAGGGTTTCAAACGTGGTATTACAAAACTGAAGACTCATTTTAGACAAGATTGAATTAATTGTATTTTGCATGTTATTTTTTCCCCAAATGCACAGTCTGCCATAAAAACTAGTCAGAGAAACTACATGCAGAATACGAGGTGTCAATGGTCAAGCATATCCTCATTAGAAGGTGTCCAAGTGATATTTATTTAAAGTTTTATGCACTATGAATTAAACATTTATTTTGTATCACCCAGTAAAATATCTGAACCTCATTTTGGCAGCTGTGCAAATTCTACCCCAACTGCATTGGTGACCGACTGTAATTTCTTTGACTTTCATACAGTATCTCTTCTCGTTTTAAGAGAAAAACCTAAAAACTGAGAATGCCAAAAATGCAAACATTCATGTATCAGCCCACAGGATGCAAAAGGACGACGAAAGCAGATCACCCCTCAAGACATCATCTTTATTAAGGTCGCAGATGGAATTACAGCGTGATAATTAAAGTCTTGGAAGACTTGGCAACCTCATCACATAAGAGTAACTCTTCTAAAAGATCTGGGAACACAGACTTTCCGCTCCTGCGTCAGTGGCTTAAACAGGGACCATATTAAACATTATCTTGGAGATCTGACCATTGGTTCCTTTTCCCCTAAGGAGAGAAGGAGCCTCGCAAATTTTGGCCAGATACCTCCCACAGATCCTCCTGCCCAAGGTGGCTAAAGCTAGAGATGACAGCCGGCAAGAAACTCATGTCAGCCTGCTATTAATATTTACCCAGTCTGAAAAGTGTTTTGGCATGGTTTTAACAGGATTTAACAAGACTTATTCCATTTCAAATGCTCCTTGGACCATAACGCAGAGCAGTGCTGCTGCATGTCACTGTTTTGTTGAATCAGCAGTAGAAACATGCCACTTTTTCTACCTCAGAAGAGGGCTAGAGGGCAGAATTAGCCTCTGCTACCCGAGGGACTGTGACAGCAGATGACAAACTAGTCACGTACATACATACAAACGCCCTAACAATGAGAAACTGGAATAGGAGCTGTTGACACCTACTTCTCTTGGGCAAAGCAAATTCAAAAGGCACGTTTTGACAGACAAACATTACCTCAGTGCCTGGCACACAGAAGAATTGTCACCACACATACTGCCCATTGCAGGGTGGTTTATGATGAAGCAGGAGTAACAGAGTGGCATGTTCTTAAAAAGCACTAGAACGGGCAAGAGAGGGTAGCAAGCAAGACTGCTGGGATTCGCTTCGTTTTCTTTAATTGAATGGGCATTAGCTCAAGAAGAGAAGGCACGTACAAAACCCAAGCACAATTTGAACACTAGGTGTAGGTAGTAACTACCTGACAATATGGAGATGGTGTTTCATTATTGATTTAAAGGTGTAACGAGATACAAGAGCTGAAAACAGGAGCACCCCACTGTGAAAGTGGCTAAACGTTTGGACAGCTTCACCAAAATGGACACAGTGGGTAAGATAGTACGCTACTGTCCAACTACTCAGACTTCAAAATAAGATTTAAAAGCTGTTATTTTTTTTTAAATAAAGTTTCTGGGAGGTGTTGCACAGCATCCCAGCTGCTTAGATGTGACCATCCTGTCTGGACCAGAACCCACAAGTTCTCCATTTAGCTCATTATTTTATGCAATTATCTCGCTCAGCACGTCCCTACCACTCACAGCCCTGTGTTAATAAACGCTTATTACTAGATCTGATATTTCAGAACTTCAGCAGTTGTCTGCCAGGATCAGGAAAGATTTGGTGTTGTTAAATGTATTTGTGGTAGCAAACGATAGTGGTGGATCAGAGGGGCACAGGTGCTTTGCTCTGAAAAGTTGCTGAGTATCTCACACCAGACCAAGTCTGATGTAAGATAAAGTCCTTTTTTCCCATGAGGTCTGGCTAGTTAGCCATGCTGAAGGTCACTGTTGGTCACCAGAGCTGGTGTCAGGAATAATTCCTATCCCAGGACAGATGTGAGAATAAATCCTTCCCCCAGAGTGCTCTCCCACTGCAAGGTGGGATATACCTCTCTCTCAGGACCACTTAAGTACCTCTCACCTCATCAATCAACTGTCTATGGAGAAGCTCAGGAATTAAGCCCTCTCTTGTGTCTCCTGAGCAAACCTGGATTAGGCTGAAATTCTTGAGTTAATACGGAGACACCTGGGTGAAACTTAACAGCCTGTGATACACGCAAGATCAAACAAGTGAGGACCAGGAGGGTACATGACTAAGTGCTCTACAAGCTAGGACTCTTGAGTGCAAGCACCGCCTGCTTTTCCCATTGCTTGTGCTCCATGCAGAAAAAGCGGATTTAGAGCTGTGGCTCCAAGGCTGCAGCGCGGTGGATCTGTATCAGCCGCAGTATTGCTCTGCCTCCCTCCCTGCCGTGGGGAGCACGGCGCAGCAGTGCCAACCACAAGCATCCAATTTCATAACTAGTAACAGCACAACAGCAGCCAGCTCTGGGCACTGCCGTATGCCGCACCTCGTGGAAAAACCATTGTCAAAAGCTGTGCAAAGCCAGTTAGTTAAACGCTGCCAAGAATCGACTGAAAGCAGCCACAGTTTCCCCATCAACGTGGATGGGCGACTCCCATGAACCTGCAAGGACACAATATTCCTCCAGACACCAGCAAGTCCAGTTGCACATTTTATGCTGCTTCGGTAATGACACCAGTTTGAAGCGATCCAAGCCTCAGCCCCAAAGGATAAGTATTTGAGAGCAGGAACTCCAAGTTAAGCTGTGGGCACAAAAAGTGACTTGGGATTAAGTAGCATTTTGCTTTGCTTAGACTATTACCCTGGGTGGAGTACAGCAGCTGTCCAGATATCCCTGAAAGGCACTTCGCCATGCAGTACAGCTGTATCCTCCAGGTTTTGTCAGTGCTGGAGACCAAAAAAATCCTAGTTTGATTTTGAAAGAGCAGCGGATAGGGAATGCTGACTCAGGATTTTAGCTTTCCCCCCCCACATCCCAGTAGTGCTAGAAAGGTGTTGTGTTCCCACACCCAAAGCAAGAGGATAAGGAAAAAATAATGCTTTGGGCTCTTCCAACAGACAGTGGAGGACACCCAGGGAGAATCTGTATCAGTGCAATGCACCAGAACTCAGCGAACTGTCATTAAAATGCAGCCTGATCTGCGTCCAGAGAAAAACAGCATTCTCTACAATTTTCTTCCCCTCTCACAAGACCTGCCAGCAGCGCATGATGCCTCAGCTGCACTGCGATGTGGGGAAGCTCAGCAGACAGCGGGATGAGCCTCAATAAATGAGAAGCAGCAGGTTCAGAACAGGGGGGAAGGGATGAGAGAAGGAAGGAGATTACTGGCTGCGGTCAAGGATATACTCATTATATAGAAAGGAGATGAAAGGCTTTGCTTAAAGTGCCAATGTCAGTTCAATGTATTTATAAGGATTCAAACAAGTCCCACCGGTGCAGAACAGCCCGAAGGAGCTTTGCGTTCGTGTCATTTAACAGCTCTTTGTTCATGGAAGTCAAAAAGCAGTGGCAGATTTCAGTGAGTCTCCGGCCAGGCCCTGCGTGGCTTCCAGGATTGTAACAGACATCACTGGAGAGTGCACTGAACTATGGTGGGGCAGCTTGAATTAAAAGGCTGTTGTAAAAGAAATCCTCTAATAAGAGCAATTAATGCTATCCTAATTATATCTTTTCCCATACTCGCCACCATTTTTGCTGGCTGCTGACTTGTGCAGCCACGAATGCACTCCTCCCAGGCAAAAATAAGAAACTACAAGCGAGGTGGGGACTTTAAAAATATACTTTTGCTGATTTCTTTTCAATCCAGTGTACTGAACACAAGATATAAAAAAACCTCTCTGCAGCCTTTTGTTCTGTGATGTATTTTTATTACTGGCAAAACCATTAGGCTTGAGGTTTTCTTATTTTATCTTTGCATTCAGTTTTTTGGGGTGGGTTTTTTTTTTGGTAATCAAAATGGCAATAGTTTATTATATGTTTTGAGGTTTCCTGCACATAAAAAGAAAAAAAGGCTGTGCTACTATTCCTGTCTCTAATTCATCCCTTTTGCTTGCTCTGCTGTGGGAAAGACATAAAATCATAACCAGCAATTTTGTCTGCCTCCTAGTTACCAAAAATTACTGCTGTACCCACTGGTGATTCACAGACTGAGCGACACACATGCACACACGTTTGGTACCAGGACATCCATCTGAACTAGCAAACACCTGGCAGCTATATCTTTCATTCCTTAAAACATGAAAAGCAAGCCAGCCTAAAAAGTCTCCCTGACAAACTAGCGGAAAACGCACTTTCAAAGGGGGTTTAGGCTGATTAGTTGGAATAGTATTTTCAAGGCAAAAGGATGATACTGGAGCATTACACATCCTTGAGATACATTATTTGAAGTGTACCATTCATTGTCAAAATGGAATCTGTCCAAAGGCAAAAAAATCAAGGCACTTCTGTAAGAAATGTACCTGCCAGAATATCTGGTTATTTCTAAGACAGACCAGGAAAGGGAGAGAACATCCTCCCCCCCCGCCCCCAGCATCAGTGTATTTAAACAAAACTCCAGCTCCAGTCAGCCAGGAAGTCACTCAACCTGTCTGGAAGACGAACCCTTCCGTAAGGCATGGCTCAGCACCCCCCTCAAACACACTGTGCTGCGCGATATTGCCTAACGCCAAACTGTATCACACCATCTTCCATACAGTATTTGCAGAAGAACACGCTCATTTGCACTCCCAGAACAATAGAGAAATTAATGGAGATGACTGCAATTCATACAGCCTTGTGTCTGTAGCAGTGGAAAGGTCAAACAAATTAAGGCTCTGAATTCTGGGCAGAGATTTCAAGCTGGCTCTCTAACATTTGCAACACAAGGGAATAATTAGAAAACATCCATCAGCTCCATTTCCGTTAGAAAGCCCGTTTCTGTTAACATGGTGATGAGCTGTCCTCTGCAAAGCTAGATCTGCTGTCAGATTATGGTCAATTATTTCTCCTCAAGTATTTCAACTCGCAAACACAGACTTGACTTCCTTCAGCTCTCAGATCTCAGACATGCCGACCACACACAATAACCCCTGCAGAAAGAGCACCAAAACCCTGTGGAGCCATCGGACAGGCTCAGCCCTTGCAGAAAACCACCGCAGTTCCCAGGGACATCAAGGAGAGCGAAAGGGTCCCTGCATTAAAAAAAATCTCTAGGTACTTAAAAAAAAATCAAAATAATAAAAATCACAGGATTTCTACTCTGAATGCACAAACCCCACAGCACCTCCCTCCTCGGAACTGTAAAGCCTTATGCAAGCGCTCAGTCCTCTTTTACAAGGAAGCATCCTGCTGAGCCCGTACGATGTTTTTAGATAGGGGGACAGGAGAAATACAGGACATTGCATCTTAAAAAGTACATTTTATACAAGCTGTTCCACGTGAGAGCTTGCACACCCAGACGTTCCACTCCCCACGGATCTGGCACGACCTTATTTTTAACAGACCAAACCAACCTGTCCCCCTGTGCCCCCTGGGATATGGAAGGCTGCTCAGAAGAGATCTGCTCTTTTGGCACTGCCATGGAACTCCAGGCTTTGTATCTCACAGCCAAGGAGGAGACTGGGTAGTGCTCCATAAACCTGAGCAATGTCCAATGTCCCCCCCAGCTACACTGCGAGGAAGGTGCCAGGAAAGATTCAATGCAGGAGCCTCAGCAGCATGACCGAAAGGAGACAAAATCCCTCACCAGCCACCCTGGCATGGAGAAAAACACAATCTGAAGAGATTGTTTAATATCAAAGCCTCTTCTGCCCCTGGAGGGCACTTGGAGAGCCATCATGAGGAAAAAAAGACAGGAGCAGCAATGTGAACGATTTCCTCACTGCACTGCTGCCATGCAGGCAGCGATGGGACACGAGTACCTGCTTATTACACAGCTGATCTGGGTGAGGAATGGAACTTCTTTCTGCGGGCTCTCTGTGTCCATGGTGAGCTTACAACGAACCAGCATCTCCTGTGATGCCCCTTATTCCCCCACGTACTAAACTTGTTTTCCAGCTCTTGACAAACACTGGGATCAGCAGCACTTCCCTTCCCTGCTGGCTTCTCAGGTCCCACCTGGAGCACAGAACAGCGCTCAGCTCTAGATCTCCTTGGATCTGGGATTCCCAAGAATGGGAACTTCCATTCAGCACCCACCCTATGCTGAAAGAGTCACTCTTAAGCCCACTTACTCATTAACTTATTCTCTGGCACAGGAAAACTCACAACCAATGAACATTTTTTGTTGGAGCATGGCTGCCAAGGCTAATATTGATATCTGGCCATAATCCTTCCTAACCCCATGGAGGGCTTTGGCAGATCAGCATGTTGCAACAACAAGGTTTAGGGGTTAATGGGTGCTACATAAAATGCAAGCCCTCGGAAGTTTTAAAACGTGTTTCTTCTCAAATGTTACGATGACACCTCCTACCATGCCCTTTCTGTGCTGTCCGGCTGAGCAGGCAGCTGCAGCACAGCCCTTGTCCCACTTTCCCAGCTTGCATTTGTGTCCATTCCCCCCCACCCCTTTTTCTTAAATTTCACTTAAAATATTTGTCAGTGCTGGGTTAGCTGAAGCTCCATTACCAAGAAATGGCACCAAAAGAAAAAAAACCCAGACTTTTCTGCCTTTGGAAATAAAAATGTTTTGGCTGCCAAAGAAAAGGAAGAGTTACACCCATGTAAAGCTTTCACTTAGGAAGAATTAATACAGCCAACTGTTTTTGGATGGACTGCCACCTAACTACAGTATTAAAAAAAAAAAAAAAAAAAAAAGAAAAGAAGAGGCCCAAGCCCTGTCCTCTCCCATTAGACTTACTCCCATTTTTAGCTTCTGCTGGGTTCCCGTTCAGAGGGAAATCCTCCGTCACCTCTGTCTAGACAACCCACCTGATTTTTTACTGGAAGAAGCAGTGCTGAAGATTTACACTCTCAAGAAGCCGAGATGCAGCTTCCAGGACCATAAGCCTTTCAAAGCACACATGCTAGAACACACATACAAGCTATATTTTATACACTTAGAATATTTTATATACATGTTTCTGTAGCATCAACCCTAGTGAAATTTCCTGCTGTGCTATTTCTTTGCTGACCATCCACTCAAACATTCCTATCCACAAAATGCTTCAGAAACAGCCCCTTTAGAATAGGAGTTGCACGAGCAATTCCTAGCGTGACTTAGTCTACGTACTACGGTATTGCAGCTTGACCCCAGATGCCACCCAGAGAGCCACTTAAGCTAAAGATCTGTCCAGAAGGACACATAATCTTGCATATAATCACTGCTGAATACATAGCCATACTATCACAGCTAAATTCCCAGCCTGGATAATTAGAGATTTTATTCCTCTATTGCCCAACTGCAGGTTTCATTACAGTCTCTACAAATGTCTCTCCTTTAACTTCCCTGATAATCCTTAGCAATAATTAAGCAATGATGATGCAGAAGACAGAAATAAGAGGTTAATCAGAATGGAGATAGTTTGTTTTCTTTTTCTTCCTTTTAAACAAGCCCAGTGCCAGTGTTCATACCCATGAGCTGTATTTTCACAACTGCCCAGCAAAAACACGTGGGAGAAGAAAAGAAACCCTGGAGAAACCAGGCTTTGTTGTCCCCCTTGGCTTTAACGCTGAGAAGTGATGCTGAGCGCACATCTCATTAGCTTGCTTTAGCCTGTGCTACGTAAGAGGATCTGCTTCAACACCTCTCCTTCTGTCAGCTCACAGTGCAACAGGGACACTCTGTTCTGCTGCCTCGACATAAATGATTTTTATTACAACACGGCACTGGACTGGCTGTCAGAGGGGCTGACAGCGGCTGGACTTCATTAATCATTTCACATACTCTCCTGCAGCACTGAGCGTCCCTCGCCTCAGCACTGCAAAGGATCTCACTGCTGCGCTCTCGTAGTTCTGTGCTTTCTGCCGTCCACCCGCTCCCCAGAAAGCGAGCTAAGGGATTTCAATATGAACTAGACCAGCTACTCCATCCTTTCTGCTGGACAAAGTGGTAAAATAAAGAAGATTCTCTGTATCGGACATAATTCTCTTCAGCATTATAAGTGGAAGGAAACACATTAAAATGCATCACTCGCAATTAAAAGCACGCCGACTAGAACTTTTCCTCTTAAAAATAATAAAAAAAATCAGCTCCTGAGTACATTTCCTTTCCTTCCTCCCCGATTTGGAAGTTTCAAATTCTGAATAATCATTATTTTGAATAAATCGCCCACAGGCACAGGCCTGAAACTCCTCACAAACTAGGACATCTCAACCATATTCAAAATTCCCAAGTGCTGCTCTAACTTGCTTATCAAATGTCTGATTAAGAAGGCGGTTGAGACAATCAGTCTATGTACTGGTGGCTCAAGTATCGCACACTGTTGCTCAATTTTGTCCTGTTTTTTTTCTAGTTTCCTTCAAAAAAAGGGCAAGCAGCTGTTCCAGCAGACAGCTCCCGGATTTCCCTCGATGTGCGTCAGTGGTATGATGCATGCTACTTCTCAATCTGGCGGCCATCCTTCAGACAGAAGGCAGTAAGACCGTGGTCATATCTAAGCTACTGAAAATCTTGGACATAATCTGTAAAGTAAGCCAGACAGACAGCTTTCCGTGCTTGCACTTTCTAAAAATGAATCACAAAAAGCCACGACAGTAGATGGAACAATTTAAGCTAACCAGTCAAAAATAAAGCCAAAGCAGAACAGCACTGCCAACGCTGCTCCACTGTGTCATTTCACATTTAGAAAGGTCTTAGAAGCATTCGCAGAGTCTTAAATTAAGCCATCAGTACCAAACGGGACAGCATGTAGACATTCACCAACACTGCTCAGTGAAGCAGCGTGGTAAGTCTCCAAGTTTTGCTTTCTTACAGCCATTTTCTCCTCAGTGCCTTCTAATAGTGTATTTTCTAGCACAGCTTCACCTTTAATTAATGCAAGATGTACCAACTGCACAGTAATTATGGATCCTCTTCCTTCCCCCAAAATATTCAGGCAGAAGGTCATCTTATCGGTTTTATACTGAAAACCCAAGACACAGCCAGAAGTCCAAGATGCAACGGAGCTCAGTCTTCCTGCGTATGGGAATCGAGCTTTTCAGTCATGCAATGACATGGCTAAGGCCACAGCAAACACTGCAAATGCTACAAAATAGATTTACACATCTTTGCTGGAAAATCTCAAGAGAAGCAGTATCTGTTCTGGGCCCACTTCTTCCCACCGGGTATGACTTCAGCATGAGTTTGTCAATGAAAATTTGTCATATCCTGCAAAGGAAGAATTTACCCCATGAGCCAAGAGGGGAGAAGTAGCTGTCGGTCTGTCCTGACAAGGTGCAGCTGACCCAGGAAAGAAGCCAGACCCCATATATCCTGACATCAGCTGATAAACCCTAAATGAAACTATTCTGCCCCAAGCATTACTCTGACAGGGCAAAACCACGTGCTTAGCAGACACTTTCTTTACCACATGCATTGCTGGTGTGCTGAGAAATGTGCATGGGTGTTAACGTAAAAACCTATTAGGTGTTGACACACAAGAGTTTCTGCCCAGTAGTAGTGCAGAGGGTCAAATTAAGTATCACTCACGTGGCAGGAATTTTTGCCAGGACTGCAATAGAGTATCCACATTGCATGTGAAAACAAGAGCTGTTCCACTTCCTCACCACCTCCTGCCTAAAAATTCAACCCAGATAACAACATCCTAAAGCCGTCCTCATTGCAGGCAAGCCCAGAGAACGTGTCTCGCTTTAATCTCTCACACACTGGTTCCTGCCTGACGTTCTTCCAGAACAGGATTACAACATCCTCCTACCTACCTACAGAAGGCTCCCCACAATTTAGATTTCAATAAAACGCAACATTAAACCCACCACAACCAGAGTCCCATTAAATAGGTGCAAGTGGCCAAACAGAATGCTGAAGCTTTAGGCAATTTGGTCATGCAGTGACAACCCAGATGTTCCCTGTCCGTGCCTGCCTCCCACCTCCTCACGGCATTAGTCACTCAGAAGACAACAGAACAAAGCCACATTCAGGCTCGCCAGATCAGGTTTTGTCTGCTTCAAGACCACAGTGGTAGACAGCTGTTGCACATTTTACCCTAAGTTTCAGTGAAATCTTCGCAAGATTACAGAAGCTTTCATTATGAAGGACCTCCGAAGGGCTCTAGCCCAACCTCCTGTCTGAAGCAGGGCTATTGGCTTGGAACCACCTGAGCTGTGTTACATGGCCACTGCTCCTTGTACCATCAGGCACTACCAAAGAGTTTGGTTCCATCATCTTCACAACTACCCTTTCAAATAGTTGCAGGTGGCTGTTAGATGACCCTTTAGCTTCTTCCTCACCAGAGGAAACAGCTCCCTCAGCTTCCCTTTGGAGGACATCTGTGACTCATGGGTCTCTGGCCACCTTAGCGGACTTCTGCTAAACCCTCTTCAGTCACTCATTGACCCTTTTGACCTGAGAGGATAATATTTCAGATGCATCTCACCAGTGTCAAACAGAGGGGGGATAAGAACTTCCCTCACCCTGCTGGCCAGGCTCCCAAGCTAGATAATAAACACTTTGCTTCACTTACGATAATTGCACTCTGGGCTTGTACTCAGCCTCGTGCCCACCACAACCTTTGCAGCCAGTACTGACACAGGCGTTATTCCACTTCACGTGCACAACTTGACATTTTTTCCTCCTAAACTCCACAACACTTCTGTCAGCTCAGCTTTGGGCTGACTGAAGGCCCCACACACCCTCTAAGCAAAACAAGAACAGTTTGCTTCAAAATATATGTATGATCTCCCCTCTATCCTTCCTTGGCCTGAAAGGATACACACACACACACTCTAAATCCCCATGCGATATCCTGTGACACCAGATTGAAGTGTTTCTCCTCTGTGATTCATTTTCCCAATTTAAAAAGAGATAAATACACACACACCAATACATGCATAAAAATCTGGGTAACACAGCACTTTCCTGCCTTGAAGGTGCAGGTAATGTTAAGTTTATTGGTAGGCAGCCAAAAGTAATGTGACAATATCAACGTGTGCCTTCCCCTGAACCTGTGTTGTTTCCTGCTTAAGACAAACTGTAGAGGTATTAAATATATTTAAAGCATAAGGGTTATAAACAGGTCAATTTGGAACATTTTTACTTATAGACGATATACAAATCAGCCTTTATGTAATCAGAGAAAAACAGGGCAGTTTAGTCCATAATGTTTTTCTCCCCTGTAAATAGGCATTTAATCAAGAGAGGACAAAACACAGCATTCTGGAAAACCACTTAAATGATAAGATTTGGCAAGCGAAGACCTGGTCTTCCTTACATTCTCTATTACTTTAGGAAAAGAAAGGAAAGAAAGAGGCACTGGACTTACTTTGAGAACAGCTGTTCACCTTAAGGGGGATGTAAAGAGCCACTGTTCCGCATCACGCCCTCTTTTGTATGGTCGCTGGAGGGCTTCACACTCAGGAGCACAGCTAGGACACAGGTAACACCTCAGCCCCTTTGCTCTCATGGCCTACTTTATCTGCTGAGAAAGAAGGGGTAAACCCCCAAAACTACAACAGGGAGGGTTGTGAGCTCCCTCTGCACCCCACTGCGCAACTGCAACCATATGCCGTATCCTGCGTTTTCAGCTCAACACTTTCAGTTGACGTCCTACAAAGGGCTATCGAGGAGAGGGGCAGAGCCCAGATGTATAAGTGGATCAGCTCCTCCAAAACCAGGAGAGCCCACAGTTGTGGAGGAAAGATTAAAGAAGGGATGGAGGTAGGGAGGACACATCTTTTCCTTCCTCCACCATACAAATATGTCTGTATGTTTTTCTTTGCAGCTTCTCCTACGCTCTTCAAAGCAAGCTCATTTCTGAGTCATACAGACTGTGCTGGAAGCCCCAAGCTGGTCGCCCTTGAGATCTATAGCCCTTTTGCCCCAGCATGCATCCTGCCTTCCAGGGAGGGGACACTGTGCTGGGGAGGGTCAAGCCATGACACCACAGAAGTCAAAATCCCCGTTTCAGCCCTGCACCACCAGCCCCAGCACAGGAACAACTCCCTGGGCAATACAGTACACGTGGTGCTGGACGTGTGCCCCAAAGGGCCGTGTTTTGAACTCAAAGCTCACCCCAGTGCTCTCACGACACCACCTCTGAGGGTTCCCATGCACCAGGTCCAGGCACTAACTGCCACGTCTCACTGCCAGTACTCTGTTCTCATCTATGGCCTTTAGGACTGACAGCTGTTTAAAAGTTCTCCCACCACCACCTT
>VZSZ01012200.1:1262-46664 GCA_013398815.1 Ibidorhyncha struthersii | reverse complement strand
AAAAAAAAAAAAAAAAAGGAAGATGCTGACACTGCAATTGACCACCCAGGCTTTCAAAGCACTGCAGGAGGCCAAAAAGGAAAGTCACCCATTAAGTTGCTTGTTATCCTGATGTGTCTTTACAGGAAAGGCAGTTCCCACAATCAGTCCTATTTACTGCAGGCTGTAATTTTGCCTGGATGGCAGGACGAACTCCTCAGGTACTGCTCTAGTTGTGCATAAATGCATTTGAGTCAATATTTAAAATTAATAAAGACAGGTTTTAGGTCTCCCCCCCCCAAATGTTCAATGTCCATGTGCTGACTATCAGTTTTAACGGACTCGCATGACACTTGTCAGTGCAGAACGCGCAAATACTCAGCCTTATGGGCAAGAATTGTGTGTGTAATGGTGCTAAGAGTGACAGACCTGTAACTTTTAATGCCTCAGCCTTTATTTCAAGCCCACAAGTCCCAAGAACAAATGCAATTTTACTTGGCATATACGAGGGTGACTGAGCAAGACAACACATACAAGGAAGCTGAAGGTTTCAATCTCTTCAGAAAATCTCTGCTGTAGTAAGCCAATGACAGGGAACATATGGCTGCGAGCCATATTATTTGTTTTAGTTTATTATGCATAGCACAATACACACAGTAACAAGTGTGTGTCAAGATGTGGCCCGTCAAACGTGTTGAAAACATTTACTGGGCCATTAGCAATGAAAAGGTTCCCTGCCCTTGTATTACACAGATAGAGGTTTACCGCATGCAACCTAAATTTGAATGTGTTGCCCAATTTGCAGCCAACAGCCCCAAGACTCAAATGTTTTATGAGCAAGCAACTTGGACTCCTTCTCTCAGATACATGTGAGCAATTTCAACTGGAGTTGCATTCACACAGCCAACAAGCAACCGCCAATTGCAAAAGGACTGCAGAAGGGTTGCATTTTCCAGTGCTTTACCAAATGCTAAACCCCACTCCAAAGGCCATTTAAGGAAGCTTTAGTAACGGTAACAGAATGCACGAGGCAGGGAGTGACCTCTAGAAATTGTCTAGTCCCACCATCCTGCTCAAAGGAGGGCAACTAACAGGTTGCTCAGGACCCTGCCCAGTCGGGTGTTGACTGTCCCCAAGGATGGAGACTCCACAGCCTCTCTGGGAACCTGGTTCCTGTGTCCAACCACCCTCGTAGTAATGAAGTTGTATTTTACATTTACATGTAATTTCCTGTATGCCAGTTTGGACCCACTGCCTCTCATCTGGTCATAGAGCACCAGTGAGAAGAGGCTGGCTCCATCTTCCTTACCACCCCACCAGGTATACGTTGATGAGATCATTTCTCATCATTGTCCTTTCTCTGGGCTGAACAGCCCCAGCTCTCTCCACCTCTCCCCGTACAACAGATACTCCAGTCCTCAAACCTTTCTCAAGGCCTGTTATTGGATGCACTCCAGTATGTCTATGTCTCAGCTGTACTGGGGAGCCCAATACTGGACCCAGCACTCCAGAAGTGCCCCACCAGGGCTGAGCAGAGAAGGACCACCCCCTCAGATCTGCTGGCAATGCTCTGCTCATTGCACCCCAGGATGTTGTTGGCCATCTCTGCTGCAAGGGTACATTGATGTCTTATGTGCAACTCATTGCCCACCAGGATCCCACGTCCCTTCTCTGCAACGCTGCTTGCCAGTCAGTCAGTCCCCAAACTATTACCTGTATAAACTCAGTAAGCAACTAGATTTCTTTCAGATCAAACACACACACACCACCCTGGTCCTTATTTGCGCTCACATAGGCAGAAAATCCAAACGCAAACAGCTGACTCACCAGACGCACATGGCAAAAGCCCAAGTCTGCCCAGAGCCTCACCCATTCCATTGAGTTGTTAGAAAAGGCCACCAGCACCCGCACCTGAAAAGGTCCTTTTCTTGTTGAGGAATGTACAAAACTCAGATCAGATACGGATCAGAAAAATCAGCCTAACGGTGTAATCAGTGTAATTAAATGGGCTTTGAACCACTGAAGGAAGAGCACATGAGGAAATAACACTGTAAAACAACACGTAATGACAGTGTTGGCACAGCAATTACTGTTTTCAGACTTAAAAGGAAACAGCAAGGTAAAGAGTGGACCAGTCAAATCAAAGCTTGAGACAGCATATTAAAAAAAACCCTCAGACAACCTTAAAATTGTCTCACTTCAAATTTGCATTCTCTCTCTCCAAGAAGATGATTAGCAACCTTTTGATCTCTGCAAGCAAGACAAATTACATTATTGTGATTAAAAATTCCAGTCCTTCTGTTGCACCAGTAAGTAGGACACACACAGTATGGCACTGTGCTGGCCCCTGCAACAAAGGTGCTGGAGATGTAGAGAACAGCTGAGCAGGACTTCCTCCCTGAGGTATCTCAGCTTCTGGACGCAAAAGAGTTAAAGTCATAAGCTGCTACGACTTAACTCGGCTCCTTCACCAGAGTGCAGAGCACCAGGCTGACCAATATAGGAAATCTAGAATACGCTCTCCCAGAGGCGAAACTGAATTGCACATGCCCGTTATTTGATTTCTAGCTGCATGTGTAACAAAATTAGAAGGGGAGGGGGGAAATCAACTTCATTTTACCAAAACCTAATTTGGAAGGGAAGCCAAACAAGCTACCACATCTCTCCTTTTCCTTTCAATAAAAGCTCCCTCTGTCAAAGCCTTAACATCTTGTAAGTGCATGCCAGCAAATCCACTTAAAGCTCAAACACAGAATTTTATTCTTCTGTGTGTGCGCAGCAAAAGAGATCATTCTTCCTTTGTCATGCTGGAAGGATTTGGGCTGAAAACTAGCAAGAGCCAAATTTTTAAAGCTGGGTCACTACTTCCCCCACCTTTTCATCTTGGTAGGGTCTCAGTAGCAACCTTCACTTTCAGTCAAAGGAAATCAGGGAGAGGTTCAGGAGCAGCACAGTCAGAAAACCAGAAGTGTTACCTTTAATAATTACCAAGAAAGACTTTCATGGTGTTACCATAGGAATTAATCCTTATATTAATATTTAAAGCATGAACAAAGCAAGGACTCTGGAAGAAATGACGGGGGAGAAAGTGCTAGCAGTTTGCCACTGCAATGCANAAAAAAAAAAAAAAAAAAAAAGACCCCTAAGGAAATTGTGCTGTCTGGATTACAGGGTGAGCTCAAAACCAGAACCACTTTCCTCCCCTAGACATCTTCTCATGTGAGTAGCAAAGCCTACCTAGATTTTTACAGGTCTCCAGAATTGTACTGCCTTCTATACAGCTTTTTGGAAATACATGCCAACAGCACAGAGCACTCTCAAGCAAACCATATAGATTACCAGGCAATGAGTCGCAAAGAAAAAAGTTCCTTTCCAAATTCTGCAGGGTTGTTCTGAGTGAAGACAAAGTTTGGCACCATACCAAGTCCTAAAAAAGCAGACCAAATTTTAAACTGTATCTTAAAAAGATTAGAAATATCAGACATCCCCTTCGGATCATTGCTTCATAGCAAGTCTGAACAACACCTTTTAAAAAGAAGTTGGGTAAACCTCAAACAGCCACAGAAGCCAGACCTTAAAGGGACACTGTTCCCTCTGCAGCGAAGATGACGAAACACAGCCAGTGTGCATGCAGAAAGAGCTGTACCACTGCTGCAGAGGGCTGCCTGCACATGGTTTCAGTCAGCTATTTCCCTTAGATCCCTTTTAAACCAAGAGGCAGGCAAAAGCAAGCAAGAGATTTTGCTTGTTGCGGTGTTATGTGACTCTGACTGCTTTCAGTAGAACAAAATCCTACGTAAGTGCTGTGAAATGACAAGTGTACTAAAAATACAGGTCATGCAAGATGCACAACTGTTAGAAAGGTGGAGGTCTAGAGGAAGTCTCTCTTTAAAACCCATTATTTCAAGAGAGCTTGCCGATTTCAACACCACTCCATGCAGGAACTGTGATCTTCAGTCTCCTTTTCCCTGCCAATTTTCCTCAGTCTTTTATGTTTGTTTTGTTTTGGGGTTTTTTTTGGTTGTTTTTTTTTTTTTTTTAAAAAAAAGAGAACTGTACACCAAATGCCGCATTTCTAAATATTGCACATTTATTCCCTGCTCTACCACCCTGTTATAAGCTTCTTATAGATTAACTGTCAAACCATTTTAAACGTTTGGAATACCTCCCGTGTAAGGGAAGAGCACAGAGCTCCTGGTCCCTTCACAAACTGCTCAGAATTGGGAAAAAAACTTTAAGCAGCCATTTGGATATCAAAGAACAGGCCAGGGAGCAGAATACCTTATTCCCTTCAACTCAAATCAAAAGGTGAATGTTTCATTTTCCCTGGCATCTTTGAAACAATCTGAATTCTGGAATTTGTATGGTGGCTTTGAGAAGGGAAAGCAGCTTGCTCAAGGAAGAAAATACGATTTTTAGCTCTTACGGAGGTAAGTGCATTTAAATCAGTTACTGCAGTTAAAGTGAATAATCAAATGCTTCAAAACTTCATGTTACAGAATACTGCAAAGGGGTTTGGGGGAGCATGCACAGAAAGGACAGAAAGACTAATAGCTAATAAGAGAGTTCTCCAGTTCCAATTTCCTAAAGCTGATGTCCTGAGTACTGCTACAACAGCAAAAATAACAAATCCCTTTTTTTTCCCCCCTTTCCCTGTTAACAACAGCTATAAATGTCATCAACAGTACCAGCAGGAAACCTCCACAGAGGGTAGGATGTGAAGAAATAAGATGCTTGCTTGTTTTAGAAACCATTAAATTTGCCATTTCCACTGAACTCCTACAGTCACTTCTTCCTGAGAAGTTCAGGGACTCAAAAAATAAGAAAGCCATCCTAGCAGAAAGAGAAACTGCCTCTGCAGCAGAGGAGCAAGCGGTGACAGTCTTACCCATCTCCTGTGGAGCCTTCCCAGTCTGATGGGATCACCGCGACTGGCCACTGCGGGCAGTGGAAGACGCCAAATTCCTCTGGGTCAAGAAGTTCAGAAACTGAAGACTAAGCCCTCTGTCCTCACCAAAAAAATACAAGACGATTTCACAGGAAAGACCTCCCAGTCCAAAGGACCTTGCTCTCAAATTCCCGTTAAAAATCCCCCTATTCTGTCTAGATGCCTAAAAGGAAAGAGCAACTTTTTGGAAATCTGTTATTTTCTGCCTTCAAAGAGAGACTCAGAACCACTGAATTCAGTCTACTAACTTCCTTTGTCTCAGAGATACTGCATAAAGTTTACAAACCCCTTTATATTTAACTTGCAAGCTCATGTGGAACTGGAAGTCAATGAAACAAAGCAGCCACGCAACAGAAGTGCCTGCGATGGTAGTTTTAAGTGTGCTTCTTTAAGGTTTGGAGACTGAACAAATCAACTAAGTACAGGAGAAGTACAATTAAAACCAGTTCTAGCAAATGCCTTTTCAAGGCCAAACCTACTGCTGGAAAACTGCAGCACCCAGAAGAGGCCTGTACAAGCGGTCTGAGAAAAATCCGATGCCTCCAGCTTCTTCAAATACAAACCCTTTTGTATTGCAACTTGCTGCAGTTGTGTGGTATTTTTCCCTGATGGTGGGATACAAGTCTAAGCCACACAGAACAAGTAGGGATATTTACAACCTAGCACAGCAACACCCAGCTTGACTTGAAATGCCTTAGCTCAGGGAAGAAAGCTTACTGCAAATGTATGCAACTGCCACAGCCCATTTGTTTCTTGTACCTTCCTACAAGCATGCACTAGAGATGCGCCCGCAGGAGCCATTATTTGTGAGCCTGTAACGACCCACATTTTGAAAAAATTCAGATGTCAATAGGCTGCCAAAGTAGCAACATAATTTTCAAAGACTACTGAAAGGCAGACCACCACATGCTTGAAAGACTGATCTTTACAAATGCTAGATACCCAAATCCAGCTATACATGNAAAAAAAAAAAAAAAAAAAAAAAAAAAAAGAGAGATCAGTTGAGCTGTCTGATACACCACAGATTCTGGTACACTGTCACTTTGACAAAGATTGCTTGTTAATACAAAAAGCAGTGCAGCAAAAGCAAGAACCAGCTCCTTGCAGGGTGTGTAATTCTCCTGCAGTGCATTTATGGAACGGAACAAACCCAGAGCTGCGCTAACCTTTCCACATTCTTCCTTCCCTGCACGTTGTGAATATGACCAAATGCATTTTGTTTTAAAGGTCAGAATTTGTCACAAGAATATTAATGCCTTCATGATCCTTAAAGTAGCACTCCTAGGCTCACCTGCAGAAAGTATTTGAGAAACAGTTGTCAAGAATATGATTTCTCAGCTAATACTAAAGCCCAATAGCCAAGAACCTGAACCCTTCACAGTATCGATGTGGTCAGAAGGAAGGGATCCCCTCCCCAGCATGACACCTTGGCACAGCCCTTCTCCCCACCAGTGACAGAGCCACAGCAGCCCCAGGCCCAGTGCAGGCTGGACTCACATTCCTTGCAACACGTCGATGCTATTTGGGGAGCTATTTTATTGATGTGTCTGTTCTGGAGGGATTATCGAGTCTGCTGGCAGCAAACGCTAATCAGGGCACACCACCTCATAAAGCAGGTGAGTGACTGGGGCTACGTTACATCAGGAGCTGCTGGCTAAGACCATGTTTCAGTGCTTCCAAAAGACAGGAATGCACAGCTATGTAGAGGAAAATAAAAGAGGTGGGTCAGTTCAGTGGACAAAGGCACCAAATAAAGCAAATATTTCTGCAGAAAAGCATAACGAGAGCTGCAGGTACACTAGATGATGATGCAGCAGAGGCTCCAGTAACTGAAAAGCCCAGCTGCATTAAAAAGGAGAAAAGCAAAGCAGATGTCTGCTGCAGGAGTAGTGTTTAAATAGACACTACCTAGATTTCAAAATGAGAGGAGGTTTCAATAACTGAAACATTAAAGGCCTCTGTATTGTCCATACTACTTTACCACCCACTTAAAAAAAGCTGGAGAGCGTTTCCAATCCATCTTTATGATTTAAAGGCTGTTCAGGAGTGTTATGGAAACCTGCCTAATTCACCTAGACAGTTTTGACAAATCCAAACCAGTGTGTTTAAATGTTTAGTGAGGAAACATTTTTCAGGAGATGTAATACCTTTTATTAGACCAACAGATACAAACAAGGAGCCTGAGGGGCTGGGAGGGCAAAGAGACTGACAAGCTTTCAGCATCTAAGTCTTCTTTTCCAGTCTGAAGAAGGGCTGTTGAACTGAAAACCTTTCTGCTCTGACTAAATAATATAAAACAAAAAAAAACCTAGAAAACTTGGCTCCTGGTCTAAACTTCACTTCATTTGTACCCATAAATTGTCAAGGCTTCAACATAACTTCATTAAATGATGAATACACCTTTGGACAGTGTATTTGAATACACCAAAAGGTTTGCAAATCCTTTCTTTATACAATGAGAAAACTTAAATCCACGTATGGGAAGTGTACAATGTCATCTCTCACCAACCTTTATTTCCCTGTCCCACAACATAATGTCAGCCCTAATGTCCTTCACCAGCATATATAAAGACTAGATGTGTCCCAAGCCTCAAGCTGTTAATGTGCTGGGCTGCCAACCACTGCTCAGCTAAGTAGCCACTAACCACCAAGCAGATGCGTATTCCTCCAGACTTTCTCTTTGAAAGCTTCACAGAAAGAGCCCTGTTTTTTGTTGCCTTGTAGCTAGGTTGGGTTACAAAATCTTGTCACCACACACGAGACATACTGGGACGCATGTTCCTAGAGCTGATGTCGTGAATACTGCTATGACAGCAAAAGTAACAAGTTCCCCCCGCCCCTCCTTTTTTTTTTCCTCCACAAAATGTCACTTTGGAGTTGTATTGGGCGAAACATAACCTCAGTGTAATGTACCTCTGGAATTTCCTTGCTGCACCCAGGGACTGCAGTGTGCAGGAGCAGACACCAGCCATGTGCCCTTCCAGTAGCAAATGCTGAGGTGTGCTCAAGGCAGCGAACATCTCAGCTGGCCACCTGGCTTTCTGAATGAGCCATTCTGTATACACTGCACAGCCTTTTAAAGAGATAGTTGTCTCATCACCGGAGACATTTGAATTCGTGTAATGTAATCACCACCAAGGACAGCTAGTGGCTGTTTTACGAGCTGTGCTAAAGATATTGCTGGATATGAGAACCTCACAAGGATCTTCACCAAAGGTCACTCTTAATAGTTTGATACATTCTGGGAGGGCTTCACATTACAGCCACCACCACCACAGACATGCTCTACTGGCAGAAATACAGATACAACCTCCTGGCAAATTACTCCTAGAATTTGGTCACATTACCCAAGTAAAGCAAATTATGGTACTGTCAGGAGATCCTCTCCAACAATTAGGCATGGTTGAACAGCTCAAGCAGCACGAAGAGAAAACATCATCACCACTGTGACAACTGGCTTCTGCGATTTCTCAGATGAAGGAGCAGAGACCACAGCAAGCTATGGCTGAGGGGCAGAGAAGGAAACCCAGAACTGCGCCCATCCTTGTGTCTGGTCTCACACCCATGCAGTTCTCAGAAGAGAGTTTGATCTCCCTGCCAAGCAGACGCTTCTGCTTCCAAGCCTGGACGCAGAAAGGCTGCCCAGCGTTACGCAGACGGTTAGGCACTCAGCCTGATGGCATGCCACGTGAAGCCAGCAAGGAGGACCACAGCACTCCAGTCCTTGCAAGAAGGCAAGGCTGCAGCAGATGCAACTCTAAGAAACACCGGAGGCTCCTTACCAGTGCATTCACATGCACCCTTCAGAAGGACCTGAAGAGTGAGAGCTAGTGATGCTGGAAATCTGTGCCAGGTAAAGACAATCTGCAGTAAGACTTACCACTGTTAAATGCCTGGAAGACAACCATGAATAAAATAAACTGAGATATTTCAAACACCAGCTTCCCCCACTCCTCCCTTAAAAATTATGAACCAAAACCAAGTCCAAATATGAGGACCTACAGCCTAATCTAGTACCTTAAATAAGAGAGGTCAATTTTGCATTTAGTGTTTTAATATTGTATTAAATTATATAATATATATTTGTTGCTGTACCCCTTAGTAAAAAAAGCCTTAAATAGATGCCTGAGGTCTTTGGGGCTGTTATTAACAGCAGAGACAGGAGTCTTTGAAACACACACCCTGCAGGGATCTCTGCGCACATATCCAATTACATACATTTCTATTTCCAAAGTTTTTTCCTGATAAGTGTCTGGAATAATCTGAAATTTCTGCAGCATGCAACACTTGTGGCATGAATTTAAATGAGCATCTCCAGCATTTTATGAAAAATCCCTTACAAAGAGGAAAACTAAAAGACAAGGTCCATTGTCCAAAACAGGTTCTAGGCAAGGTTTTGCCGTAAGATTTCTGTATGACTTTTGGGAAATGTCCATTCCATAGAATGGAAATTTGGCATGGAAATTGGACAGGTATAAGAAACTGCTCTCCCATGCATCTAATAAAACAAACGAAAGACTGTGTAAGTGGTATTACAGATTGGGCAGAGCCGTTTCTAACCAGGCACAGTGGCCCTGCCAGTGGGAAAGCAGGAGATCTGGGGAGCAGTCAGAAATGCCCACTATCAGAAAGAAAAAGCCTATTTTATTGTCATGTAGACAGGACCTAAGATCATGTTCTGGAGTCAGAGAAGGGTGAAATGAAAAGAAAAATTAAAAAGGAAAGAAAAAAAGAAAGGGAACTGGTCAAAAGATACTTTATTACCATGGATTATGAGCCAACTGTACAACAAGGACATGCAGGAAGCAGATAGCTCTGCCAGACAGCTGTGAGAACTTTACGCTCATCAGACAACCAACCTTGTCTCTAATCACCACCTCCAGTGCTACTCCAAGAAAGATTTGCTCAAAATATGCAAGTTAAACACAATTCTGTTTACAGTCTTGGAATGGCCAAAGGCTCTCTCTTACCCCAGATTAGAACCCATCAGGAGTGGTAACGATATGGAAAGAAAAAAAAAGAACAAAAAAAAAACCACCCCAAGAAAACACAAACACACGCAAAAAACCACCACCACCAAAACCCCCAACCTCTCTCTGACCTCCAAATTTAACAAAGCAAAAGTAAGGTGACACACAACAGGCAAGTACAGGCAGAGCAGAGAGCACAAGGCAAGAGGTGGGGTAATGCCTCAGCATCACAGGGCAGTGGTGCCAATAAAACACATACATCTGGAAAGGACACACAGAGGAAACTGGGCTACAGACTGATAATAAACAGATGAAATCTAATCAAGGAAATACAGATCCTTCCATCATACTTCATCCTTTAATGTGGTGGACTGAATATGTTAAGCACACACCCTATCCACACTCCTGCTGTTCACAAATGTGGAGTCCAGGGAAAGAACAACTGATTTTCCTATGCTTGACCCTACAGAGACAGAACATCACACTTTATTGCCCCAAGCTTTGCATTTCAGCTTTGGCAAAAATTAAGGACAGAAGAAAGACACCAGCTCACATGGGTGCACATTCTAAGAGAGTTTTGTACACTAACAGTTTAGCAATCCTACCATTTTTAATCACAACTGTGGTGAAAGGTAATGTATTTGCCCATTAGGGCTTACAACTGGGAAATATTTATGGAATGAGCAGCATGTTAGTGTGTCTTTATTTCCAGCAGTTAAATGAGGCTTCTGAGAGTCCTTCCTAGCATTGTGTACATTTGTTTCATTGCATGAGACTTCATGCTCCAGTTTAGGATTAAACTGTCATAGGGGGATTTACTGATTTAACTGAATACTTGCTTTCTGAGAGAGAAATTCCAGTTGTCTGCTTCTCAGCTCTATCTAGCCATCAATACAAGCCAATTTCAATTTCAGGTTTCCTGATTGCCTGGATTAAAAGAAAAAGAGGTGAAAATAAAAATCCACTTTTTCATAAAAAAAAATAATCAGTCAAGACAACAAAACCAACCAAATAATCAAAGCGACATTAAAAAAACAGCATGAGTCTTTCTAAAGATATTGAGAAGTCTCTTCTGCTCAGCCTTTATTACTTCCAGCTTCCTCAAACACACAAACTTGTCAAAGTCTGACATGCAGAAGGGAGTATTGCAGGCCTGCCTTTTGTCTGCTGTCCAAACTTGTTCGATCCTCTGAGTAGCTCCAGAATGGAAATGAGGCAGAAGCTTTAGTAGCGCACTGCCCCAGGCAGATGAACACCCATAAAGCACAGGAAGGCAAGCTCCATCTCAATAAAGCTAATCAGATCAACAATTACTTTCCATAGTGTCGTCATGTTCAAGCATAAACATGCTTATCTTTGTGCGTAAGATACAGAAGAGGCAAAGCACTGCTGCAAAAAATCCCTTTTTCATGTCTGATTCTGTCATGGGAGCTATAATCCCGAATAGAAAAAAGGATTAAGAACAAGGAGTAACTTCATTCTGTCCTTAAAACTGAAGCATTTTGAAAGTCTATGGGATTGCATGTATTAGTAAAATTTGGGGGGGGTGCTATTTACCTTTTCATAAGGCAAAGGAATACTACTCATTTCACAGGTTGCAGGCAAAGGAAAAAGGACATTATGAAAGCAATACTATAAAAATATCATGTTCCAACTACAAAAATCATTATTAAGAACAAATTTTTAGGAAACAACTCCTAAGCTATTCATTTTTCAAAACTGTTTTTCACCAGAAAAAGCCTTCAATTCAAATATTCACTTCTGTGACACCAATTTAACAGATATGATGAACTACCTACCAAATCCTTCCCTTATTCTACATGGGAAACAGAAAAAAAAAACCCACAACACAAAGAGAATGAGCAATACACAGCTGGAATGAATACCAGCCTAACTTCCTCAGAAACGCCTGTCACTCTGAAGCCCAGATAAGATGATTTGAATGATATCAGAAGTAGAAAGGACTCCACACAGATATACTCCATGCCTTCTGAAGCAAGTGACATCCAAGTACCTACAAAACTCTTGGAAAATTAATTAACTACCACAGGAGTGCTCAAATCACAAAAGCCTATGCCTGTGTCAAAAGCCTAATTAAATTTAAGCTGTTGGTTTAAAACTAAATACTGATACAAACTCTGAGACACTGGCCCAGGTTGCCCAGAGAACTTACGGAACTGTTCTATGATTCTATGAACACACAAAAAGTTCAGGGAGTCAGGGTGAAAATGCCCTACTTCCCCGGCCTGCCAGCGCTTAAGGGGTACCTAGTTTTTAATGAGCCACCACTTCAAAATAGATTGGTTCAGCAGGTCAGGTCCATCACTGCTTTGGGATAAGCGCAGCAGTGGGGAAAAGCCACTCAGCCGGGTTCAGGAGCAGCCTGAGCCTATTTAGGATGCAGCTGATGCTGCTGGAAGGGGCCCATCTTCCTTCTCCTAGCACTGGCACATGAAGCTGTGGGACCAGCAGCTCAGAGAGCTGATCTGGCTAAAAACTAATCACTTGGTGTGATAACTACGAAGCATTTTCTCTGAGAGACTAAATCTTCGTTGCACTCCTTGCACGTTCCTGCTATTTCAGAAGCGCCTTAATCTGCTGCCTAACATCACCCTTACACAAAAGGGAGGCTAGTTTGTACGCAAGCAGGTTTCCAAGGGGTGACAGGAACGAGAAGGCGGCTCTTTCCCTGGGAGGGCCAAGCCAGCAAGTGGGACGTGCTGTCCTCCCACACCCACCTTGCCCGTGCGGACACCAGCTGGGTTTTTTTGACTAATCGCAAGGGTCGAAAACCAGCGCTGTAGGTTAGGCACAGTTTAACCAGCCATGTGACTCCATTCAAAACATGGAAAGGTTTCCTAGAGGAGGGAGAAGAAACAGAAATCTGACGAAAACTCTTTAAGAGCCAGAAACCTTGATTCATCACTATTATTGATCACCAGAAAAATTAACAAACTAGGCACTGTTCTTAAACCATTAGACATCAGTAGTAAAAACAGATGTGTCTTTCTGCCTTTCCCACCTGCACACATCTAGCCCCAGGCCAAATTTCTTCAAGAAAGGATATTAACTCAAACTTAAGAAGCTCTTGGCTTCACGTTGCATTGTTCAGGTGTTCCCTTTTTGCCGCAGCACCCTTTGGAGTGCTGTAAAGGACAGGGCAGATTTAAAGAAAGGGAAGAGTAGAGAAACAAGACAAGGCATTCTAATTAAAAGCAACTCGGTCCCATATATAAATTCAAAGTTCAACTGACAAAAAGATTTGCCATCATAGTCTGGTCAAGGAAGTTTTCCACAACACTTTGTGTTCCCAGGACACAGAGGAGGAGAAGGAAAGTGTAAAATCTGTTGCTGAAAACCAGGAGACAGCAGGCACTCAAATAACTTGGTACCAGGTTTGGTCAATCACGCAGAATACTGCTTGCAAAATCTGCCGAAGTCCAGCAAGCAGGTAAGAATTGAAGCCACTGACTTAGCATTTCTTAGTATTTCCTAAGATAGGAGGTCCCTTTGGCCTATTGTCTCCAGGTAATCTTTTCGCTCAAAGCAAACGAAACACAATCACCACTATCTCAGAAGTGCTTGCATAAGCTTAAGATTGACATTACTGGAATACACACATTCGGATGTCTGTTTCTTTTCCTAATACCAAAAATAAACCTATACCATGAAGCTTCATTAATCACCACCTTCAAATACAAAGCACTAATCTTTATTAAAGTGTTTTTGCGTACCAGCAGGAAGGGCAATACTTGAACCTGCACTGAAGCAAAGGGAAAGGAAACACTACAGATACAACACTCTCCCACCAGCAATTAAAAAGGCTCTTCATAGAAAAGCTGCCCTTTACAATGTTTGCCCTACTTAGCCTTAGCTCTCAATTAGTAAGAGGCAATGCTCCAGAGGATGGTAGAAAAATATTAACAGGTAGAGAGTAGAGGTTGAAGGCTGTTAAGTGAGCTCACAAGACCTTCCAGGTGGCAATGAGAGGAGGAAAACGGGTTGAAGTAAACAGAATGCCACTTCTCAGGGCAAAGCACAGAGGTGAAGCAGTGCAAATCCACTACAACCAAAAAAAAAAAAGAAAAAAGCACACAAGTCGTGTTGCAGGGAAAAACTGAAAAGCACCAGAAATTAGAACAGCTGCAGAAATGGGTACGTGGGAGAAGATGATCCCAGGATGCAGAGTAGCAGTACAATTTTTAAAGAGCAGTGCTCCTTAAGACACCAACATCACAAATGGTTTAAACGGCAGCAGTGAGACGAACCCATCTAGGGGAAGGAAAGCTCTGGAAAGAGGCCTATCACTTAAATATGGAGGAAGAAACCAAAAGGTGACACCAAGCCGATAAAAGCTTTTTCACTTGAATTTCTTATGAAGCAGAGAACCTCACCGCGCTGGAAAAAAAAAAAGGTCAGGGGAACGGTTAATGTATTTCATCTTGTTTCATCCTGTTGACGCAGTGAAACCAGATGACAAGCATCCAGAGTTTACAGGCCAGCTGGCAAACAATTTGGACAACTCAGTAAGACAGAGGCGGCACCAGAAGGAACTTAAGAATACAAACACTGCACCGGATTAAAGGCCCACCTGGCTAACGTCTTGTCTGACAGTGGGCAGTTGCAAATTCCTCTGGGAAGCGTCCACGCAGCAGGGCAGACACAGGATGGTCCTTGCCCTCGTACTGCTTTCCAGCTTGCAGCACACAGCAGTCAAAGAGTTTCCTGAGCTGGAGATTGCATTTGGACCATTATGTTTAATAGCCCCTAACAGACCTTCACACAAAAGGAGAGCCGTAATGTTTTTACATCTTACAGTGTGAGCTAGAAAGCACCAGCGCAGCAAAAAGGCTATTGCATTGGGATATATTAACGGTATCCCCACGTTCAGGGCTGGAGAGCTAAAAATCATATATATACTCCAATACTGCACCTTCTGCAAATATTCCTGCCAGAAAGCTGGCTGCAAAACTAGAAGAGTTAGGGAAAAACCCAACACGGCAACAAACCACACAAGCATATGGCAGACCATGGACAGATGGACAAAGGAAAGAATAATGTCATTACTCTCAAAGGAGCCAAGGTATGATCTATTAAAGTGTTTACAAATATTTGTAAAGCAATAAATCTAAATGTGAAGGGACTGGTTAACAGTGTAAATAAGGTATTCTTCTCTGTTCCTAAGACAAGACACTATTTGGTTATAACTTAAAGGGAAAGAACAGATCTCCCAAGTGGTTAATGAAAAAGTGACTGAAAAAGCGGTTGAGATGCACAGAAATATTTAGAACTTACAGGACAGGCAAGGAGGAAGTCTTGGGTTCTCCCCTGAGATTACATGGGAGAGGAAAAGTAAAGTTTACAGACATCATCTCAAGTCCCATTACTCTTTTCTATTACAAAAACACCCTGCTCCGCTCCATTCCATTTAGGAAATGTCAATTTTACTGCATAGTTATTTTTTCCTGTTACTTTTCCCATCTGTAGGTCAAAGCCCATACAGATGCCCAATGCTTTACCAACACTTCAGCAGGACGGTCTTTCAGAAATTTGTGCATACAATTAATGCATACTTACAACTCAGGCATTTTAGATCTCAATTGACATGACAATGGTCATAAGACACCTGTTAATTTCCTCAACTGTGTAAGTACCAAACCAGTCAGTTGTACAGAATGAGGGCATGAACCGCAGCTGTGTTTTCATTTACACCTGCCTTGTAACATCTAATAACACTTAAAACCCCACAGTGCTCAAAACCAATTAGATATATTTTGGTTCTGCTGAATTGCTATATAAATAATGGAAAAATGATCAATAGACTGCACTTCTCAGACTATTAACATCTACTGAAAAACAAATGTAAAAATCATTAAAATTGAGTAAAGTAGAAGATTTACTGTTGGAGCCAGTTTAACCAGCAAAAAAGGACTTTCAAAGGATAGGTTCAAGACAATGCTGATACCAATCAGGGTTGCCTGTTCTTCAGAAAATACTTCCTACACTACAGAAATAAGGTTCTTCAGTCATCATTTGCATGTCTGAATTAATGCATGGCAAACGATGCAGAGACACTCGATGTCTTTATCTAGGGGTTGCAGGAAAGTATTTCTTCAAGTTACAGTCATCTTGGAGACCTTAATGTTACACGTGCATTTTATAAGAAATGTCATTTATTAACGTATGGAATAACCTCATTGGTTTTACCTACGTAAGAACGTTTTTCACATCTGTAATTTCTCATTTCTTTCGTCCACTTAATTTAACCTCCAAACATCAAATCTAATACCCTAATACTGCTACAACAGTGCTAATCTCTTGCTCTGCCAATGGAGACAGCAGGCAAAACAGGTAACTCGTAATAAAATTGCTTCTCGTACCTCTTCAAATACAAAATTCGCTCCCTAAGTTCCCATTTCTTCCCGAGTATATGCAAGTATACATACAGTATATGCAAGACCTTATTCACACCTCCTACCAACAGCAGATCTTACGTGGTTAATAAAAATCAGACATTTTACAGCTTGACCCCCCCCCCCCCCTTATTTATAAAGGACCTTATGCATTTCAAAGGGAGATTCCCAGCTAGATTATGGAAGAGTCGTTTATGGAGCCTAGTCCTGCAGAAGCCCAAGACATTGAGCTTTAATGTCATGCCAATCTTATGTACAGAGCGGCTATTTTGGATAATTACAGAAGTTGTAATAATGCCTTTGGAATCCCATGAAGTTGAGCTCACTGTAACTAAGACATAGTCTTGAAGACAAGAATATTTTCAAAAGGGATTCAACTTGTTTTAACAAAATTCTGAACAAAACAATCCTTTAGACCTTACTATTTTCTTGTAGTACTTGTATGTAGTCACATGTAAGATCTCTACACCTAATCTGTAGCTGATGTAAATCAGCATAACCTTGATACCTGATCAAGTTACACTCATTTACATCAGAGGAAAATTCAGCCTTATGCCAGGTCTTATTTAGAAGTAGCTCTTGTAACTCATCTGCATTTCACTTTTAATATAAATAATTTTTTTTAAAAAATAAAATCTTAAATGTTATCTGATACAGCGCTTGCTGTTTTGAATTAAACTCTTTATTGTACCGGATTTCCTATTGTGTATACATTAAAGACAGTTAAATCCCAATTGATTGGGATATGTCTGTAGGAAGTTCAAGAGAAACATTTATAAGCATGAGGCTGTTTTTGCACAAGGAACCAAAGTGCAAACCAGCCCTTTTGCCGCAGGACCGGTGAAGGACCAAGGCCTCGGTACAGTTTGTGAGCTCCAAGGCTACAAGAAATGCATCGGAGCTTTTCCTCCTGCTTGTTCACGTACCAGCTCATGGAATACATCTTAACTCCCCAAACTCAGAGAGAGGTTGTGGACCACATTTTTAGTTTCTGAAAAGCAACACAAGGACCTGCATGCCTCTGTCTGAGGGCTTCCGTGTGTGTGTGTTTTGTGCTGGTACGTGAATTTTCAGGTGTTCACTCAACAGCCCAGAAGCTTTACTCTTGGAGCTAGCTAGTGCTCTCCGGAGATGAGAAGACTTTGCTCTCTTCTTGGAAAGGAATGGTCTGTTCTTCAAGCGGGCAGAAAGCAGTGACAGCCAGCAAGAAATCAAAACAAGTATGATAAAATACTAAAAGCTTGTTAGCTACTGTGCACCTCGGTTTTCACTGACGTCTTCAGTGCAGCCTCCACATTTTCAAGTCCCTTCTGTTAAGCGGGCATGATTAATTCCCCTTCAGTTTTCCAAGCCTGCTTCTGCTTAGAAGCCAATTTAGCAATTAAATTAAACGTCAAATATTTCTTGCCAGAGAATAAAAACGGAGTTTCACCTCGCCTGCAAAACGCAATTCCCAAAGGATTTGAGAAGTTAATGAGCAGAACAGTTACGAAAAAAATGTAAAAATTGGCAAATCAGACAGCCAAGAAAGAGACAGGAAGTGACAGATTTAAGAAAATGCCTCTAAAGTAGAGGAAATGAGTCGTCCTTTAAGAAGAAATCATACATATAAAGCACAGAAAACAGAGTATTCTTTGTAGACTTCACTGAAGAAGTAAAGAAAAAGATATAAAAAAAAAAAAAAGACACATCCTGAATAGCATTAAAAGCAAGACAGCTTCAGTGGTTAGCCTCATCTAGTTAAGATGGAAATTTGAACAATTTTAAAAGCAGTGGCCAAAACCTATCTGTAAGAGAAGAAAAGGAACTAAATGCATGGAGAGGAGTGGCTCGAGCTTGACACAGCTGTTCACGTTAAGCAAAGAAAATGCCGCTGTGCTGTGTCCACTCCATGCATTGCAGGTAAAGTCCTACGGGTGATACTCCTGAATGGATAAAAAGAATTAAAAAAAAAAAAAAATACAATATGCATAGGCTCCTCCTGGCAGAGGTGTGCTGAGAAAAGCTTTGTGTTGAGTTTCTACTCGCATGAAGTTCTCCTCCACTGAGAGGCTTCTTCAGCAAGTTACAAACTAGAGGCTTTTGCTGTAGGAAAGGGGAATACATGAAGTCAGACCTTTATCACAGGCATGACAGGCAGTCCCCAAACTCACAAAAGCAAGAACTGCCTGCTTGCATCCACTGAGCTCATGGATACCCCACGCACCAGGTCCAGGTAGGGACTGGCAGCAACGCTGAGGAAGGCATTAAGGGCTTTTTTAAGTGACATTGACATTCTAAAAAGGAAGCTCAAGCTAAGTACAGCCTTGCGCTTGTGTGAGGTTAAGTCTTCCTTAAGCACACTTTTAAAGCTAGTTGCTATAATGCAGGAAATGTCATGTATAAAGGAGCTTTATCTGAGTGCAAACACCTTACAGAGCAAGTTTAACCTCCGAGATCATGCGTTCATCCCTACAAAAGAACATTCATTGTCCAGACATGTTCAGCAGGATTTTGCTGGGGGGCAGACAAAATGCAAAAGGGGGAAAAAAAAAAATAAAAAATCTTCACTCCATTTTACAACTGCAAAAGGCATTTCTAAGACATTTCTGTACAGCTACAATGTTCTCTTTCGTTATGTTATCTCAAGAAATATAAATTTACGTGGACCTGATTCTTTACTTTTGGGATGGTTTAAGATGTCTTTCACTAGGTAGAGAAATTAGACCAATTAACTAAATGTGAAAGCCTTCTGCCATAAGGATTTCCCCTCAAAGGGCTTTAAACAGCAAATTTAGCACTAAACTGCTTCGAGCAAGCTCACCGCCTGGTTTTCTCTGGCTATAAAGGCAGCAGCAGTTACACCGAATAACAAGCCTGCTACTGTAATACATCACCCATCACAGCCTAAATGGCATGACAAAGTGTTTGCTCGTGAGGGGATTGTGCAGCCAGTCCAAACAAAGACCACTTCATCTTGCATTTCCTAGAAATCTTTTTTTAAAAAAAAAAAAAAAAGAAAGAAAAAAAAAGCTCACATCCTGAGCTGTGCCTATGGAGAGCACTGGGAAGCTTGAGCCACTCCACCGCCTTCGCTCTTCCCCCACAAAGCAGAGAGCAGCCTGCCTTTCATGCAACCACTTTGTTGCGGCCATCCCCTACGTATTTCATTCAGTTATAAATTAAATAATATTATAATCACTTGGGGTTTTATTACTGTTACCTAGAGACATTGCCAGTCGTTTCCTCCAGCAGTGTGCTGAGTGGATGAGATTTGTAGCAAACCTAAATCAATCAAGCCAGCAAGGTCATCTTTATTGCAGAGTGAGAAATAAAGCCTGGATGAGCCTCACATGTTATTTCACCCCTCGCCCTCCTCATTTCCCCGTTCCTCTCCATGGCTCAAGTTCCTGAGAGCTCCCAGGGAGAAGATGTGAGAAATGCTGGGAGAGCATCTCCCCACCATCGACTGCAGTGCACCTCACACACACGTACAAATCCCTAATCGTTCCAGCATTTCCCACCAGGAGAAGACAGAGAAACAGAGTGAACTGCCATCTCTCCAAACTGTTACTCTGTTAAATTTGCCGCAGTTTGGGCAAGCGGGGATTTACCCACCAGATGAAGCCCTGTGCACTGGTAGCTCTGTTTTGAAACGTGCAATCCACAGATGAGCGTGCCCCAGCACTCCCCCAGCACTGTATGCCCTTATGTTTCAATTACCCTTCAGATCTTACAAATTTCTTAAATCCACTGACGTTACATTGCAATGAGTTTCCCAGGCTATCGTGGCATGAAAAGCAGACCTCTCAGCCTTGATCTTCAACCGAAGTGCCTGGGGCCAGGAGGGAAAGGTGTGTTTGGCCACCCGACACGGATCCTTCCTTTTGCCCTTTCGGGAGGCCGGTGTGACATTTGCCGTACCTTCCACCCGGGAGGTTTGCCAACCCAGCCTGGTTAACCAGTACATTTGAGTCCCCACTTGCAAAGACTAAAGGACAACTGCCAAAAGCTGGCAACTTACAGCAAAGGCACGGGACACAAGGTGCCAGCCTTCCCAGCGCTCCATGCCTCATTCAGATATCTTCTTACATCCTAGAGCCAGAGGATAGCTTATCCCCAGCCTCTGGGAGCCTGCTGGCCCACTGGCTTGCCTCCTTTTGTGGCTGGCGTTTCCAGTGAGCCTGGGCTCACACCCAGCACAGCTCCTACAGGGAACCCACCCTTGATCCTATGGGAGAACCAAGGTGGCCACTCCACAGCAGCACACATGGGAGGTGACAAGGCAAACAGGGCAGATGAGAGCTAAGGGGGACCCAAAGCAGCCAGCTTGAGCAAGAGGGCAGCCAGGAAGCTCTCCGAAAGCACAGACAAGCTCTCTTTTTATCAAGTTGCTTGCCTAAATTGAATTCAGCTTAACTTAAACCATCATTAAAAGTATCTGCATCTATTCTTGCTCACTTAATGCTGCTCACGGTACTGTGTGGTGTCCTGCCATTTACTGCGCCTCTCTTAAATCTCTTGGCACGTGAGCTTTCCAAGGCAAAGGCTGCAGCACACAGCCCTGTGTGCACAACACACAGACGCAGACTCCCAGAAGGGACACAACAACCCTTATGGGATTACAGACTCCACGTTGCAGTGGGTCAAACAGAAGGAACTCGCTCCATGTTGTCAGTTTGTCACCTTCAGCCCAGGACCACTCTCAGGGAATGAAAAACGACCCAAATTGGATCATACATATAACGGCAGCACCACGGGCCAACACGGATACTGCCCTAACAGGATATGGCGCCAGCAGCTTCTCTGGCAGGATGGGCTCAAATCCACCGGTCAACTGGATCTAAGAAGAATGGACAATCCCATGGTTTGTTTGAAATGTTATAGAAGACACAGGTTGAATGTTAATCAGAAAGAAAAAAAGTACTGATCATCAACATATCAATGGGCTCAGTTTAGCTTTCACTGCTCATTATTGTCTGGTGTGAGATGCAGGACTGAGTCTGTACAGATATTTCCAAGTTTCAAAGTTACAGCCATGGTTTTATTTCCAAAGGCTGATGTAGAAAGCACTGCAGCAACTCTACAAAACACTTGAGGATTTAAAAAAAAAAAAAAAAAAAAAAAAAAAAGCAACCAAACCTGCAATGGCATCATTCAAGTGACAACGCTCAGGAACAGGGTCTGGAATATTTTACAGTGATTCTGTTATATTCCAGCACACACAAGGATGTGAACATTTACTTTAGCTAACCACAGAGTGCATGAGCAAGCACAGTTACATGAAAAGGGGTGCTTTCCAATGTGTGGCAATCAGGGGAGTCTAACCAGAATATTATTTGCCATCAAGGCACCACAAGAACCATTCCAGCTCCTTTCTTCTGCATGTAATCATCATATTGATAAAACTGGCACCAACCCAAACTGGCTTTTTTTGTCCCACCACACAGAGAGGCAGACACAAAGACAACCACTGACGTTATGTTGTCTACCAAAGAAAACAAAATCCAAGCCACTGTTCTTCACTGCACACTCTGCTTGGACAGGGAGAAAGCATAGTCTAAGAAGTCACTTTCAAACCTCATTTTTGGATAAAGAGTTGAGCATTTTGCATGACAACTAGGCATTAAACTATACCAGCTAGAATGCAGGCTGCTCAGTGTTTTTTCTGTGTTGGCCAGTCAGGTGCATGAGTGCTCCCACTTAGATTTAACTTGGATGCCATGCCAGAACACGTCTCATCAGGATCACACTTGTCACTTTAGTGCAGGATGGTTTTGCTGGCATGCCAAAGCAGCTGAGTCTCAGACTGCATTGCCTTCTTGGCAGGTATTCCTCCTTGCCTAGGGGAGACAGACATAGGGGAGTTCTACATCTAGAAAAAATAAGATTATTGTAGCCCATCAGATATGATTTCCGGCTTTAAGGATTAGAGCTGTGCCACAGTGAGAGCCAGGGAAAACAGCAGGTTGTTCCTTAGCTTGCACCTTGTAACATTTTACTGTTTACTTGCACTTATTTTAGACAGATTTCCTTTCTGAAAGCGTATCTCAATCCTTCTCTGCCTACCCCCACCACACACCCAGCTCCCATACTCTCATTGGAGAAACTGCCTGCAAGGAGGTTAAGTATGTTTAAGGTTCACATTGTCCTCTCACTCCTTAAGGAGACAGTTTTTTCAGCAACTCCAAGTGACTGGTTCTCCTCCACTCTCAGCACTTCTGACTTCAACTTTTATCATTGTATTGACCCTCTGCAAAGTTGAGCACCTGTAAAACAGCTCCCTGATTTACACAGGCAGCCGGAGTCTCCCTCATGGCAAGAAACTGGTTTACTTTGAGTAGCAGTTACAAAAGGAGCAACATCTGCTCCATAACCGCTCAGCAGAGCGTTGCACAAGAGCAGTTACTTCAGCCAGGCTGATATTGCAAATGCCAAAGGAATTTGGTTCCCTTGTATCTCTACTCACGGGACCTCTGTTTAGAATATTTGAAATTACTTGGACTGCGCCACACTAATAAGACCCCCCTGGGTTTCACTCTGGCTCTCTTGCTTTCGCCACCTTTCACCTTCAGGGTTCCCTCCCCATTCATTCACTTTGCTCCCCGGTGCACGCAGAGAGTCTCATCTGCACCCCTGCTAGCTCGGCTCCCCCCAGCTTTATTAAGAAATCATCTTCAATGAGTGCTCTGGGCCATGGTTCAGAAAGGCTGATGGAGAACCGCAGGTTTGTCTCTGCAGGGGTCTCCACTTCCAGCTCAATTCGTTCACTCTTTTGATACCCTCTGGGAACTGAAGCAGACAATGCTGACAATTTTTGCAATTTCGACCTGTGACTTTTCTGCACCTAACTGGTGGAGAGGGTACAGTTCCTGAGCCCATTCCTGCAGAAAATTCAGTTCTCTCTCTCCCTCCTGAAAACAAGTCTGCTCCTGCCTCACCTCACTTCAGCCCTGACGGTGGAATTTTAATTGAAGTGACTGGTGAAAGAGGGGAGGGAAGGTGTGGTTTGGCTGCAGGACACCAAGTCGGGACCTCCTGCACTCTACACCTTGCCCTGACGGTACCTCCTCCCGCGCCCTGGGGATAACCCCATGCCATGCAGGGAGAGCTGTCGTTCCACAGGGCTGGGAGCATGGGAAAGGTTTTCAAAAGCGCTTTGATGCTGAAGCACAAAATTCTAGACCCGAGGTAACAGTTCCCTCAATGTACTGGGAAATCAGGTTCCTCCAAGTTTCCCTGCGAGCAAGGTCAAAACCACACTTCTTCAAGCTTGCTTGAGAATGACAGCCAGTCTAAAATTAAGTTGAAAGTAACTTTGCACTGTCTTGTGAAAGAGGCCACAAAAAGCCTAAATGAATCTTCAAAGCCTAAATAGATCTTCAACAAGAAAGAAATACTCCCCAGAGCGGAGAGCAAGTACCGGCACATGTTCACAAGCCAGAGCCGGGTGCTGACACCAGGGCCTGGGCAGGGCAGAGCTGCTGCTCTCGAGGGACAGGGACTTGGTGGTGGAACATACCATGGATCTGCCCCAAGTCACCTTTTGCCACACTCAGCCATGAGATTTCAATATTTACCCACGCTTAATGGAGCAGAAGGGAACATCAACATCAAAGCAGAAGAGCTTAACTTGAAACAGGGCACATCCCTCTTGTGCTCTTCCTTTATCCCATGAGACCTATATCATGGTAATTTGATGAAAAGTTGTTTTTCCACCCAAGCTCTACTTTGAGTCAGGAAGCCAGCAGTGACAGCATCAGAATGCTATTCGGGAACGGAACTGAAGAGCTGTCAGCTAGCTTTGTGGGGTTAAAGAAAACCAACATAGAAAACCAAACACAGGAGCCAGGAGATGGCAAACCTTAAGATGTCTGAAAGCCAAAGGAGACAAACATCAGAGATTCAGAACTCACCAGGACTTTCCCGGCTTACAGAGCTCCCTCTCTCCTTTCACTCTCTCCCCTACATTTCAAAAGATGAGTGTGCATTTCTGGGCAGGACCGGTTTCAGCAAAGTCTCTTTGTGAAATGAGCACGAGGACATGTGCAGGAGAAAAAAATATCGGCGGTGGAGGGGAAGAAAACAGGGAAATTAATCCAGAGGCTGCAATAAAGTTAAAAAACTTTAGGAAGTCAGGGTTTTTCTCGAGTTGTTAAGTGCCCTATGAAGGACAGGGTCCCTCTGCGCTGGTGCACATACTGTCTTTCAAGCCAGGTCAGTCCCTGGAGCAGAAATTCAACACACTTTTCCCCAGAGAAAGTTCTATTGTCCTGCAGTCACATTGCCAAATTCAGACATTTCATTCAAAGTGTGAAACAGAAGGGTTCCAGTCCTGCTTTTAAAGGGAAAATCTCCAGACTACCTCTCCAACACATAACTAACACCAGGCTTTGTTCAGGGCAGGACAGAGCACAGCTCCCTATCCTCAAAAGGAAAGGGAGGCAACATATAAACAACATATCACTGTACATCACAGCCTCAGAGCCTGCATACCTCAAACAGTAACCAGTGCTAACAGTCTGAGGCACCTCAGCAGATGTATAGCCAAGCAGCTATAAAAGAGCCTTTGTGCTGACTGAACAGAAACAAGGCATTTTCTGTAAGGGAGACGGCCCTGACCACCTAGCAGAATAAACGGGGTTACACATTTCACACTTCCTCTGCACCAGGAACCGCGAGAGCAGATGGCACAAAGCAGACGCCCTGGGCTGAAGAAGTGACCCATTTGCTTCTGTGGAGCCACATCAGCGATTCGGAGGAGCCACACTACAACCAGAAGGAAGATGACATTGCCTTCACCTTCCATCCTCCTTGCTTGCGGTTCACATACCAGAACTGCACCGCTTGATACAAATTTGAGCAGACCTGCAATTCAGCAGAGACTTGCCCATACAGTAGTGTCCATGCAAAAGATCATCACAAATACTTCTGATTCACCGTCCAAAGCTCCAGACAAACGTTTTTCATCTTAATGTTTAGGCAACCAGCTCCTATTTTATATATTTTGAAATACGCTTCTCACCTTCACCCTACTTTCTAGTTCTGAAATTAGGCTAATTCTTTAAGGCTGCAGGAGCTATGGTGTTATTTTTGGCCTAGAAAAGATAAGAAACCACGTGGATGGTTTCTCCTCAGTACAAGCACATGCAGTAGCGATGATACCATTGGCAAACTTCAGCATTTGGCCAAACACATTATTCCATAGGATCAGAGGTGGCTTCCAGTTGGGCCCAGTAAAACACAGCAACAAGACAAAGCCTAACTGCAAAAGGCTCTCGCAGTGACTAGAGCACACATTTCAACTCTAAGGAGTCGGAGAGGGGAAAAAAAGATTATTTGAAAAAGTCAAAGAAAAATTGCTCTGTCTGAAACCTGGAAAAGCCACAGCTCGCAAACATTCCTAGGGAAGAAAAAGCCCTGCTGCTTTATGAAGATTAAATCTGCTATTGTCTCTCAGTTGTTGTTTGTTTGGTGTTTTTTTTTTAAATAAAGTTCCCCTTGGCCAAAGATATTAGGAAGTGTCTTCAATAGGAGAAGGATATAAAATCAAGTATGTCAGTTAAGTAATCTGTGATAAGGTTAAACAAACAAGGTAACGTAAGGTAAGGGTAAGGTTTCTTGACAAATCATCTGTGATAAGGTTAAGCAAATCTCTCTTTTGTCACGACAGCAAAGACACGCATACAAGGGAAGAATATTTTTGCCAACCTGGACAATGAACATGAGAGGTATGTATTCTGGAGTCACTCTAGTTGGACAAGATTGTTTCTAGTGAAGCATCTGGTCTGAAGGCTGTATGAAAGCATTAAAAAAATTGGGTCAGGCATTTAAACCACTCTGTACCCATACGCTGAGAGGGACTGTAGGAAATAAGATTTATAAAAACCTCACACCAAAGATACAGAGAGTTCACCATCAAGTATTTATGCAGAATTACACATAATATTAATTCTCAACACCCACTTATTAAGAACTTCCTTAGTCCTTGTTGAGGGCAAAGAACATTACCCTTACGCAGAGATGCTGAGTAGTGAACTGCACTATCCCTTGGGCAAATGTTTTCTCTCTCTGTAAGACAGTAACACATATCAAAAAGTATGCTTACAAAGGATTAAGGCAGCTCAGTTAATGCAAACTAGCACTCTCTCCTGCATTCCTCACTAATACAGTGGTGACACAACCAGCCAAAACATGTAGCTTTAATTCAAATAAGGTTTAAAGAAGTTACTGCCAAGTAATTACACCCATTGAAGGCTTATGAGCAGAGGAACCTTCATTAATACTCTGCTGCTATTCTCAGAGCACTTTTCTCACCAGCTGCACCAACCTGAAGTGGCAACCATGAACAAGAGTAGGCAACAAGTTTTCACGAACAAACTTGTGCTTGCCTTTCAGAAAGCACACCGACACAAGGTCTGAGCACGGCCAAGAGGACAGTGGGCAAGGAAGCAGCATTCAAACGCCGGCTGCCTGCTCAGAGAGGCTGGGGCAAGCCGAAGGTAGCCAAGTTTTCTGATAAAGTGCTTCTCTTTATTGCAGCAGGAAGAAGGTGACAATAGCATTTCTGGAATTGCAAGCAGCTTTCTACTACCCTTTTTCTGCTTTCTAATGAACTGCCGGCTGAGTCCAAACTATGGCTTCCCATTTACTTCATTGCTAATCCTAGCCTCTAAGAACCTGTGCTTAATCCACAGAGTGCCGGATGCTTCTGAAGACTGCTTCCAAGAACAAAAATACAGCACTCAACTCAGCTGGAGCTCCCTAAAGCCATTCAGTAGGAAGGATTAAACCCAGAGACTTGGATGGAGCTTAGATCCAGTGGGCATGACCCTACCTGTGCTCTCTTCATTACACAAGAGCATGTCGTGCCTTTTCTTAAACCTCTTTCTAAACTAATGACTCTAAAGCATTTAGGGCTCCCATCCTGTACTGACATGTGCTCTTAGATACAAACCAGAACAGACACTAAATGATGTAGTTTGCGCTACCCTAGCAATGCTCCCAGGACATCAGACCACCAAGCACAGAGGCTGATTGACGGAGCTTCATCCACGCTGCAGCCCTGGGAGCAAGTCACTGCCAGCAGCACAGGTAAAACAGTATTATGCAGACTGCAAAGCTTGCCATGAAGCAGAAAAACTGCTGAGGTGCTTACTTGGAAAGGAGAGCTCACTGTAGTGGCTTTCCTCTTATCAGCAATACTCCACATCAAGGTACAACATGCAGTGTGGACAAAGTATAAATGGATAAACAGAAATTGCCAATTCAAAGAGTCTTAAAAAACACTCTGGGTCCCTAATAGCAATTTAAATTACATGCAGGCTTTGACTTTTTGACTGAAGTCACCATTACCACACAAGCTGCAAGTAACTGGCATTAAGTTCAGTTGGTTCTCAAGAATCCCACTGATAAAAAAATCAGCCAGAACTTTTACTTTTGCTTCATTATTGTAATAGTATTTTAAACTTGCACAAGAGAACTGAAAGAATCACTGAGGACTAACTTGCTTTCACCGAGGACATCAGCAGAAATTCACTTTTATGTAAGAAACTAACCAGAAATAACCAGAACACATCTTTAAGTTCTGCAAGGATCCCCAAATAGACTTTCAGCCTGAAACTTCAGGATTTAAGAAAACAAAAGCAGTTAGTTCCCCAAACCCTTCCAATTATATTCCCAACTTTTTGTGACACAAAAAGGTCATTTTGGTCTAGGCATGCAGGAAGATAATCCCCTCCCCCTTCAGGCAATCAGGACTTCTGGCAAGATTTTAAGAGGTCTCCAGCTGATAACCATGAAAGTTCACACCACCAGGAGTCCAGATAAGCTTTTAACACAGGAAATTAGTGTTAAATGTTTTAAGCATTTTAAGAATCAATGAAGGATGGTACAACAGTCCAGAGAAGTAGAACCAAGTTCTCTGCTCTAAATCAGATGGTATTAGTACACAAAACAGCAGAAGCAGCTCTTCAGCGGGAGGTGTCTACAGGAAATGAGGTTCGACAAATCCCAGACAATTAATCCTCCATGCAGTCAGATTACATACTCACACCATCCGCAGAGCCATCAGACAACAGCACAGAGTTAAACTGTTACCTGCCTGCTGCAAGGACTGGGCATTGCAGGTTGTCATTTTGCATCTTCCCTGTTCATCCATGAACCAACGGTTCTCCCACCACAGCCTAAAAAACCAAGCTCCTTACTGACATATGCTAAGTGCATTTGGGTACAATGCACAGGAAGTCTCAAGATACACATTTCTCATTAGTAATTGCAGCTGCAAGCTATTAAAAAAGACGTACAACAGCACACCGAATATCATCTTTTGCCTTGTCAGCACTGGGGGACCACAAAGTCCATCAAGGACAGTGACTTTAGGAGGAGGCAACTGGGAAGTAAACGAAGAATTTGCAGTTCCTGGGCTGAGGTGAGGAGTCACCTATTGTTAACAGCTCTTTTCAGTGTATCTCTCAGCACCAGGAGCAGTCCAGTGACTGCAAACGTGGTGAACTGGCAAAATATAACCATACAGATCACAATTGCATCCTCAGAGACTGCCCTAGTACACTGCCAGCCTGGAGAGCACAGGGAAATGCTCACGGAGTAGCCGCTCAGTGCTGTGTCAAGGCAGAGTTAGCCTGCTACATACTATTTTCTCCAAAAGCATTAAGAAAAGCCTTCATAGCAGGTTAGTGCTACACACCAATACGGATGGCTATAACCACTGTCTAAAGCAACTCTGGATAATTACCTGTGTTCATCCCCTCAAGGTTCAAAAGAAAATGATGTTTTACATTAAATTGTTTTTATAAAAGTAACAAATAGTAAAATAAATTTTTCCTTAAACTTCATCATATCCACGCATTTAAAAGATCCACCTTTTGTTTCTTCTCTATAATAAATCAGTTGCTTTTGTTGTTTTTATTTTAAAAAAATCCAAATATTTCTCAAAACACCATACTCCAAGTGTAATACAGCTAGCACTGAAAGCATCTGAGCTGAATGTGTTTCTACCATCCCTTCAGTGACCTCAGCTAGTTTATATTAAGCCCCTTCCCCACATCAGCACTTCATTTCTATTTCCCATTACCAAACAAGTCTGGCTTTTCTCTCCCATGCTTACAGGCTCTGACACCTCTGTGCTGCTGGCACTTTAAGCTGCACACAGAATATGGCTCTATAGATTGAGGGGAGAAAAGCAAATATTGTCTCCAAATTTACACAATTAGCCCCCCCCCCCCCAGCATCTAGGTTACCCTTTAGATAAAGATCTGCTAAAAACTTCTGTACTGAGAGCCCCAGATGAAGACACTTCATGTACACTACAGTTCAGAAAGACAATTTTTATTTTTTTTTAAACTGTTGAGTCACATGGGACATTTCACAGAGATTCTGTTTACAGAGAGGTAGCCATGAAGTGGTTTATTCTCCCACCCTCATCTTTTATACACAGAGATAAGAACTAAATAAAATGGAAAAGAAAACTTGCCAACTCACAGTTTAGTCACACATAGTTGACCCATGGGAGATAACCTACTATACAGGTATTACTGGGTTTTATATCGATTAGGTTTGGAATTTAACCATGTCCTTCCAAGGTCTCCAGTCAGATGGGATTCACCTACAAGAGGCAGTGCAATGAGTAGCTCTGATCGCAGCACAACGTCATTTCCTCCAAGTACCAAGCCTCACAGCTCCAGCAAGCCTTAAAGAAAGAATTTATCCTGCAAAAAAGGGATGGCCTTCCCATAAGTTCAGAAGAGAAAACACATTAGAAAGCTTCTGGTCTCAGACTTACGTCCCTCTGCCCATGCCCATTGCTGCTTAACAGAACAAACTCAAATCCTCAAGTATCTTCTGCATGCCTTAATTAAGAAACTGGAATGATGAGCTATTTTATTAGAGTTCTTTGTCCTGTCATGCAATGAAGGATTAGCCTTTCCTGACTTGTCCTCAAGATAACAACTAATCCTGATGGCTCCCTAAACTCAACAGGCTGCACAGATCCTAATTTCTAATCAAACCACTGCATTTCAGGAAGGCAATAACAGGAAAAAAGCCATACTTCTGTTTGCTGGATTCACGGCTGAGGCTTCCTTAGAGTCTGCATGACACCATCAAGGTCCCCATTTCAGCAACCCTCAGTTTAGGCATTAGATAAGTCATCCAGCTAACCAGGGACAGATTAACCATGTGCTCACAAAAACTAGGTCAGTCTCAAAGAGACTCTATAGCCTGGAAAGGCACGTATGTGTTAACACAAATCACACAACCGCCTTCTTCTAAAATGATGGCCAACAGAAAGTCAGCAAGGTCCAGATTCAAGTAACTTTGGTACAACGCTTACCACTATATACAAAGTTGTTCTTGATTTCTACAAAAAACAAGAAACCTTTACCAACCTGAGTTCAGAAGTCACTAAGGAATGACTTAATGGTGTCGACTTTTCCCTCTTTTAAATATTTGGTTTTCAAATATTTAATTATTTTCTGAAGTGAAAGAGCTAGGTCAGGACTTGGGTGCAGATCTGAGATCTGTCTCCTATTCCAAACTTTCCTAACCCACACCTTGGTTTCACAAACCTAAACTGCAGCCTTCACTCCTTCCTTTGACCTCTCTGCCCTCCTCCTCAGCAAACACCGCTACTAAAATTAGACCACAGTGGTCATACCACGCTACCTCCCCAACTGTCGTCACAGACTCCCTGTCACATCAGTCATGTCTTTTAGTCTCGCACTGAGCCCCATGCATCACCTTCCCTGCCCAGATAAAGCTCATCTCTAGTCTTACCTGCCTGTTCTGTGACAAAATGCCGTTCCTCATTACCTTCACGAAGCTACAGATAGCCACCCACTTCCAACTTAGTCTGAAGCCAAAAAGACATATCTGAAGTGTTTCAAAGATAAAATTTAGAGCTTAAGAAAAGATGATTTATAAACATCCGCCCTAAAATACTGAGCATGCTTTTATCCTCTCTCTCACACACACATCCCATTTGTACCATACGTTTCTTGAATGAAGAGATGCAACAGGCTACATACACGGTGAGATAAGGTATCTTTTGCTGTCAGGGTTTGCCAAGTTCCTATACTCTGACTTCAAAAAAACGCACAAGCTTTGAAGCCGGGACAATATATATGTATTAGAGTGTCTGATTTCAGAAGTGCTGCTGGATGCTCCCACCACACAGACAAGTCAAGTCTTACATTTGCTGCCTGGAGTCCAAGGCAAGGGTTCACTGAGCAAGAGTGACCAAACATCACAGTCCACACCCACTGCACTGCACCGACCACGGTGAACCGAGGTGCTTCAGAGTACCCTGCCCAAAGCACCTCCTCAGCAACCCCATCCTGCCCTGCTCCGAGATGTACAGCTCTTGCTGCTGAAGTCACTGCATGCCATGCATTAGCCAGCAACAAAAAGACTGAATCTCCTTTTTTGTTAATGAAGGAAGGTTCTTTCGCAGAGGATAGCAAGGGAACTGAAGGTTAGCAGTTAACAGTTGCATCTGTCCGGTCTTTCGGTTCTGATCAATTGCTGCAGGACTTTTATCTTTTTTTGACTTCTGGCTATCTTACAGAAAACCATAAACTTCAGTTTTACCCATGGGAGAGTCCGTTCCAGAAACGGTACGCTCTGGCACTGCCAGTATACTTGACAGATATATTGTGCACTTTAAGGGCTTTCCTAATGTTACTGCATTTCAGAGTAGCAATTATCTTCAATTACTCCAGATGAAAAACCACACAAAATGTTAATTCAAATCCCCCTTCTCCTGGAAGCCCACCACTATCCCTAGTCACCACTGCCCTACTTTTTCCCCTCACCGAAGCCCAAGGGGTTGGACCTACTGTTTCTTGATGCTCACGTTTCCTGATGCAATCGCTCCCTTTGTCATAGCTTCTTTTCCATGTGTATTACAAAGAAATCCTGTCCCACTTCAGGACATTTAAGAGTACTTGTCACTAGTTGGGAGTAAAGCACTGCCCCCTCCACACAGACACACTTCCTGCTTCTTACCTAATTTCTCCCATCACCTCAATCAGAACAGAAGGAAAAACTGACAAAACATCTGGGCATTTGCATCAGCAGTTAGAGGTAGCATAAACTGCTCTGTTGGATCCAGCTGTTTCTATGGCACTGTAGGACACGAAGCGGTTAGTATCACCTGAAAGCAATGTGTGTCAGAAAAGTCTTATTACTGAAGAAATTAATGGGATGTGTTATCAGCACTGCCTTGATTTCTAGTAGCTACAAAGAGCTCGTATTAAAGTTACCAGCGCTCTAAAGATGCGGATATTAAACACAAATTAGAACAATCCTCAGCAGCAGCTACAAAACGAGGCTGAAACAACACTACGCTACAGAGCAATGGCTTCGTAATTCAGATGCATTTAAAGGAAACATTAGACTCAAAGCGAAAACCAAGATCAACAATACGTTGGGATCGTTTAAATCACAAATGAGATAGCTTGCCATCAAACCTGAAACCTGTTCTCAAGCTGAATAGCCAAGACCACACATGGCACCACAAGGCAGTGCATGAGAAACCAAAACTAGTATGTCTCTGATCCATGCAAAACAAACTAGAAGAACTACTGGTCCAAGGAAACAAGAGAAGGAAGGAGACTTAAATATGTAAACTTTCTTCCGAGAAAAACACCCAGCAGTGTGCCAGAAGTCCAAAATACCAATGCCGACTAGAAATGCAGAAACACTTCCTAGCAAGTTCAGTACAAGCCTTTTGTCCTCTTCAAGAGGAAGGACTGCACTCTGTATCGCTTTATAAACTGTCAGGCTCCCATCTGTAAGCTTCAGAGATTTCACAGCTCCATTCTTTTTATGATTTTTTTTCCTCCAGTTTGCTGCATGAAATCCATAGCTTTGGCTGCTTCACCCTACAGAGGGCTGAGTTTTACAGCTATTTGTCAAATAGCAGTAACAGCCTCGGTTTTGTTTTTACAGTGATGATAATCCCTGCCATAAAGAACTTACATTTAAGAGGCATGTCTCATCTGTGACTCAGTTGACCTGTCAAGTAAGTCAACAGCTACAAGCCTAGTCACAGGTACCTAAAAATCCATCGTGGGCTGCAAACTGCTCCTGAAGCAGCAGCCTGGGTGTGTCAAACGAAGCTCCCTAGAGCCCAGGGAGCTTCAGTTCTCCTCCAGCTTGCACATACTGTTGTTGCCTCTTCTCTGGGGTGAGATGAAACAGGAAGTCCAAAGAATAGTGGTGTCAATTCCTTTACTGTATTTGCTGAAAAGCTCCTGACGGCAGGAAGAGCGTGAACAAATCTTTACAAGTCTTGAAACGGGCAATAACCGGTGCCACTTAATGAAGTGTGGTCTAAGAGGCACTGCAGAGAGCAGCAGAGTGACAGAAACACAGGAAGGGGGGAAAAAGGGTTTTGAGACACACTGCTGTGAGTAGAAAAAAAAACAGAGCCAGGCCTGGAGACGCATTTGGGCACACCACCAGAGTCAGAGCCAGGAAGATGAGCAGCACAGTAAAGACATTGTGGGATCCTAAAATCAGAGAAAAGGGGCAGTGACAGTCATGGAGATGAGTAAAATGATTCTGGGCATAGAGCCCAATGCAAGAACACTGCAGGGAAAAAACCCACCCGCACTGAGGTCCGGCAGGGCATTCCATGTCCAAGATACTAAGAACAAAAAACTAAAGAGCTGGGGGGTCACTGCAAAGACCTGAGCTCCTCGCTTGCGCTGCTACTTGAGATGCTCCAGAATAGGAAGTGCAGGAAGCAAAGGAGAAGTTTGAGGTTTGGGTTTTCTGAGGCCAATGACGTTTTGTTTGCTGAGCCTCGTGCAGTCACTGCTTCCCTTTTGATGGGAACTGTGAAGAATGTGGTGGCTGTGCCCCAGCAGAGCAGGCACAGATAAACTTTTTGCTCTGTCAGAAGCTCACTGAAATACAACGCTTTGCAATTCACTTACAGTGGCCTGTTACTTGATGTTCATGAACATACAAGACATGGAAAATGTCACTTTTACACCAAGCTTTCCCAACACAGCTGCTACAACAGCTGTGTTATTTCACGCAGCTATTGATTTATCTTAAATAAAATACCAGGCACATTTAATCTAGTTGTTTGGGCAATAAGAGGACCAGATCAAAAAAAGGAAAAGATGACAGGTTTTCAAATTGAAAAACCTCAAATAAATGGAGTGGACCTATTCCTTGCAGAAGTAGCATGCTTTCATCACTGAAACTCTTCTGTCTCTCCAAAACAGCTGAGCCTTAACATCTTACACTCACGGGTTACTTCTGAACATCTTACAGTTTATACACTTCACACAAACCAATTTTAAGTAATTCACGGCACTTGGGAAAATCTAGCACTACAGATAATTTAACAGAAGCTGATAAAAAAACCCTGATCTTGGGAAAAAACCCTGATCTAATTCTATCAGATGGCATTCCTAGTGCAGTTGCATGCTACCGTTAGCTATTTCAAGCCAGAATTTGATCATATTGAATTTAGGAAGTCTTTGCCAATTTCAGTAGGACCAAAATGCTGACCTTCAGTAAGTTACCAAACACCACATGGTACAGGCATTCACACCAGAAGTTATTTCAATTCAGGATGTCGACAGTAAAAACTTTATGCTGCTAAAAACTGTGGAAAAAGTTACCGACTCCTCATGAATGGCTAACCACGATGCTGGCAATACATAAACTAGTTCCAGGTCTGTAAGCGGGGAATGTGCAGAGCCACTGTTAGTCCAGAAAGTCTTTATGCACAAAAGATATGAATGAATTACTGCAGCTGGGAACCTCCTTCCCCTTCCTCAGAAGCTCTCCCGTCACTGAGCTGTGAACTGAAATGAAGCAACAGCTTTTGAGGGCAAAAATTTGGTGTCAAAAGTTTAACACAAGTCTTTGCCAGCGAAAGAGCAGGTCAGCAACAGTATCTGTCGTCATCCGTGACCACAGCTCCTCTGTCACGCGGGCAGAAGAATCCCCCTCTTTACCACATCTTATAAAAGGACAAAGTGATAGTTGCATACAAGTCAAACGTTTGTGTAAAAAGACAAACTGTTCACACTCTCTTCTGCTCTCAACTTCTCCCTTATTGCTAAGGCAGACCCACCAGCATTTTCCCTAGTCCTGGAGGAGAAACTGCAGCTCAAGCCCAGCAGGTGTTTTCAATCAGACAGTCTGTAAACACCCAGGACTCACTTCAAAGAGCTCAGTGAACCCAGCCAGGAGAAGCCCCCCTTGCCCCTGGGAGAAGCCACCAGCATCCAGCAGGAACAGCAGCAAGAAACTCTGCCATAAGCAGGCTGGGGAGACTAATTTTTTTCCCCAAGATGCCAAATTTGCAGCCACATAAGTGTGGGCAGACCCCAAATTGTGGTGTAAGAGTGGTGGCTTGTCTCTGCTGACATCAAGGACCTGCTAAGCAGGCATCTGCAGGACAGGGCTGCCAGCGAGTCCCCTGAGCAGCAGCAGACTTGGGCTGTGGGCAGGCTGGGAGGCAGCTCAGCGTACAGGGTGACAGTGTCAGCCACCATGAGACATCTCTGCCATGGCTGTAGTTTGGGAAAACTGTCACTGTCAGGGCAAACATGTGTCAGCCTTGCACGCTTCAAGTGCAGCAAGCAGCACAGTAATTGTATCATCTATTTTCCACACTGACACCATGACATACCCAGCTAGAGAAGATAAAAGAGGCTTGAACAGTCAAGACCGCAGGGATCTGTGGCCATTTTGATTTAAGCTTATTCTCTTTCTGCCTGAATAAAAATAACTGTTATGAATGATGAATGTCCCTCCCCTCACCCCAGCGTGCCTAATGTCAGGCTCCATTTCCCTCCTTACTGTTGCATTTCCGTATTTGTGTAGGTCTCTCCCAGGGTGACACTCGTAGGAAATAAAAAGTGTACAAATTGCACAGGTGGATGGTCAAATTGTAAAGGGAGGTGAGCTCTGGAGGAACTGCTGCACAGCTGTACAACAGCAATCCCCTGCTGCCAGCCTCTCCCACCCTCTCCTCTGCCTCCCCCAAAACACACATCTCATTCTCCACGCCCTCCTCCTTACCTCATAGGACCATACACACTGCACTCCCGCAAACCTCCGTACGCATCTTCCCACTTCCACGTCCTCATGGGTGGTGTACATTTCTCGCAGGCACTCGCCAATGTGGGGCACCATTCTCCGCAGGACTTCCCGGCTCATGATCACTCCTGGTCCCCCCATGCAGAAGTTCTCGCCTGGTTCCAGAGCCAGCTTCCCCATCTCCTCCGTGGTGCCGAGGCCAGTCTGCCCAAGAAAGAGGGGCTCACTGCTGTTCAAACTCCTGAGGAAGTTCTCCAGTTTGTCCCCTTTGATGTAAACATCATCATCAGCTCTCATAAACCATTCATATTTGTCCAAGTAGTGGTCATGCATGTATTTGAGCATCATGAAAGATTTCTTCTGGGGTGGGTAAGAGTCATCTACACCTGGAAGCGGCACGATGGGGATGGGAATAGAGGTGTCCGAACCCTCACTGGAGAAGAATTCAACCTTGCCAGGAATGGTTTTGGACCACGTTCTAGATTGAAAAAGACAATAAGGACTAATTAGGTATGCAAACCAGGCAGGCAGAGTGTGCTACCAGAGACCACTCAAAGGAACTACACACCATCTGCTTTACAAATTTTCTTTTTAAATGCCTCGAAGGGTTATTTTTTCCCCATGCAAACGAGGACATTCACATGGCACAGAGCAATTGGTATAACACACAAAAAATTCTCATATGACAAGCATCTGAATATCATTTTTGCATCTCTATCTGACAGAAAAGTAATTCAATAGGAGCAGTTCACTAGCGGCTGGCAGGATTTCTTAAGCACACTCAGTATTGGTCTAACAGCTATTCGTCACAAGATACAGAGCGAAGCCAAAGGGAGCCAAGATGGGCAAACAATTCACATACAACTGGATTTAATGTCTCCAGAACTTCCCTGCAAGTTATTCATCATCATGTCCACTTTCTATTCCTCCTAAGCCCCCCAAAAGCTCAAACGTGCATTCAGAAGTCCTGACTTCCATAGCGTAAATAGATGCACATTTCACATGAACTTGTGAGTAATCAGTATCCCATGGGAAACCAACCAAACAGCAACTTCTCCAGATGCTATGTGGAGAAGCACGTAGGGCTTCAACAGAACACTCCTGCCTGTTTGTCACAGCCAGAAAAGCACAGAGCATGGTAGCAACAGTAACCTCAAATGGGTCTGCCCACACCAGCAAAGAACTAGTAGAAAAGTAGTCCTAAGAGATGCACGCAAAACATGTAATCCCAACAGATGACCTGGTGCCACCAACACCTGCTCCTCCAACAGCTTTCCACACACTTCAGACCAGATATTAGTAGAGAGGAACATCACAAGAGGAGCCTTTTCTGTGCAAAGCAGCACAGTGACTACATCTGTTCCACACCTTCCGTGCTCATCTCTGCCAAATCCAACCCATCTGCGTGGGCAAAGTGGGTCACTTATAATGCAGGAAGAGATGTAGGATGATTCAAGGCAGACTGCAGAACACTTAACCTCCTCCAGGCAGGATTTTCAATCATGTAACTGTTACAGCCTCGCCCTCAAAATTATGAATTTTAAGCTTTCAGTACCATTTTCTCAAATTCTACCTGGGAAAAAAGCAGAATTCATGTATCCTTCATGGAAACCCACAGAAAACTCTTTTCATTGGTAAACCAATAGGTTTTGCCCCTTTTTGCATAGGGGGAGAATATTTTCTAATTATGTTTAGCGACTATGCTCAAAATATAACCTATACTCAAACCTGAATGTGGAAACACTCTCAAGGTAAAGGACACAGTATTCTCTCAATGCATCACTGTCACTTTTACCAGATGCCTCTCAACACAGGTTTCTTGCCAAAAGCAGAACAGATTTTGGGCAGTACAAACCATCTGAAATTTGAAATCTCCAGAATTAGCTGCTGTACAAAGTCTGAAATGTAAAAATATTTCAGAAGAATTATTCCTTAAGTTCCACCAGGAAATGCAAAGCTATTTAATTAGTACCAACTAAACATCAACTTCGACACCTTAACAGTTACAGACTAATTCAGCTTTGTGTAATGAATATCGTCCAATTACTTTAAAAGCTTTGTCTTCTGGATTTCTTACTGCCATGGGTAGTGTTTCATTGAAAAAGTTTAGATCCCAGCTTCCTAGAAGAGCACAGAGTAAAGCAAATGGAAACATTCCTCTTGACTTCACAGCAGAGGTGATGAGGCCTTTAATCATCAGTGATGCAATTAATGCACTGGTCATAAACTCACATCCTGTTAAAGCACTGAAAACTGTCCATTTTAAAATGAGACACGCTCATATCTTGAACTTTCACTAACTACCAAGGAAGTTCCGCTGTTTGTTTTCTGATACCCACACTGCAAATCATCAGGTCTTCCCGTATCAACTCCCAATCTAAGTTTAAAAGACTTCTTCTTTAAAGGCACTTGATGATTCAAATTTTAATCTCATAGAAAGAAAAGGCAGCTCATCTCATCCACTGTGACCAGTTCCCAATGCAGCTTTGGGTGGACCCAGGACACTTTCCAGACAATCACCAGGGAAAGTGACAAGCTAAAGTCTTATGGAAGTTTCTGCTTATTGACTTTTTTATTTAAAACCAAACAACGGATTTTCAGACTTGCTCTCCATATCCTGAAAGATCTGCCTTTGTAACGATTACAAACTATGGACAACGCAGGATGTCTTCTCTCTCTTCTGCTCCCTCTCTCCAAACAGGTACCCTCACCTCAAGACCCCCATAAGTATCATCAAGAGAAGAGTTCCCATTCAATGAGCAAGAAGAAAATACATGTACATTCCTAAACCCTGGCACATTTGATTCCCAGTCCTCTTATTGCATTTAACCACTCAGCTCAAAGCCAGTTTGACCCCATCTTTTCATAGATCTGGGCCATATTTAAGTTTCATACTAAAACAGGAGTAAACCAGAGATGTATTCCTGCACACGCGGAGGGCTCAACGCACATAGAAAGACCATGCCCTAATGATAACCACACCCAGCATGCAACTTGGGTCAGTACCACAACATTACTTCAGCCTTGGGGTCTCAGGTCGACCATGACCCAGCGCAGCTTGACTAAGCCTTTGTTCATTTCCTGCGACAACGCAATTTCTAGGCTGAGACAACTTGACATGTTATTTGTGACTGTGGCTTCAAGCGTTTGTTCGAAATCAGACAGCCAAAATATGCTCCCACATTGAAAAATTGCCTGAGTGCCTGTGTCAATGCAAGCGCTGCTCAGCAGAGGCTGAAACAATGGGAGTCACCATGTGCTGCTCCTTATGGCTAAGCCACAGCTCGCTGCTCCACGCGGCCTCTTTTTCAGGAGAAATACAGAACAGTTTGCTCAGGAAATATGTTGTTGCACCCAGCCAAAGAAGCCAAACCACGGATTGTAAGATGAACTGTAAGTACATTTTTCTGACCCCAGCCATGAGCAGAACTAAGGACTAGTAAATGCAGGGATGAATTCTGATCAAAGCTACCTTTAACTTTTTTGTCTGACATTGCAAAGAATCAGACCTGGCTCAATCACAAGTGATTCTGCAGATTGGTGTGTTCATAGCTACGTTTCTTGCCCATCCCCCCATCTCCAGTCCAGTTTACCCTGTCTGCTCTCAGGTTATGGGCAGCAACCTGACCCCTTCTGCTCCTCAGGCACAGAGCTCTTGTCTCAACACCTTCCCACTCCTGTGGCCCCACCAGCACCCACTCCCACCAGCTGACATTGCTCTCCTGGTCAAGACTTCTCTAATATAAGACTTGCAGACTGCATCTGCAAATTAATTTTAAGTTTGATAATAAAAAAAAAAACAAGGGAAAATATTTTTAGCAAAACTTGACGCCCTCCTTCCACCCACAAGGGCTCCCTGTCACCCTCAGCTGTTTAAAGGAAATGTGGTCACAACACTTCTGCCACTAGGCTCCTGCATCTGCATCTCCACTGCAGTGATGACTGGTTGCTTCAGCCAACTTAAGGCCATTTCAATTCTGTCCAGAGAGAAATATCAGGTTCTGAATACAACTGATACGTGTACTGAACCGGTCATTTAAAAACTCAGCAACTGAACTGCTCTGACAGATCCCAACCTTATCTCCTCCGTGTAATCTGAATCTGCTCTGCTGAACAGGAAGATGTGCACGAATCAGGACGGCAAGGCTCTCTATTACCTTCCCCTGGAGCAGCGCTGAAAACGCGCAACAGTGTACGATCTGGTTTCTCTCAGTGTGCAGGGCACTTAACTCCAACAAACTAGAAGCTAGCCTTGACAAGGGAATCGAAGTGCAATTTAAAGTAACACAAACATAGAAAAATTAGGTAACGCTTCCTTAGAGGAAACCTCTTAGCAGAGGACATCAGGACGGCTCCAGTATGGGTGGCTACCAAGACAATTTTACCACCCCTTAACTGGTTTTGCACACTGGATATCCTATGTGTACCCTAACCTGAGCAAGCAACAAGCAAACTGGGTACAAAGATTTTGTCACAGCTGGTACAAGTATTTATGCAATACCGAAAACTATGTGCACAAAGAGAGTGCTAAAAAAACCCTACTTTCTAAAAAGTGACCACTACTATAGTCACTAAATGTTGTCATAAGTAATTTCTTAATTTAAGAAGTTTAAAAGTCATAGCTTGGAGCAGGAGAAGCACAGATCTGGAATGTTTTACCTTCAGTTTTGAGTGTTTATTATTTATCTGTACTACCGACTTGGCAGAAGCATAGTCAGCAGCGTTAGGCAGACTTGGTTTTTGTCTACACCTTGGGAACCTCCCTTAGAGGAGATCAGAGAAACCATTTAAAGTTTTGAGAAACAGTCATCTTGTACAATTATGTTGAAGAAAAATCACTAATTTGTGAAGAACTCAGCAAAATAAACAGACCTGAAAGACTGATTTCTTGAATACATGGTTCAGCTACATTTCATGTTGAATTAGGGCTAGTTTTGCATAACTGTTATTCAAGGTCCCTTCTTTCCAGCAACGCTTGCTACAGGGGAAGCAATGAACCACAGCTTAGCCAGAACTGAGCAAGAAAACCAGCACGCTGCTTCTGCATGTGGTACTGCAGATGATCATCATGAGAGGTCAGAAAAACAAGCTGTTTTTTTAAGTTTCCAGGTAGGTTTAAAAGAGCTTGTCAGTTAAGATCTGCCTTACGGAATTCAGATTTTAAGGGACAGTTCCTTTCAAATTTTTGCAGGACAGCTTGGTATCTAGCTTTAACAGAGAACACAAGCAGCTTCCACAGCTCCTTAGAATCCTCTGAATTAAATTCCTCCAATTTAAAGCGATGCCAGTTTTCTGTCCATGGATACCCATCCACCTTTCTTGTGGAAACAGGGACAGAAACGGATCCATCATCCACAGGCACCAATACTCAGTGGGTCAGACTAAGATCAAAGCCCAAGTGTCTCAGAGGTTTGGGCCATATGGTTACTGTAGGGTATGTAGGTGAGTTCGTTTCTTCATATCCCCCATGCATCCATGTCAGTTGCTCTCACTGTATTTGTTTCATACCTTTCCTTAAACATTCTTGCAAATTTTAATTAACTGCATACCACTGGGAATCTCCAGGTACCTCGTACTTCTGCTAGAGGATACAAGAGCAGGACACACTGATTTCTCACTATTGCAATCCTGCAGACCAATCGATACATTAAGCAAAACATGTATCGTGCTGTCACAAAGTTCAAAGACACTTCACATGACCTCCTTCTGAGAGGTAAGAGTGTATGCTCCACAATCCATCCCACTACCTCACTAGCAACCAGAAAGGACCAAACCAAATACCACCCAACAGCCTCGACCTAGGCTCTGAATTTAAAAGCAGCACAAAAATGTGGTTTGTATTATGCTTCTGCAGCAGCTAGTGCAGGCTTAGACAGATAATACAAACTCCTTTAGACCCCAAATCCTTCTGGCTGCGTTTCACTTAAGCTTTTCCAAGCACTCAGGTATTTAGATTCCAGTGCAGTCTGTTTCCTATAAACCACCACGAACAGTATGGTAGCACGTTTGAAATGGAACCTCCTGAAGGGCATCCTTCTGCCACAGGAGTGGGATGGCTGAGCACAAGCTCCAGCATCACTCGCAGTCCTCCCGCGTGTGGCCTCGTGGCACTTCAAGGTGCCGCGGGGACCATCCCAAACTGAGAAGTACTGCAGCTGTGTTCCTGCAGAGATAATGTCACAGGCCAACCTGACATCTTGCTATTCACTGCATTCACACTAGTCTCCTGCCATGTTTCCTGGAAAATCTAGTTGCTATGCAAAAAAAAAAAAAAAACAAAACAACAAAAAAACAACAAAAAAAAACAACAAAAAACAGGTTAACTGCCTGATATTTCTGTTCCTGAGACAGCAGACTTAAATCTTCTGGGAGGCTACTTATTGCCACCCTCTCCTTCCTGCAGCTTTGAGGACAACTCCCCTCAACTGAAAAACCATTAGCACATATTGTTGCACTTTCCCTGAACCCCAGCTATACCTTAACTCCTTCCCGCACAGCTCTTTTCCTAACTATTTCTTGTCCTTTGATGTGACACCGCAGTTTCTGCTGCTGTACTTCACCGGCCTCCTGGAAGGGAAGCTCTGCTAACCTGGCTGTCAGATGCAATAACTGCTGAAGCTACAAACCTCCCCTCCGAAAACCTGTAGATCTAAAGCTTATTCTCTGCCTGGCAGACTACAAAAGCACGACTGTTTCAAAGAGCCGGCATCTCCTGAAAATCCAGCAGGCCCATTTTGTCTTGCAGTGGTCATTTTGCTCATGATTGATGTTCAGGAAGTGGATTGCTTCCCCTCTTGTTAGACCCTATCTGGATTCACAGCAGCAAGGATCAGCAAATGCTTTCCGCTTCGGTCCCTTTTAGCTGTGTCTGTAAATGGCCTTTGAGCCACAGCAATTTGGAGGTATTCAGCTTATGAATCCCTAATTCCTTTCAGCGCTCTGGCTAGCGTGGTATCAAGGCTCTGCACACGCTGCCACCCAGGGAATGCCTTGCTAGCAGCTTCCCATTTCACTGGCTGTGCCAGCGATTCAGCTCACCAGGATGCTTTGTCAATGTAGTAATCCCAGCAATTGTCTGCTTGAGTACTTCATGGCAATCAAAAGCCATTTAAGATTTCAGGTTTGTCTTCCTCTCCCCCTCTCCCCACTTTTCCCCAAAGATGTCTTCCTGTCACCAGGACATGAGCTCATTTCTCTTAACAACAGAGGGGAGAAAAATGCATTTAGCCCTACCGCATCGTTAAGAGGTCTCTTTATTCATCCCTTCTGAGAGTGGACATCATCTCTAGAGGTTAAACCAAAATAGCAGTGCAATAAAAAGCGATACTCTGATCTCCTTCTGAGGGCTGAAGGAGCCGCATTGCCATTAGCTGAATTATTAAGTTGCATCTTTAGCCATTTTTTGTATGTGAGCAGATGTTGCAGATCTGGTTCTGTAAACCCAGCTCTGCCACGGCACAGGACTGTTCAGCAAGCACGGGCAAAGCCAGGGATGAGAATCCTTCCTGCACCAGCAAAGTGAAGTGCTCCACAACTAATGCTCATCTCTGGACAATATTGTGATAAATTTCCCTTTCTTGAATTCTTGACGCAAAATCTGATGGATGCTAGACAAACTATTCTGCCATAAAACCTGTTATGTGATGTCCCAACATGACTCCAGCCTTTCTGTATGTAAACGTGAATCACACGGCTCATGAGATTTGCAATCCAAAATGCTCGATCCCACACGATGAAGAATACATCACCCTGAAGAAACAGATTCTTTCACCCATTTCAAAGCATCAATCACGCACTCTCTGTAACTTAATTACAGGTCTACTGCTGAAAGAAGGAATTAAGTTTCCATTAAAACCATTGCTGGTGGACAATACGCTTCAGATTGCCTAAATTAAGCAACATTACTGCACTTGATGCTGATATAAAGACAGCTACCGTTTCCCAAAACTGGGGCTGGGCAGGGGGAGGAGGAGATGGTCCGTCATACATGGTTTTGCCATCCTTTCTTACTGGCCAATAGGGCCAAGTACTTTTCAACCTGGGCAGGCAGGAGATGGAGAAGGGTTTGTTATAGTACAAGACTAAAGGGGATGTTTTATTAGAGAAAGATCCGCCCCAGAGCTCCTGGCTGTTCCTCTGACGGCACTGCCTGTGCAGCGCTCAATCAGAGCCGGGGTATACCCAAGCTGACATTTTAGCTCTTAACTCTTTCAGATTTCCCAAACAGGCTTCCCGCGCAGCCTCTCAGCACTGCCTGCTGGCGCAAACGCCAGAGCAATAAGCATATTTCAGCAGAGCGAAGAGTTTCTCCAAAGCCACAGACACGTCTCTCACAGAAGAGATGGTTATTCCGATGCTGCCGAGGCTTTAGACAGGAGTCCTGTCAGCTCGCAGCACTCATGGCGATACCCAGCCATGGCTGGAGGCCACGCCACGGGCCACAGTGAGCCACATGCAATGCAAAGCACAAAGATTGTCCCTGCTCCAAAAATAGGCGTACTCAGGTAATAAACACATGGCTCAGAGGCCCCTGTTCCTGCACTAGCTTCACCAGCACGAAGCTAGGAGCATTTCAACTTGCCCCACTCGAGCTGTTTCACTACCTGGTCCAGCCTTAGCAACAGCTATGGTGAGCAAAGCCTGACTCTACTCTTTGTTCCCAGATGCATTTTCTGAGTCTGATTCCTAAGCACACACTCTTGGCTTGGCGCAGTGGTCTTTTTGTCCTATCCAGGGGGTTACAGCAGACTCAAAACTTATATTAATATTATTCTTATCATCAGGCTGTTGACTCCCTTCAGAAGCAGCAGCCAAGGACTGCACCAGCATGATGCAGCCATGCCCAAGGTAGAAGCATTGAGGGAAGCACTTCAACAACCCCAGTGATGGGCGGCAGCAGTTACTCCCCTCACTACAGCGGGGCTGCCTGACCCTCAGGCAAGACCGCTGGGTCTGCCTGTCGGGTACCGGCTCAGCCAGTCCGCATGAGAGCATCAGCCCGACTCAACTCGACCCCTCATGTCTC
>VZSZ01012199.1:7562-26631 GCA_013398815.1 Ibidorhyncha struthersii | reverse complement strand
TTTGTTTTCTAGCTGTATCTTCCTAATGACTATCCCGTAGTCCAGACAAGAACCCTGCAATAATTCAATACTTTATATTAACTCTGGAAACAAAACCTTTCTATTGACATTTTTTTCTCTTATTCAGCTGTGAAGAAATCTAGTTGAACTAATTCTGTCCTATGTATTTTTTCTTAGTTCTTTATATGGATATTTGTAATTACAGAATAATACAAATACATTTGGTATTTTTTTCTTTATGGTTTTACAATGCTAATGTTTAAATGATGCCATTTTTTATATCAAATAACTCACAAGACATTTTTTTTTACTGCTAAACCACTCTTAGACTCTGTCTTGCAATGTGTATACCTCAATATTAGACCTATCTGAGTTTGCTGATAGTACACAAAATGTCAACAAAACAAAGAGGTGAAGATTTTTCAAGAATAGGTCACGTTCTTCCTAGGCTAAGGGACTTTAATATTTTGATTAATGAAGCCCAGTTTTTCAAGTACAGAGACTTTTTTATAAACTTAGAAATGCACTGTATAATCCATACATTTTTCTTCATCTCTGTTTTCTCTTTAGTTCTTCAACTATATACTACAGTCATCTTACTTACTTATTAGGAAAAACCTCTTGTTTAAATCTAGGTATTCTTCATTTGGAATATCAGCATATACTACTTAATGTATAATTATACATGTTAATTTCCATAAAATCTAAAAAGGCCCATTTTTAAATATTTCTTTTTATCATTAATTCTAATGGCATATTACTGTCTTAGAATACTTTTTCTTTTGCATGACAATTCAGTGAAATTAGTCAAAATAAAGGAAGTCTATTATTTGATATGAACAAGAATCAAAGTGAAGGTGAGTTTGAAAAAGTAATTATTCACAGAAACAATGTAAAATATATACATCCTTAGTTATCTTAAATATTCATTCTAGTATTAAAAATAACAAATGAAAAAGTAGGATTTTTTAAAAAGAATAGATATTTTGTTACCTGAAAATTTCCACTATCATTGCACTGTCCCCAAAGAATCTTTTTTTAAAGTATAAATTCAAGAAAATAGGGTTGTAGCATAAAAATCCTGACAGAACCTTAAATACAGTGTTGCAACTGTCACAATAATATATGTGCATTGAACTACCAAAGGCAATAAAAGAAGCCACTAATATAAATTTTTTTAAAATGGGAGATAGGCGAGTATTTGGAAAAAGAAATATTATGGGGGTAGAAATGCTAAATCAGTGCAAGGATGTGCAGTAAATGCCAAGTTACAGAGCTGTTATAAGATTCACTGCAAAATCTCAATGCATCTTTATTTTTCCTTAGAGCAAAATGAAGTTATTACCAGATTCCATGCCAAATCTTATGGATTATCATGATAAAGTGATAACAAATTGACATTTAGTGTGCCAAGTTATTAAATGGAGCTTCCATTTTCCTACACAAAATAAAATGTCTTACATTTTATGTTAATATCTTCCAATCTTTGTAAAAAGGTAGCTGTCTGATGTTTACTTCCTACAGCCCTGAACTGCAATATCAGAACTTCTGATCTAGCCAGAAAAAAATGTGTAAACACTAAGCAATTCTACTTTGCTTATTTGCAAATCTTGAGTTTCAATGTTCAAATGTAGTACCTACAGAAAGAAAAATACTCATGAGTACATTTTACAGTGCATTGTCTTTAAGAAAATGATGTAGAAATATATATACCATCAGCTGAAAAAAGAAAAATGGAAGTCGTTCCTTTGTATCTCACGTGTCATATATAATATTGAATAGCAATCATAAATATATAATTTTTTATTTAGACTAACAAATCGGTATTGAATAGTGCATTAATAAGGCTATAGAATATCTGAATGTAAGTAATTTTGATATTGTCTTCTTTTTCTTAGTTTACCTGTGCTTTTTGTTATTGGATTTTTTCAAATCAGGTTGTTACACAAGGAGGAAGCCATGGCTATTAAGATGGCTGAGAAATACCCTGACTACAAGGGTTTCACTTGTTTAGTTAGCAAAATAACAACAAGAGATCAAATGCTTACTGTTCATAAATGCTTTCAAGGGGAAAAATTCCAAGGCTAAAAAAAATCCCATAAGCTAAATAAGAAATGAGTATACATTGCTAGTCAAAGAAAAAAATAGGTTGAAAGTTAAAAAAATTCTTACTGTCATACTCGTAAGACACAGAACATCATTCTGATGTGAGGATTGTAGTGGGAAAGGACAGGTGGAAAAGGAGTAGAAGGAAATTACTACTGACAATGTGAGCAACAGGAGTCAGAACTGTAATGACCAGGCAGGAATTTCCTGCCTTGTCTTATCTTATTATGAAATGAATATGTTTCTTGAATCATCATTTGCTAGTATGTCTGGATGCAATGGGGGGAGAATGTTTGCCTCTAAAATGGATGAAGTGTACAAAACCTATTTGGCTTGAGGAGGTTGAAGGGAGAGTATTTCCTACTACAGCTTCTTCCATCTTCTCTTCTGTGAATTACCCAGGTTTCTAAGCTGATCTTGAGTCCCTTTGCAGGCATGCAGCCAACATAAAGGGTTTTCCAGAATGGCAATACTTCAGAATGTATTAACGGTGGTAATGAAAATTAAATTTTCTACAACCCTCAGTTCTGCAAATAGAAGAATAGCTCCTAGTTACATGCCCTGGCACACATCCATATACCCTAAAGACCTTTTCAGTACAAAACCACACTTGAATCCAGCAGGGTTTTGAAATGCAGAGAATTTTCACTACATTTGGTGGTGATCTGATTCAGTTTCAACTAAATGAACCAAAACCTAAAAAAGTAAATCTGACAACTTGGACAACATGTCAAATCTGAAACACTACCAACAGGCTGAAAAGTATTTCTGACTGAGAGAGGGTTGGGATAAACCTTACAGAACATGTTGTTGAAATTTCCTGAATATCTGAATTCTCTCTTACTGGATCTCATGTGTTAGAATATAACACGAGGAAAACATAGAATCTATCTGAAGGGAACAAAGAAAAATATATAAAAATCAATGACAGTGCAGAGACTATACTTATTCCCTGTTTCATTAAATGAACTCACTAAAGCAAGAAAGGAAGTGATGTAGCTCTTTAGACATTTCAGGAGTTTTCATGAAAAAAAATTTAAAAGGAACTTCCATTCACTACCTTTCTTAGTTGTCTTAAACGCAATATACTCTCTAGATGACTCTTCAAATAACTTTCAGCTATTTTTGCAAAATTTGTTTTCATAAGAAATTGACAGGATGGGCTTCTGATATAAGAAAACATTTTTCAGTGTCTCTGCAGTCACATTACTGGCTGACATTGCTTATAAGAAATCACGTTTATCCTGACACTGCTAAAACTTGCATTTCTTTCCCTGTTAGTTGAATTAAAAATGTCAAGCAAATGAGAGAATTATTTCCATGCCTCAGTTCCTATATTCACTTTGTAGAGATTATTCCAAGCTTCCCTAATTCAATGAATTCTAGCTAAAAGAAGATTTATTATTTCAGGCCTTTTTTTAGACTCATCTATTTTCTACTGTAATTGTTCACTGCCTTTATGATAATTGAAGTATTCTGTTTGCTGCAGATTTACTCTGAATACATAATTTTAAAATGTTAGGGATAACATGAGCAAATCAGCAGACCCAAGAGTTGAGTAAGCAAATTTCACGGTAGTGAATTTTTTAAATACACTGAAGGTCCCTCTTACTGATATCCTTAGAAGTTCTGGTTACAGATAAAAGTCTCTGTCTTGAAGGTGATGAGTGTATAAAATAATTTCTATAGAAGTAATATGCAGCATATATGAAGAAATGACAACATGTTTGTGGTTAAGGTTGTCTGTGAAATGTATCAACTAGTATTACTTGCTGTATTTTTAATCGGAGTTATGAATGTTATTATTGAATTTGCTAGGTTTTAAGTCAGTTTGTAGACATGTCTTCTTTTGCAATCTGGTTCATTTCCTATACTCACACTGCCTCCAGATCTTATGTACTTTTACACAGCATAATTGCTAACAAGGCTCTGATTAATTTAGTACAAACAGAAAATGCTTTTCCTGGATATGTCAAAAAATGCATTAAATAACATTTGCTAAAAAGAAACTGGAAAAAAGATCCCATCAGCTACTCTTACACTGTTTATTCTCTCCACAACTGTTTCTGAACTCTCAGCACGTGCTTGGAAGAAATGGAAGAAAGAGCAATTCAGTTGACACTTCCAGTAGCAAAATGATACTATTGTGTTAACACTATGAAAGGTAATGGTAAGCCTATGTCATGTTCTTCTCTTTCAAATTTTATTTTCTTGACATCAAGTTTTACTCTGATTTATTATATGGCAGGCATTAGCACATTATTTCATACTTATATCTAACTACAATCACTGCACCAGGGTTCATGGTATGTTTAAGGACATGTCTGCTTTGGAAGAGAGAAGCACAACATAGCTATTAATGTGTTGAATAATGAGCACTCTAACTCCCAGCTAGCAGTTCCACTCACAATTTATATATTTGGGGACCACGGTGTCAGTATGAAAATAGGCACTAAACTCTTGACTCTGATCAACATTTTTCACTTGAGCCACCCAGAAACACATTATCACACTTGAACTTAATTGAGGGCTGGCGGGAGGTTTGTTTGTTTTCTGAAAAAAAGTAGAGTGCATTTCTGGTAAAGAATTATAGAGCTGTTGACATACTTTGTCCTTAGGGACAGTTTCTCCACGCTGCTGCTAACCTCCCTTCAACTCTTCTTCCATCAGACAAAGTCACTGAAGACCCATGGCTTATTTTGCTTGGCAACCACTGCATCTGGCAGAGATATGGCATATTTGTCCCTGTTTGGTATATCCGTAATAGATAGTCTCACAGATTTATTGAAAAGTCTTTTCAACTTCATTACCATTAATGTTTTCAATAGTGGAGGCTTGGGAAGGAACAAGAGCTTAACTGTGCTACATAAACAAATTCATGTTTGCCACAATTTCTTGGATTTTCTTTCTTTAATGTTTGGATCTTCTTAATTTCTTTTGGCTGTGCATTGCAATACTGATCTGGGAATAGTAATATGGAGCACACACAGGTTTTTTCTTTCAGCTGGTTGAACTGTTTCTCCTCCAGTTTTGTAAAATCCCCTAAACTGTTCTAAACACACACACACACTTTTTCAATTGCGGGTATCCTAGAAATACTAGCTCTTTAAAAGGACAGCATTTCCAGTTACTTTTTTTATTAAATAAAATGAACAGGGAACTGTTCTCTGGGCCAAGGCCATCTGGCACAGCACAAATTTTATCCATGCAAGTGAATTTTTTTCTTCCATATACATATTAGTATATGTAGACAGTGTGGAGGGGTGAACCTGACTCTTTTTACAAATATCATATGAAGACATTCAAAAGACACAGGTAGCAGTTATAATGAGAATGACAGTCATCACCAGCTTGTTGAGGACATGCATTGTTTCAGAGCATTCCCTTGGCTAAAGTTTCTAGTAAGCAGTCACTGTAGGACTCCTACTAGCAGGTAAAATTAACATAGCTATGATAAGATTTGTTCTTAAGTAAGAAAAGTATTATCTTCCTGGTCCTGAAAAATGAGCAAGGATAGCTGGAAAATCTATCAAAGCTGTTAATTTTCAATTTGGATGTTCTGGCTTCGCAAGCTACCCTGGTAAAAAATACAGACAGGTCTTGTCCTTAATGACTACCTTCAATATTTGCTCTGATGCATGCTGAAATGGAAATAGAGTTGGCTTGAAGTAAAGGGTTCTGTAAGTATGTCTAAACATTGATATATTTGAGTAAAAAAGCCTATGTTTACCGCAGATGATATTTAACCTGTGGTAGTAATTGAAGATCTCTTCCAGGGTTTGCCAGTGCAAGTCATAAAACCAGAAAATTAAAATAAACTGTGGATTATGTGTATATTCTTGTATCTTTTTCATGGAGACGATAAAGCATTAATAATGCTGACATTTTGCATTATAGTTAAAGAATATCTTCGTTGCAAGGTATCTTACAAAAATACTTATATTTCATCCTTTTTAGAAAAAAAATAGATGGGAGCAGAGTTTATACTTCAATTGTGTGTATCTCTCCCTTTTTTATTTCTTTATTTTTGATTATAACAGGTGGAGACTGAAAAAATGAAAAATGAAATTCTGGAGACCAGATAAGATATTCAGAAACATGTATCTTTATGGGTGCTTAGTATAGGATTTATCTGATTAAATATAGAGATGTTCTGTTCAACAAGTAACTTTCAGCTCACTTTATAATCAAAGACAAGACACACTCCTCTGGGGAATGTTTCATCTCATCCCAATAAATACTTCCAAATTAATTCTAAATCTCCTAAACTGGGTCTATGTTGGGGTAGAAAGAAGACGAATCATTTATTGATAAGGTTTACTAAAGGTACCTGAGACTGACTAGCTCACATATGAACGTCTTTACTTTGGGTGCGTGCATTTGGTCAGATGAATCCTACCCTTGTTATTTTTAAATCTCATCCTTAGTGATATTGAAAGAAACCCATTTTGAAAAAGTGGAATTGTTTTTTTTTACGTTTTTTTAGCATACTCATCTACTAAAATGAGCTTGATGATATAGAAGTCTGAGACAATTGGCTGGCCGTGACAGCTGCTATGAATTAACTGTGGTTGGTGAAGCTCTTTTGCAAATCTTACAGACACAATAGACAGAAAGCCAGAACCTGCTGCAGTAAGCTAGAAAATATAACCTTTACTGTTGTTTGGGAATTTCTTTTTACAGTAGCTTAAGCTTCATAGTGACTTCAGTAATTTGCATACTGAAAACAGAACAGGATCAAGAGGGAGCAATTACTTGTTGCATGGGGGAGAGAAAATGATGGAAACATTCCTAGTTTTGTCACAGGGTTAATTCACCACTAAACACAAGAACATACATATCATTCCATGTTCAGTGATGGGCTTCTATTGAACCAGGTATAGTGCATAGTTCCTTTTTATGGGAACATCTAAATTGGGATGCGATCTGCTGGAAAGCAACAGAAATGATCAGAAGGCTAGAAAAAATTACTTATTGTGAAAGACTGCAAAAGTAGCACTGTTAAGAGAACAGAAGACTGAGGGCTGAACGTGCTCATGGTTTTCAAATGAATGAAAGGCCGGGGCAAAGAGATAGGGAAGAAACTTCTCTGCTCCCCGTTCACAGTGAATGAGAGAAGGATTAAACAATAGGATTAAACTAAAGAGGTAGTTTAGAGATTAGAATATAATTCTGTATTGGTATGGATGGTTCAGCACTGCTTTTGGGGGTAAAACAAACGCTAAAATCAGTGTTTAGTCATTTCTTGAGTGTGTCTGAAATTTGTTTGTTGAGAATTACAAGGATCAAGTTGATGATACACTGCAACAGTTAAATGTTCTTTGAGAGGTTATTTTTCCGTTATTTTAATGTACTTCTCTAGAAACTCTATGAAACTTGGTTTCTTCTTCTCCTGTACTCCATTTCAGTCTTCATCTGCCTTGTTTTGCCTCAGAATTCAAAGGTAGCTTATTTTATTCTTGTTTTAAGGTTAGTTTTCATTTTCTTGCCCTCACAAAACTTACTGGTAGACTGATTAATTCACAGGTACAATAACATCGTGTGTTTTAATTGCTCTCCTGCAAAAGTTTCCCTTGGGCATCTGACATAGTTTATGTTCTCTCACACTGCATGTCCTCTCCAACTTTTATAAATATTTCTAGAGTATTTTATTTATGAATGTCCTATTTGATTTCATTTTTATGGTTACTCTTCTGCACTTTCGTCATCTTTTAAATCCACCTTGTTATATTGATTGGTTTTACCTTGGCAATTGTAATTTTTTTTCTCCATGATTACTGAATCTAAATCAAAACAAACAGCAGTTCAGTATAAAATGTTTCTTGCACAAATATATATTATTTCCACCAATCTTTAACTACAAATAGCCCCTTAGATCTATCAGGAGAATGTTAAAATTCAAAGGAACATAACATTACAGATGTATGCCTGCCAACAAAAAAAGGAACTCATAAACTAACCCTGGAAGTTAAAAACACAAAGCTAACAAGCTCATTGGGTGAAGTCCTTGCCATAATGAAATCAATAAAGTTTTGCTCTTGGCTTTATGGAGTCAGAGTTTAATTTATTATATTTTTAGTATATGCTTGAATTTATCACCTAAATTCATGCTTATATAGCTGTGCAGTATTTCTTTTAAGGCAACAGAATTATATGCCTGCTCAGGTTAGTGATGAGGTCAACATCACCAGTTTTTAGTTCTAGTTCATTAGCTCACCATTAACTAACTTTTGCCACTTCACTTACGGGTTCATTACTAACATTTTAGCCAATATTAAAGCATTTGTTAGAAAGAATTTCTCCTTCCACACCAAACACCTAAAGTTTTCTTTCTGCAATAAATCAATCCTTTCTTAGGTATAGGACAAAATCTGTACAAGGGAAGAATCAAGTTAAATGTATAAACTAACAAGAAAGTATGTAATGGTAAAAATATCTGTTTAATGTACGGGAAAATTGTAAAATAAAGATGAATCTAGAGCAGACAAGTGCATTAAATCCTCAGATATGTAGAGGAACTTCAAGTGCAAATCCATAGGAAGCTGTGACCAATATGGAATTCTTTCCCCCCCCTTGCTGCTGAGAAGCAGACACTGGTTGAGTGCTCAAATCAGTAGCTACCGCTACTGGGTTTACTGAGTTTTATAAACAGAATAAATTAATTTTCCAGGAAGTGAAAGTCCAGCTCCAGGAGCTGGATCTATTTTATCCAGGGACATATTAAAAAAAGTAGTTATCCCTGTAACAGTCAGCCCCTGAATCACCCAGAGATGTAGTGGGATCTTTAAATTTAGATTTATTGACTTCTAATATGAAGATATGTCTTACACAAAAGTTATGGATTTGCTTCAGAAATTATCAGATGGAGCTCCTCACCCTGTGCTTTCTATGGAAGCAGAATAAATTATCAATAAGGGTGCTTATGGTTTAAAAGCTTGTGATTCAGAATTTTGTTTGCTTGCATTGAAGAGGAAGGGCAAAGCAACACTAGGTAGTAATATCTAAAGTAGCTGGAAAATTTAAGACAAAAAAAAATTACATGCAAAGGTTAATTTATACTATTGAAATAAATGAATGGCAATAAATTCTTTTTTGGTGACTTCTTGCAGTGATGAATTACTGTAATTAAAGTAATGTAGGGCTGATTCCAACAAAACACCAGTGTAAGCATTAAACTTCAAGAAAGGGCACTTGATATTTATGAAATCTAAGGTGAATGCAGCAAATTTACATACACTGTGGACTTCCCATCCTTCTGTTAGTCCTACTTACTGACCATGTTCCCAGCTTGTTTGCTAGGTAATTTTGCCTGTTTTTTTATTATAAGTGATTAATGATTTTTGTTTTTTACACACACACACAAAAAACCCAAACAAATAGAAAAGAAAAAAAAAAAAAGAACAAATCTACTGGCCTTTCTTTGTTGCAACATATACCTGTGCCTGGGGAATAATGTTTGCTGCTTACTTAGAGAATGTCTGCCTCTGGGGTGGCCACTCTTCAGGAGTGGACACTGTACAGGAAGACTCCTAGTAGTGTCACCTTCAATAAAGGTTCCTGAGCAGAAAGATGGGTGAGATACTAATTTAGAAAGTTTGAAGTTATATTCTTGTCTCTTGTTAATGAAAAATGTAGTAGGGATTTTCTTTCCCCTGTTCTTTGAACAAAGTGAATGAACTAGACTCTGGGCAATTTTTCTCAGATTACACCTCATTTGTTTGAACCTGACACTGTCATTTTGTTATTGGTTTACTAGGTAAGAGCTTTGAAGTTCTAAAACTATAAACAGCCTGTATATAAAACAAAAATAAGGCTTCCAAGGAAGTTCTATTTTTTTTTCTTATGCTATTGTTCACATATGAGGGAATTTTTGCAAGACAAGATGTGCCGAACTTTAATTGCCTTGGAGTCCTTTGATCAGTATCTCACCAGTTATAACCACAGCCTACAACTGTGATTATGGGCCTAGTGAATATTATTATTAAACTGAATTTTTATAAAAAACATTAAGTTTTAAGGAAATCTGTGGTGTAATTATAACCTCAAATGAAAACAGTTTCACAAACTAAACAAACGTATATTCCTCATCAGTCTTGTAGAGCACTAACATTTGGGGAAAATAGAATGTCAGTGAAGATCATGATTTCAGAGGAAACCAGCCACACTAAAATCACTGGCCTGTGCATTTTCCATCAGCCACTTTGCTATTTTACTAGTTCTATCACTTAATCTTCCAAGCGCCCTTTTTTTTTTTTTTGGGGGGGGGAACTCTGTGACATAAGCATCATATAAGGAGGAAAATATAACAAATAATCTAATAACTTTGAATTTCTTGAGCAGCTTCTAATCCTGTGCAGTACAATATGTTCACAATCTTCGAAACAAACAGGAAGCAAAAAGATGACGTAGGAAGTTTGGGAAACTCTTGCAGCCAAACAAAGAGAAACAGAGCTACTTGGTTTAACTGAGATAGTGGAAGGTGTGTGTCTGAGACAAGCTCTTGAACACTTTTTAAAAAAATACCTGTATTCATCTCATCCCCACTGTAGATAGCAAGCCACAAAAGACTTTTTTTTTAATTTTTCTTCTTGTTTACCTTTTTACTTCAGCTGTCAGAGATTATATTAATTCAAAGACTCCAATATTATCAGCTTTTCTGTCATGTACCTTCAAAGCCTTATACCAGTTCTATTTTTTGTTTTTCTCTTCCCTCCAGATCCAGTTGTCTCCTTCAAGAATGCTGTCAACTGTATTCAAGCAAAATATGTCCAGATATGTTACCTAAAAATGCACCTTCATAATAATTATTACCTAAATACTAAGCAGGGTCACATGGCTTAACCCCAGGGATAAAACTGATCAGAATACAAATTAAGAGCAAAATGATGTGGACATCTTCCTGAATTTGAAAGGAAATTGAACCAATAGGTCAAGCCCATCCAAATTGTCAATTCATTTAATTCAGAAGTAAACCCAAAATAGTAACAACTTCCATGTCAAGAACATTCACTGGTGCTCAAACCTGGCAGAACTTGCTAAATCTCTCTAGTTTGTGTGACCTATTCTACAAGCTTGACCCAGCTTAGTGCTTGGGCAATTGTCCATCAGTTCATCCTGGTCAAAACTGATTATCCTGGTTGGTCGTGACCACATTGCAAAGCCAAGCCTCACAGTGTGGTTGGGCTTGCATTAGGAATGGACGGAGTCGAGTTTTGGATGGTGAAGAAGTACAGACTGAGCCTTTGATGTGGTTGTACAATACATCTGTCATGATGGATACTGCTACCGTAGTCTTCTCTAATTTCCTGGCAAACCATTTCATGTCAAGTGATATATTTTTCCATGAGGATTCTCCTAGATTTTCTTCTGTACCTGTGCTGGGAATATGTTTGTGATGTACTGAGAGATCTTGTTTGTACTTCTCAGAATTTGTAGACAAAATTTAGTACAGCATCCTTTAGACCTGATTTTTTTTCTGCATCTACCTGCACTTTTCTTTTCTCTCCTCTAGTCCACTGCCACATCATAGATTCAGCACTTCTGCAAATGTTTTCCAGCCTTTGGCTACTCAGTTTTCAGAGGACATTGGTCCAGAGTCTGTAAAATCAGGATGGGTAATCTAGGGGCAGCTTTTCTTCCATTTGAGAAATGGCCAGGGTTGGACTTAGCCATGGAAGCTAAGACGTGACTGAGGCACTTCACACTTGCAGTCAGAGCTGTTGGTTTTGTACTTACACACTAGTAATGAAGGACAGCCAGCACAAAAGGGCAGAAAGCCAGGGCACCAGCCTACACTGTACGTCAATTTTCCTACACTGCACTTAATCTAGAGTGACCTCACAGCACTTCTGCTAAAAAACACATCAGTGGGAGAATCCAAATTAAAAAGAAGAAATTTGAATGCCTTGTGTAAATAACCTTCCCACTGCTGGGTAACATGGGCATGATATTTTGCAACCTAGTGGTGTTCAGCACACAAATTGTTAGTGCTGTTTCCAGACTCTTCAGGAGTCTACATGGTGGTGCTTCCATGTCAGTGAACATTATTTTCTGGTGTTAATGCTCACTTACGTAAAATTTAGGTTTATTTGGCTTGACAGCCATTAATAAAACATTTGTGTAAAGCTTTGTGGCGATATCTATCACCCTAAAATGCCCACCTCAAGACACAAAAAATGCATTAGGAACATTTACTAACAAATAGAGAATTTGTGAATTAATTTTGATTTGATAAGAGAGGGCAACACCACATTAAAAACTGGAAATTAAGGAGGCCATTGGTTTTGTTTTAAAGTTTCTGGTATAAAAAACAGAAGTTTTCTATGCTAAAGAGCAAAACTGACCCTTTAGTTTAAGTGACAGAATCATGCAACTTCCACAATCTCAAAGTCTTGAGATAAGAAAGTTAGATCAGTAGCTTTTCTCCTTTTCTCTGGAAACTGTATAACGTTGGGTGAGTTGTCCCTCCATCCCATGCCAGGTTCATTGATCAGTGCTGTAATTTCCACTGACTGTCTGCAGACCCAGAACAGGGAAACACAGTGGATATCAAGGCTGCAGCCAGCAGCTAAGAGTGGCCCCATTCCTTGACTATATAGGTATTTCTGAAGTGCCCCAGATTACCGTGCTTTACCATGTCCCTGAGCTAGTGATATAGGCTGCACAGAACTGGAAGCAGTGTGGCTTCCTCAGAGTTTTGCTCTTAAGCTGTGTTGTAACAAGTAAACAAACCATTTTGATGGAAGCCAGCTTGAGAAATAGGTATAAACCAGTTACAAATGTTTTTGGCTCCTGTCTTCTAAAGCCTGTACCCTCCTTACAAGTACTCTACACAGTTGTCCAGTTTCTTTATGATGTCACTGGTAATGTAAGCCCAGAGACTTATCTCTTGCCACACCCTGCATGGCCTGGTAGAGAAATGAAAGCATCTCTGTATGCTACGTGTAGGTATACACCAGGTAACATTTTTGTCATCTTAAAAATCATTTAAAGCACTTCATTAAATCTCTATTTGTTGTCTTGCCTAGAAACAACTACTATTCGCTTATGAGTCTAGAGAAGTTCAAGGAGGATTTTTTAAGTGAAGAAAACTTCTTAGAGCCTGAGGATACATAGACAGTCAAAGTCCTACAGAATTTAGTAACCTGCTTGAAGAATCTACAGCTAGTTTATCAAGAAAGACACATGCACTTGTGAATGGATTTTTAAAATGTTGTTTGTTTGTTTTTTGTTTTTTTTACAAAGAGATCTTAATTTCCTAGATTGTGATCCTTGTAGCTTTATGTCTCTCTCTGGGATAGCTGAATTTCACTTTATAGAGAAGAAAATTCCATTAATAAAGTTGAATTTTCACATTTGTCTTCACTCTTTTACTATAGGGCATCCTGGAAAATACTTACAGAAAGGCATTTTCATCTGCTGTTTTCTCTGAGTTTCATGTTCTCAATTAAGTTGATCTCATGTTACCTCTGATGGCTTCAATATCCTAGTGCTATGGTGGCTTTTATCGTAAACTCATGACTATGATTTTCCTACAACAAAGAAAAGCATAATCATGTCTCATAGAAACAACAGGAATCACTGCTTTTTGAGACCATCAGTGGTACTCGGTCATTTTAGGATAAGCAGCTTTGGCTGTTTTGAAATGAATTGTATGCTTTTGATAATTTGAGGATTGCCTTTTAAATGCCACTGGAACCATAACTGGACTAAATGGACCAAAATAATGAAAGATGTTGATAGAATTGCTTCTGGGAATAGCGCTTGCTGAACAGTTGCATGTGGATTTTTAATTTGTAGTAGGCCAGTGTCTATACAACCAAAATATTTGGTCAAAATATGGGAAAAATGACATAACTTTTGTTTTCTACATTATTTTTCATTTAAGAACTCTCATTATTTTCTTATAAAAGGCACAGTGATTCTTCTTTTAGATTTAATTACTATTTTTCCAAGATAGCCATAGTAAAATATTTAACAGTTAAGGAATAAATATTGTGATAACATTTTTATGATGCAGAATTAATTACTCTTTAGTGTCCTCATACACCTTGACTCTGTGCCCAACACATGAAGAAGATACAATATAAATGGACAGTCTATTATGTCTTATATCCTTTTAAAAGCATAACAGCTTCAAAAAGCACTTTATGAGGTTTTGGGGACTGATGAAATTTACACAAGTAAAATTTTTATTCTCTGGTTCATGCCCTGTATTGGACTTGCATAGCAAGGTTTTGGTAGCTGGGGAGCCACAGGGATGGTTTCTGTGAGAAGCTGCTAGAAGCTTCCCCCCATGTCCAATGCCAGCTGGCTCCAAGATGGACCCACTGCTGACCAAGTCCAAGCCCATCAGCAATGGTGGCAGCGCCTCTGTGATAACATATTGAAGAAGGGGGGCGGGGGGGGAGGAACAGAAAAGCATGGCAGCAGACAGAAAAGAGGAGTGAAAATATGTGAGAGAAACAACTCTTCATACAACAAGGTCAGTGAAGAAGGAGGGGGAAGAGATGCTTCAGGCACTGGAGCAGAGATTCTCCTGCAGCCAGTGGTGAAGACCATGGTGAAGCAGGTTATCCCCCTGCAGGCTGTGGAGTTTAACAGTGGAGCAGATACCCAGCTGCAGCCTGTGAAGGACCCACACCAAAGCAGGTGGATGCCTGAAAGAGACTGTTACCCCATGGGAAGCCTGCACTAGAGTAGGCTCTTGGTAGGACCAGCAGCCTTGTGGAGAGAGGAACCCATGCTGGAGCAGGTTTGTTGTGAGGACTTGTGGCCCCTCAGGGGACCCATGCTGGAGCAATCTGTTCTGCAGCCCATGGAAAGATTCATGTTGGAGAAGTTTGTGGAGAACTGTTTCCCATAGGAGAGAACCCATGCTGGAGCAGGGGAACAGTGTGAGGAATCCTCCTCATGAGGAGTAAGCAACAGTAGAAACAATGTGTGATGAACTGACCACAACACCCATTCCCTGTCACCCTGCGCTGCTTGAGAGGAGGAGGAGGTAGAGAATGTGGGAGTGAAACTGAAGCCAGGAAGAAGGCACGGGGGAGCGGCGGGGAGGAGATGCTTTAAGATTTAGTTTTTATTTCTCATTATCCTACTCTGATTGGCTTGATAATAAACTAATTTTCCCCAAATCAAGTCTGTTTTGCCCGTGACGTTAACTGCTGAGTGATCTCCTTGTCCCAGGAATCTTTTGTCATATTTTCTTTGCCATGTTCAGCTGAGGAGGGGAGTGATAAAGAGGTTTTTGTAGGCACCTGGTGTCCAGCCAGGGCAACCCACCACACACCCTCTTGCAGCACTTCATATTTCTCTGTCTGTGGTTTGAGGAGAAAAACTTAGTGTTTGACTTACTGATTTTTTACCATCTCACTGAGAAGAAAATATCTCACAGACACATCTGTTGAGGGTTCCAATATTAAGATGCACTTGAGAACACTGGTGAAGCTGAAAGAAATCAGTCCTTTGAATGAAAAGTCCTGCAGCAAAACAGCTTCCTCCTTTTTCAATAGCAACAAGCTGAGAGTTTGGAAGACAAAGAATGGGAGCTAGAAATGTGGTATGCCAGAGCACAGGCAGCCTGAAAGTGAGGGTTTGTAAGCAAGGCTGGTAAGCAGCCTTTGGATTTTGTTTTCTCTCTTAATTTCAGAGAGAAGAAACGACTGAAAACAGCCCTCAGTGAGAGTCACATGCTGCTCTTTCCTTAGAACAAAGGCATAGTGACTTATTTTGCGATGAGGTGAAGGAGAATTCAAAAAAAAGATCAGAAACAAAGAAGTGTCGATGAGGAGTTTCTCATGCACTCTCACTAACTCTGGGTGATTTCTTCAGGGAGGAATGTGAAGCTGTGTACCTACTTTTGAAGTAAAATACTAGTGAAACTGTCTTCACTGCTATGTATCTCAGCATTCACTGATGTAAATAAATCCTTGCAAAACTCATGAAAGATATATTTCTGTGTAGCACTCACCTCACCTTTTGTTATTGCATTCCTTTTCTTTCCAGTTACATTGGTCAAAAAGCTTAAGAAAAATTAAAAAACACTGGTATTTCTTCTACATTGAAATTTCACTGCTTGAAACATAAAGCTCTATTAATTATTACCCACACTTTGCCTTTTCTTTTTTTTTCTGTGACAGCTTTGACATATCACTGCAATAGGTATAGCTGCATGAGCTTGAGAATATGGCCCATTTAAAAGAGGACAAACAAGATAGCCAATGAGAAATTGCCTTCCAGGTACTGCTGCTGTTTTTTGCATTTTAAGAGTTTAAGAATAACTTGTGCTTCCCCACAGGTGCCTGTCAGTGAGCAGGATAGCTATTCAAAAAAAACATAACACTTTTGCTTACAGAAAATTGTGGTTTGCTTATTGGTCTATTGCTTTTCAGTGTTTAAACAGAGGCCAGTTTTCACTGACATTGCTACAGAGCAGTCAAAAGGTGACTGTAACACATGGGGTGTTTCCATACTAACTACACTAGGTATGCTAAGTCTGCATCCATGCTAATAAATTAAATATGCTTAGGAGTACACTCAGGCATGGATTCTGGCTGAAAAGGGATGTCGATTGATGTTTATTAGCCATCATCCTCCCGAATAGGCTGGCTGCATGCATGGGGATAGCCCAAGTGTGCTCTGAGTGCTGGAGCATGTCTGGCAATAGTTCACATGAGATGGAACAAAATCACACCTTGTAATGTCCTTATAAATAACTGCATTTCAGCACAGGTAACAGTGCCAAGCATCATTTAATTTACAGGTAGAGACATATCTACAAAGACCAGGGCATAAAAACAAGGTGCATAAACCTAGTCCAAACCGTGTGTACTTGCTTAGGTGACCAGATGCTTTCAGGTCTTCATAGTTCTGCTGTTCTTGACACCAAAGAGAAGTGAATTAAAAGTTTACAATTATTTGAACTTTGCGTATAGTTGTCTATATGGGGAAAAATATTGACACTATATTTTTTTTTTCTAGTTTATCTACAGAAACATAAAATTCTGCCTGTTAGCCATACTTACTAAGCTTTTTATTCTAGAAAGGAATTCTTTTGCTGTAGCTCGTCAATAAAATATATCTAGCTTGGTTTGTACTAAGGTGTCGTCATTCTAGAATAATTATATTAAATGCAAACACTGACTTTTTCTTCACCTCTTAGTAAATATATTTCAATAATAACATTAATTGAAATGGGTGTTTGCTTGAAGAGACCTCAGCCTTTTAAATAAAAGGCATTAGAAAGAATCAGAACAAATGGAAGAAGTAAATTAACAGGTTCTGTTTCATTCCAAATAAGGTACTTGTATCTCATGCAGTATTGTAGACATTGTAACTCCATTTTAAACAAGGTATTAATTAAATAAATATTACCAAAGGTTGCTTATTAAAGATTAATTTGACAATTTTTCTTTTTTGTGTACAGCCTGGAATTATCTTGATGGGCAGAGTTATTTTTCTATTAATTCTCTTTATTTTTCTTTTTTAATAGTAATTTAGATTATGTTTACCTACACACGATATTGACAGAATTACACTGAATGAGTCAAGAGATGGTAAGCCAAAATTATTCTGGAAGAGGATTTTAATCAGGAATTTAAGTCTTGATTGTTAACATTTTTTTTAGTTCCTGTACAAGATGAACATTTTAGGGGAAATTATGTAGTAGGGACAGGTACTTCCATCCTTCCATTCAACAAAAAATATTATACAGAATATACAACAACCTGTGTTTCCCATCATATTAGGATGAAACATTGTAACATATCTCTAATAAAATACCAGAAGAAATGTAATTTATAAATAAACTTTTAATATCTAAATAAAAACAAAAGTGGACAAGTCTTTTGCATTCCAAAAGGTCATCTAAGCTCAAGATGAGTGCACCCCTAGGAGCAAAAAATCAGGCAAAGAAGACAGGAAACCTGTATGGATGACCAAGGAGCTTCTGGAAAAACTCAGATGGAAGAAGGAAGTTTACAGAATGTGGAAAAAGGGACTGGCCACTTGGGAGGAGTATAGGAACGTTGTCAGAGTATGCAGGGATGTAGCAAGGAAGGCTAAGGCCTTCTTGGAATTAAATCTGGCAAGGAATGTCAAGGACAATAAGAAGGGCTTCTTCAAGTACATCAGTAGCAAAAGGAAGACTAGGGAAAATGTGGACCCATTGATAAATGAGGTGGGTGTCCTGGTGACAGAGGATGCAGAGAAGGCAGAATTACTGAATGCCTTCTTTGCTTCAGTCTTTACTGCTAAGGCTGACGTTCAGGAATCCCAGACCCTGGAGGTAAGAGAGAGAGCCTGGAAAAGGAAGACTCTCCCTTGATCAAGGAGGATTGGGTTAGAGATCATTTAGGCAAACTTAACACCCATAAATCCATGGGCTCTGATGGGATGCATCCACGAGTGCTGAGGGAGCTGGTGGATGTTATTGCGAGGCAGCTCTCCATCATCTTTGAAAGGTCGTGGAGAGCAGGAGAGGTGCTTGAGGACTAGAGGAAAACCAATGTCACACCAGTCTTCAAAAAGCGCAAGAAGGAAGACACGGGAAACTTCAGGCCAGTCAGCCTCACCTCCATCCCTGGAAAGGTGACGGAACAGCTCATTTTGGAGGTCATCTCTAACCATGTACAGGAAAAGAATGTTATTGGGAGTGGTCAACATGGATTCATCAAAGGGAAATCATGACTGACCAATCTGATAGCCTTCTGTGATGGCATGACTGACTGGGTGGATGAGGGGAGAGCAGTGGACGTTGTCTACCTTGACTTAAGCAAGGCTTTTGACACTGTCTCCCATAACACCCTCGTAGGTAAGCTGAGGAAGCGTGTGTTAGATGAGTGGACAGTGACATGGATTGAGAATTGGCTGAATCGAAGAGCTCAGAGGGTTATGAACAGCAGCGCAGCATCCAGCTGAAGGCCTGTAACTAGTGGTGTTCCCCAGGGGTCAGTACTGG
>VZSZ01012198.1:446468-481392 GCA_013398815.1 Ibidorhyncha struthersii | reverse complement strand
CACAAAGATGATCAGAGGGCTGGAGCACCTCTCCTCTGAAGTTGAGCTGAGAGAGTTGGGGTTGTTCAGCCTGGAGAAGAGAAGGCTCCAGGGAGACCTTACTGCAGCCTTCCAGTATCTGAAGGGAGACTACAAGAAATCTGGAGAGGCACTTTTTACAAGGACGTGTAAGTGATAGGAGGAGGGGAAATGGCTTCAAACTGGAAGAGGGTAGGTTTAGATTTGATATTAGGAGGAAAGTTTCCACTCTGAGGGTGGTGAGACAGTGGAAGTGGTTCCCCAGGGAAGCTGTGGATGCCCCATCCCTGGAGGTGTTTAAGGCCAGGCTGGATGGGACTTTGAGTAACCTGGTCTAGTGGGGGGTGTCCCTGGCCATGTCAGCGGGTTTGGAACTTGATGATCTTTAAGGTCCCTTCTAACCCAAACCATTATATAATTCTATGATTCTATCATTTACAAATACTTTAGATAGGAGAAGAAGAAACAGAGGACTTACAGGGGACTTTTCTTTAGGATCTCCTTTTGCCCCTTAATCATTTCATTTTAAACTGCATTTTATTTTAAAGGTGTACTGGGTAGCCTTTTGCTTTTAATTGCTCCCCAAAGAATTTTTGATATGTTTTCATATTTCATTTGCCTTAGATTTCACAACAATTCCTATTTTTCTTGTTTGAATGGGAAAAGATTTTTTTTTTCAAATTTTTTTTAAAAGTTATTTGCATGGTTTACTCTATTTTTTTAACTGTGCTGGGTTTTTTTTTGTGAAACTTTGGCAAATCTTTGTGTAATTGTACATCTTTGTCCTTGTCCTCCAACTTGAAATGTGTCCTCCATCCTGAAATGTTTAAACAGTTTCTCTGTTGACATTTACACTGTGATTACTCTATTATAAAGTGACTATTCCGGAAGAATGAAATGTGAAGTAGTGAGGACTAAATAAAAAACTTCTCTTTCTTTTTGGAGATCTCCACTTGCTCCAAGAATGAAAGAAAAAGTAAATGTTAAAAGGCAGAGAAACCAATGTTAAATATTAATGCAGACCTTGACATTAAATTATGCATATATGTCTATTCGAAAAATTAACAATAAATTCACAGACCACTAGTATTTATACTTCAACACAGTGCAGCACGAAGAAAGTTTTGCAGTTGACTCAATGGTGGTGGTCAGTCTGGTTGTAAAGAAGAAAGAACTGGGGTTTAATTACTCTTCTCCTGTGTGGTCCCAGGACCATGGGTGTACATTTCATATTTGCTAGCAAGCAAGCTCACAGCTGTTCCTGGTGCTAAGCATGCACTGCACATGCATTGGGGAGTAACTGCTGAGAGCCTGACACAGGGGCTGTGTCTGGGGCTGTCTTGGTGGCTTCTCAGTATGAAACTTCCACCATCGATCTGCCAGAAGTGAACACAGTTTGAGAGCACCAGTTCTGACCCACTATGTGCGCTGCTATTCCATTCTGCGTTGAGCCAGATAAACCGTAAACAACCTATAAAAGTTCAAAATGGTTTAAAACAGATTGCAGTCTTCTAATTGGGCTTCCTTTTAGGGAAAGTTCATCCAGCTTGCTTTCTGTCTATCTTTTGGAACATCAAGCCAACCTGAACATAATCTTTCTTATTTTTTTGCAAAATAGGATCTGAACATCCTGAAGTGTTTTGTCTTGTGTCAAAATGTTTAGTGAGCTGGACTTTCCATAGCAAATTTTTAGCATCTTTTTTCTACCTGTGCTTCTCTAAAGAGATATGAGAATAAATCTACAGAAATCCCAATATCTGGAAACATGGTGTTATTGATTCCAAACTGACTACAAGTAGTAATGCAATAAATGTAATAATTACAGACAGGTAGGGCTTGTGCACCAGTGCCTACTTCCTTCAGCAACTTTCCTCAGGTATGAAAAATCTTCATTTTCCATGATACCATTGCATCACAATTGCTACATTTTTTAATAATTTTTTATGTCTGTCTAGTTCAATATTTTTTAATGTAAAATTATTTTTTTCTGAGCATAATGTTCCACAAATCTATTCAAGGTGTATACAGGGTTGATTCAAAAGGTGTTATCGTTGCCGTATTTTGAACCTTACTTGAACTATGTCATGGTATATCTTAAATAAATACAAAAAAGGATTGTGATATTACATGTGACTAGATAAATTTCATATGAATCGTCTAAATACTGATCATCTGACTGTAAAAGTTTTAACATCAATGATACAGAAATCTAGTTTACATGGTATTCTAGGTTATTTGTATTTTGGTTAGGTTATATGTTCAAACTAATACTTTAAAATTACTAAAATGAATAAAATGCTTTTGGCAGCTGGAGTCACTTTCTGTATTTGCTTTTTATCTATCTAAATTCTGTGGTCTTAGGTCCGGATTCATGCCACATAAGCTTATATACTTAACCATAGTGACTAAATTAAGAACATACTCTCTCTAGTGTCCTTACACAGTCAACAAAAAAGGCTTACCATCTTCAGAAGACTGTTGAGCCCACTAAAGATGTTAATTTTCTCAGAAGTTGGCGCTTTGTCTCTACTGATCACAGAGGAAACGATGGCTTGCAGAGGAACCCATATTCTACTTTAGGCACAACAGTCAAATTCCTACGTTTAAACAGGAAAAGTGGAATGATGAAGTCTAAAATGGTATGAAAAGTCTCATTGCTAAAACTCTGCATTTTAAAGGACTTTGAATCATTTACGTACATTTCTCCAATACAGTATATTTCCAGACTGAACATTTCTGAGAACCAAAAGAGAATCAACAATGGAGTTAGTCCTGATGCAGATTTATTCAATCTCAAAATCGTTATAGCGGGGAACAACCCTTACTATATCTTTGAACTGTAGAATATGGGGACTACACATAAATGAGGAGGCTAGTTAAAGGAAATGTAAAGGGTAAGTTGAACTGGCAACATATGTGCACTGGAGACTGTTTAAAATAAGAGTAATATTAGCAAACAGAAACCATCAAATGACAAAGGCTCCAAAAAGGACAAATAAACAGTCAGAATGATTAAACGTCTCAGCAAAAGAGGTTAATAGACGCAAAACCACATCCTTCAACAAATGGAAGTTGAGCTCAAGTGAAGAAAACACAATAAAGCAGGTACTCTGGCAAGGTAATCATAAAACTAGTATAAGTCCATCAAAAAAAAAATATTTGGAGAAAAGATTGCTAAAGGGTGAAAATATAAAAACATTTTTGAATACATCTGACTGCAGTTAATGCAGAGAAAAAGGTACCTCTGAAGAACAATGCAGACAAAAACACATGTTCTGAGATATGGTTTGAGAATGAGTGAGAGAGAACAGTAACATCCTTGCCTGGGACTGACATGCCTGATTCAGAACTACACGTTAGAAATCCTGTCTATGACGAATAACAGCAAGGAGTCAGTCACCTTAGGGGTGATAGCTGGTATGGAATGTCCCACTGTCCAGAAGAAAAAGAAGTGGATTTGCTGTTACTGCTTTCTGAGTAAAAAGTCATGTTTGGTGCACCCGCCTAGAAGATGAGATTTGAACTCAAATGGTTCTCCAGACTGGAGACTGACATCCACGGAGGATTTTCCCTGCTGGCTTGTGATCAGGGCATTTGGAGATTGGGGGAAAGGCAGTTGTTTCTGATAACTTCCTTGGGTGCCTCTTGTCTCTCATGGTCAGCAATGCCATTTACCATCCTGGGATGCACGGTCACCCACAGGGACTAAATCTTCCTCCTATTGGGCCAGCGAGAAGGAAAGGAGAAGGGAAGTGTGAGGTGGGGGAAGAACTGGAAGATCCTTTCGTAGACAAAGGCTTTCTGGTGACGCAGCTGTGAGGGCAAGATTGGTGGGGTAGATCCTTCTTGCTGTTCCTGAGAGAAATATGCTTACTGCACAGCTTGAGCATCCTCTCTCTCTTTCGGTTGTACCAGTGGGAACAGTCACTGGGTACGCAAAATAAGTGATCTGGTGTTATGATACCTTACTGCTGTATGTTTCTGTGCACTGCCTGGAGTAAGTGCTCAATGGAGCTCAGTTACTGCCTTTTTTTGGCTGCCAACCAAGATTTCAGATGTTCACATGTATATTTTTTCATCATATGTATGGTAAATTTTGTGGTTTAGTTCTTGCTAGAATTAGCAATTTGAAGTTTATCAATAACTAGACTACTTGTGTGAGAATATTTGTTCAGATTGGTAGAAGATATTACAACAAGTCTTATGTTAAAGAGCCTTAAATCAAGTTAAAGGTGGCTGCCACAACAATGTTTTCAAACAGAGTTTGACTTGTAGATTTTTGTCGAAATAGCTCTGCAACTCTTGGAAAGTAAATCTCCCAATTAATGTCATTATATGCATCTTTATTAAAAATAGAATTTTGCACCTATCTGAAAGCACTTGTATATCAAACATGGAGGTGGGTATATGCACTGTAACCATTTGATTTTTTTTTTTTTTTGGCACTCAGATATCTATTTTTAAATTTTTTTTTTTCTCACAGTTGAAAGGATGAAAGATTCTTCTTTGATGTTCGTGCTTCTATATTTAGGAATGTTAATTTCTCAGAAGTTATTGGAAGCTACAGAAATTAATCTTTCTCATGGTATTACTGTCTCCTTGGGCCTCTCTCTATATCCATTCATAGAAATTAGAAACATCCTTTTTGATCTAATGTGTCATTAGTTTTTTATTATCTCCTTTCCACTGAGCCTAAACTTTTTGGTATTTTTCTTTTCCTGAAATTGGGCTGAAAAGGGGCACTCGGCTACTGTAGAAATTAAAGTCATTATGTGTGCATGCACATCCTGACTAAGATTTATTTTGGATAATTGGTGTGTTAGTGATAAGAATGGGAGCTATTTAGGAAAGCAGGCTTGCCACATCCATACGCTCCAAGAATATATAGTTTACAGTTTCTGGATCATATAGTCTCCTTTTACCATTTAATGGAGTCCTAGGAAAGGCAAGGCCTTATCTGAAGAATCGATGCCTCTTCATCTCTGGGTGTGACTTATGATATATAATATCAGACTCTATCTGAGTACAATTCGTACTACTTCTCTTCCACGTCCAGGCTTGATGACTATTATCCACTTGCTGTTAGTTTCTTCCAGAGCGACATTCTGTATGGAAGAAACACCATAACTTGTTGAAGTTAATTGCAGTGTCACAGCTGAATTTAAACATCCTCAAGCTGTATTGAAAGATATTTTCTGTTCTCCTAGTACTGTCAGGGCTGCAAGAAAGTGTCCAGGCCAATGACTAGGACCTGGCCTGATGTTAAGCTAACTGAAAAGGCTGTGAAAAACTACTGGGGTGATTAAGAGGGAGTTATATGATAAATGGCTGAACTTCATGGATGATTGGAGGGGAATACTGGGAGCTTTTTGAGTCTTGCAAGATTAGCTCAACCTAGATAACATTATCAGTGACATCATCTCACATTACAGGGGTATCTAAATCCTGTGACCAGTGCTCTTTGGGGGACCCACTGGACAGCCCTGCCCCTGATCACTGAAGCCTAAACCAGGGGGAAAAAACAGCCTGTTGGTCTGATCATACCACATGAGATGAACTCACTTCTGTAGTCAAGAAGACAACGGTGGTGGGATGGAGGGATCCTGGAATGGTGGACTGAGCACACTGGTGTCACCGTCTTGTGGGCCTGATGGCATCAGCATCTATGCCACTTCCTAATACTAATTAAGTTAGGCTTTGGGTTTTTTTTTTGTAGTTTGGTTTCGTTGGTTGTTTAGGTTTTTTTAGTTTCTCATTCTTACTAGCCATTCCCAGTCTCTTTTCTCCATTTTTTTCACATTAGTCATTCATTGTTTGTTATCTGATATGTAGATCATAAGCTTTCTAGTTTTCGCTTAATATTTCTGATTCACTCACATATATTTTCTGTGGGAAAGAATGAGATATTGCTATGTTTCTTTTCTGATTTGTGAAAATGAGAAGGGAAATGACAAATTAATAAATTTTATGAAAACTTGAATTTTAGAATTTGCAGCAATACAGCAGTTGACAACAATCCATGTAACTCTATACTGAGACAACTGACCCTTTTCAGAAATTGTTTCTAATAGTTTGTGGAAATGTAAAAAAAGTATACACACCAAAGTTAAAATAGAAACTATAATATTCATTTTAATTTTCCTTGCCTTATGAGAAAGAATTATACTAGAATCCAAAAACTTAATATATCTAGTAACTTATACAATAATTTTACATTTTAAATCAAATATATTATAACTGAAATATTTTTGAGATTCTTTATCAGCATTCAATATTGCACGTTCTCAGAGAAAAGTCTGAAGAGAAGTCAATAGCTGTCCAGATTCTGAAAATATCTCAGTCACTGTAGCTCCCTTCAATTTGATAGAGTTATACTGAATTACCCTGGCTGAAGATCCAGTGTAGTGTTTTTATCAGAAAAGTATCACATGGTTTCAATGTGCTAGTACGGAGTGATGAGTTGAAATTTTTACATTTTTTCTTAACAGAGAAAAATGTGAACCCAATATACAATTATATTGGGACGGAATATAAAAGTAATAGTAGCAAATGAGGAGATACCAAGGACAAACAACGGTAGCAAATATACACATGGATGGCATATATAAAATACTGTAAAGGATTAATCTGTCCCATTCCCATTAGATTACTGTAGGATTTTGCTATAACAGAACTCTGTAGCTTGAATATAACTTCTGGATGGTCACATCCAGAGAGTAGTGGTCAATGGCTCGACGTTCGGATGGAGATCAGTGACAAGTGGTGTCGCTCAGGGAGACATAATAGGACCAATAGAGTTTAACATCTTCATCAACGACATGCACAGTGGGATTGAGTGCAGCCTCAGGAAATTTGAGGGTGATACCAAGCTGAGTGGTGTGGTTGACACACGACAGGCAGGATGCCATCCAGAGAAACCTGAACAAGCTCAAGAAGTGGGCCCATGTGAACCTCATGGGATTCAATAAGGCCAAGTGCAAAGTCCTGCACCTGGGTTGGGGCAACCCTGGGTATCAATACAGGCTGGGGGAAAAAGGGATTGAAAGCAGCTGTGTGGAGAAGGGCTTGGGGGTAGTGGTGGATGAAAAGCTGGATGTGGGCCAGCAATGTGCTCTTGCAGCCCAGAAAGCCAGTTGTATCCTGGGCTGCATCAAAAACATGGCCAGCAGGTCAAGGGAGATAGTTCTGCCCATCATCTCCACTCTGGTGAGATCCCACCTGGAGTACTGTGTTCAACTCTGGAGTCCTCAGTGCAAGAAAGACATGGAATTGTCAGAATGGGTCCAGAGGAGGGCCACAAAAATGATGAGAGGGATGGAACACCTCTCCTATGAGGAAAGTCTGAGAAACCTGGGGTTGTTCAGCCTGAAGAACAGAAGGCTCCAGGGAGAACTTATTGTGGCCTTTCAGTACATAAAGGGGGCTTGCAAGAAAGATGGGGGCAGACTTTTTACAAGGGTCTGTAGCGATAGTACAAGGTGTAATAGCTTTAAACTAAAAGAGGGTAGATTCAGGCTAGATACAAGAAAGAAATCTTTTACAATGAGGGTGGTGAAACACTGGAACAGGTTGCCTGAGAGGTGGTAAACGCCCCATCCCTGGAAGTGTTCAAGGCCAGGCTGGATGGGGCTCTGAGCAACCTGATCTAGTTGAAGACGTCCTTGCTGCTTGCACGAGGTTGGACTGGATGACCTTTAAAAGTCCCTTCAAACCCAAACATTATATGATTCTATGATTCTGTGCAATATCAAGAGTGCAGTGTGGGTATAACTCACTAGCTAAAGCCCACACCCCTCTCTTTCTCTTCACATCTTTCCATTTAGTGTTTTGAACTGAAAGCTCTTCTGCAGAGTTGCCTCAGGAAGATAGAGCAGATTCCTTGGGAGTTCTGTAAAGCTTTCTTANGAGGGGGATGTTCTCTGTTTGTTTTTTTTTTTTTTTTTTTTTTTTTTTTTCAAGTAAGGACTTAAAGTCTATTATGAGACTTGAACCAAACTCACAAGAAAGTAAAAATTAATGAGGGGTGGTATCCATGTGCAGGGTTGTGGGTCTGTAGTGCTATTCCATTATTTTACATCTTCAGTATTTACATAGTTATCTCTTTGGTCTGATCTGTGAAATCCAATATAGGATTATTCAATATCATTCTTATCTTCAGGGTGCTTAGTTAATGATAACACTGTCCCACAGAAAAGTTTCATGTATTACTGATGGGGCTCTAGCTATGGTTAGGATGTGTTGGTTAGGTCTTGGTTGATAAAATATGACCCCAGAGCAGCTTTCTCTTTGCTGTCAATATTAATCAGTTATATTAACTTGATATGAGTATTTGCTTCAGGGAAGTTATAGAGAGAAAGAAAAGACTATTGAGTAGTCAGGGTTATTGTAAGAGGTTTGAAGATGATCCATGGAACCAAACAAAATAATAAAATCCGCTGTGTTTTTTGTAAAATATTTGATAATCATCCATGAGAACTCTTTAATTTTGGCAATAATATTCTGGGCCAAAGATGTGCTTATTGTGATTTAAAACTCTTCCTGAAACATAGATGCATACTAGCATCCAGAAGGATCATCAGATAGTTCAAGTTAGCATACTTCTGTTGACAGACAGTTGTTCCTCAGTGTGGAATTGGCTTCTTCAGACAGGAAAGAAAACTAAAAAATCTCAATAACAAAGCAAAGTTCATAGCTAAGAAAGAATTCTTCTGTCTCAAGAACTTGTTTTTCTCTTGTATTATAAGAACTGCCTTAAAACAGCTCCTCAGGATGTCATTGCTAGATTAGTTTAAAAATAATGAAACTCCAGGCTCAGGGTGGCTACTTACATTTATTACCATCTGTCATGTTTGCTTCTGAGATGTTGCTTGCAAACGAGAAATTTATCATTTAAGGAAAGAATAGTTCTGTATATCCATCATATGTTGTACTTCACACTGAGACAATCAATTGTGCCTCTACATTGACACCAGGTTAGGGGCAGAGCAAATGATCACTTCTATCAGAAGTATGAATTTCCACTCTTTTAAGGTAGACCTCCTAGAAGACAAATGTTGCACATGAATAAGTAGAAAACTAATGTTGAGGTTCATCTTGTGCAAGTTAGGCATACAGGCTTTCTTCATAGTCAGAGACAATGGCTAGCGAGACTGCCCCCTTGAGGAGGCAAACAGTCTACTCTGCATAAAAGGAGTTAACGTGAGGGTGTCCCAGACAACATACTCTTTCCTGTCCATATTGCTGCATATCCAGGCATACATACACAACTATATATACACATTATATACAATGTAAGGTACAGAATATATAAAGCATAGCATGATGTATATTTTTATTAGTTCTATATATTATGCATTATATAAACTGATAAATAATGAAATAAATTAACAATCTATTTTCTTCCTATCTCCTGCTCTCCCGTTACTGCAGATTGAGCCTTTTTGACTACTTATACTAGATGCCTAATTACATGACTGAGGTCATGTAAGATAACTGCATCCAGCTCTGGGGCCCCCAACATAAGAAGGACATGGACCTGTTGGAGTGGGTCCAGAGGAGGGCCACAAAGAAGATCAGAGGGCTGGAGCACCTCTTCTATGAGGACAGGATGAGAGAATTGGGGTTGTTCAGTCTGGAGAAGAAAAAGGTCCAGGGAGACCTTATTGCAGCCTTCCAGTACCTAAAGGGGGCCTACATGAGAGCTGGAGAGGGACTCTTTATTCAGGAGTGTAGTGACAGGACAAAGGGTAACAGTTTTAAACTGAAAGAAGGTAGATTTAGATTAGATATTGGGAAGAAATTCTTCACAGTGGGGATGGTGAGACACCAGAACAGGTTCCACAGGGAAGCTGTGGATGCCCCATCCCTGGAAGTGTTCAAGGCCAGACTGGATGGGGCTTTGAGTTACCTGGTCTAGAGGGAGGTGTCCCTGACAAGGACAGAGGGGTTGGAACTAGGTGATCTTTAAGGTCCCTTCCAATTTTAAGCATTCTATGATTCTGTGATAACTCCAGCAAAACCTAAGCCTATTATCTTGAATAGGACAAGAGTCAGTTAAACATAAGGGGAAAATCTCCTACATGTGTGATGTATTAATAACAAGCATACATATTTAGATTCACATTTTTGCATAACAATTATAACTAATAAATAATTCAAAATAATGTATTATCTCATCATTTTTTCAGGCCATTAGATAAAAGCATAACATATTCAGATGCTGAATACTGCTGCATGATATCAGAGCAAACTGCATACAAGAAAGGGGGTCATATAAAATTTTATCCACAGTGTGCATTTTACCTACAAATATTTAAAATGGATATATTTTACCAACAACACGAGTTGTAATTTAACTATGAGTAATACAAAATAAAATATAATAAAATATATTAATACCTTATCCAGCAGAAAGTTTTGTCCTGTAGGTTGCCTGTGACTTAAGGAAGGAAGACCATGTTTTAGTCGTGCAAGCAGTATGTATGTCATTGAGGTGAGGAAGCAAGAACACAGAGCACAATGCTGCTAGGGAATGTCAGATTCATCAGGTCCAGTTCCCCTGTAATCACAAGCAATCAGGGTATATAATCCCACTGATACATGTATTAAGCTTCTAGTCATCTCTGGTATTGTACTAAGAGAAAGCTGCATTATCAGTAAAAAGAAAATGTATAATATGTTGGTGCAGATAGAAAAAGTTAATTTAAATACTCAGAGGACCTTACACAAAAAGTGAAAGGTAAGACAAATGGTCTGTTTGGGTATGTGAAGGAAAATAACGAGCTCTGATGCACAGTTTCATTCCTGGCAAGACTAGTACGTTAATGGGTGTGTGTATCGAACCAGCAAAACTACAAGAAAGCTTCTGCCTTTCACTTTCAGTTTCAGGAAAATGTTGTACTCTCCCCTTTAACTATACTTTTGGCATAGAGAATCTCATAGCTGTTTTGTAGAGGAAAATTTTATTAGTAATAATTGCCTTGCACAATTGCAGGAGCAGAACAGAGGACTCAAGCCCCCTGTAGCTGACCTTTATGAATATACAGGAGTGAAAAATTATGTAAGTCATTATATGTCTATTAGGATGTTGTAGAACCTGTTGACATTCAGTTCCTTGAGGTGTATCTACCTGTGATTTCTTGAAATGATAACGCCAAAACCATCAAAAGGGTGTTCCATCATTAATGGTAATTTCTACTGTAACAACAACTAGGAAAAAAAGATTTTTTAAAGAGGAAATTCAGGTTTGGTATGTAAGAAAAGTTAAAAGGAGAGGTATGTCACTTCTAATCCACTGAGCTCTTGCTAGTTGTTTTGCTTTTCTACACAGCAACTTTCAATGGCTCCTTGAGTGGTGACAGTCTGTACAGAATAAGAAGTTCACCAGATAATTCAGGCTGGAAAGGTCCTCAGGAGATCTCAAGTCTGACTTCCTGGTCAGAACAGGGTTAGTTACCTGGTTGTTCAGAGTTTTATCCAGTCAGGTCTTGGAAATCTCCAAGGACAGAGACTGCTCTAGGCAGCCTGTTCCACTGCCTGACTGTCCTCATGCCAAACTGTTTCTCCTTACATCCAGTCTGAATCTCTCTTGTTTCAAAATATGTCCCTTACCTCTCATCATCCCTCCATACACCAAATCTCTGTCTTCTTACTAACCTCCTCATAGCTACTGGGAAGGCAGCTGCCAGGTCACCCACCAAAGCCACGTCTCTTCCAGGCTGAACAAGCCCACCTCCCTCAGCACCTCCTCAAAGGGCAGGTGCTCCAGCCCCAACCAGCTCAGAGGCCTTCTGCTGAACTCACTCCAGGTTATCAATGTCTTTCTTGTACTGGAGACACAAAACCGGGCATATTACTCCAGATGCATTGTAACAAGTGCTGAATAAAAGGGGATAATCATTTCCCCCAGTCTACTGGCTGTACTCCCCTTGATGCGGCCCAGGAGGCTGACAGCCTTTGCTGCTGCCAGGGCACACTGCTGGTTCACGTTCAGTTCACTCCCCACCAGGAGCCCTTTTCAACAGAGCTGCTCCTCAGTCAGTCACTCAGTCCCCATCCTGTAATGTTGTGGGGGATTAGTCCGTATTGGAGGTAGGAGTTTGAATTTGCCTTTGTTGATTTTCAAAATGGGTCCCTGTTGGCTAATTCATAGAATCATAGAATCACTTAGGTGGAAAAAGACCTTTAAGATCATCAAGTCCAACTGTTAACCTAACACTGCCACTGGTGCCAACTTGAGGACATTTCCTCTTGTCCTATCGCCTGTTACTTGGGAGAAGAGACTGACCCCCACCTCACTACAATCTCCTTTCGGGTAGAAGATGTGATTGTGAAGGTCATCTAACAGCTCTCAACGTCATCAGATTTCATCATCTTCACGGAAAAAGACCTAAACAAGCCAACCCAAAACTTGTATTAAATTTTACCCTGCAGAGGCAGGGACCTTCAAGGAGCACAGCTGTATTTTGACATCAGTCAGCCCTTACTTGCCCCGGTACATGGCTTGGTCTGAAGGACTTACTGCACTACTTCCCTGTGCCCAGCATCCTTCCCACCACCATGCTTGGTGTCTGGGTGAGGACTGTAGGGCTGTGCGTGCCTTTATCACTGCTGGAGAGGAACAGCTGAGGGTTTGGGTGCTGGAAGAGCTGAGCATGTCCACCCACTAGCTCAGGTATAGGGTCTGGAGCCGGGGGCAACACGGCAGGAAGGTGTCCTGTTTCAGCGTGGATTATCAATCCAGACCTCAAGCACATTAACTGCACTCTACTATTTGTTGTCATCTGCAGACCTGATGGGTGTGCACTCTCTTACCTCCTCCAGATCATTGACAAAGACATTAAACAGGACAGGTTGCAGCGTAGACCCTTGCAGTACACTGCTTGTCTCTGGGTAGAGTAGATTTCATTAATCAGTAACCTCTGAGCTCAATCACCTAACCAGTTTTTCAGCCACCTACTTGTACACCCATTTATACCGCAACGCTCCAACTTGAATGCAAGAATACAAGTAGATCATGTCAAAAGCATTGCTAAAATCAAGAGGCAAACATCCTCTGCCTTTTCTAATCCTCAGATCCAATTAAGGTAATCAGGTTGGTCAGGCATGATTTGCCCATTGTAAATTTGTGCTAACTTCTCCAAAGTAGCCATTGCTCAGAGATTCGGTGGGCATCAGTCTGCTGGTGGGAGGTGTTGAGTGACTGTCTTTGTATCTCTTGTTTTCTTTTTTCCCCCTTTACTTATTAAACTGTCTTTATCTCAACCCATGAGTTTTTCTTGGTTTTGTCCTTCCAGGTCTCCCCCCATCCCCACTAGGGGGAGAGTGAGCAACTGACTGAGTGGGGGCTTAGCTACCAGCCAGAGTCAACCCACTACTCTCCATCCATCACACAGATGCACAGAAAGCACTGTGTTGCATGGCTTACTTGTAATAGCCTGTACTGTCATCCTCATTCAGAGTGGCAGAGGTCATAATTTATATACGATCTAAATTTTGTTGTTTCCTGGCTCATGTGTGCTTAGCTACTCTGCTTTAGGGATATTTATAAGAAATGTGTATCTGAGTACATGCTGGCTTTAAAATAATTTTTGAAAGCAATGTCTCTCTGTGGGTTTGTGTTTAATACATTTACTGCTAGATTTGTAATAATGAATAAAATATTTCAAGAACTTAATGATTAGAAAGATTATTTCAGAGTTTATACAATTGACTTTGAGAACAATTGCAAAGCAGTTGCATATTGCTTCTCGCATCTCTGCTCTGCTAATCTGGGCATGGTAACTTGTTCTTAAAGTGGAGCAGGAGGGGAGAGGATCTTAACAGACTGCAAACTGTTGCCAGGCACTGCTGTTATTATTCATTTCTATGAGTGTACAGAGTTTAGCACAACTGATGCCTTATTATAAGTATGGGTCTCTAGGTGCTAAGGCAATACAACTGTTAAATAATGTTTCTGTGTACAAATGTGCAGACAAAGAAGAAAAAGAGTTTGATTAAAGCATCCTGTTAAGGAACACAAAGCTCTTTGTGTGGTCTCATGCCTGTCAGTCTTTGGAACTTTTGTCCCTTTTTTCATCTTATTAGCATACCAAACAGTCAAATATTCCCTGAATGCAACACATGTTTATAAATACTGTCAGCATTATTGACATTTCATCACTTTCAAAGTTTCATGAAATGATGAATAGGCACACCAAATTCCATCACAGGAAACAAAATTAGCTGATTCCAGGCCACTCCAGGGCTGTACAGATTGTACAGAGCAACAGATTAATCCGGATAGTCAAGAGCACTAGGTGAGTTATACAGACCTGTTGGTCAGGTTCCAGAGACCTGCTTAATAGCAGCTGGCAGCATGGGGATATTCTTAGATCACAGAGTTGTTTTCTCTAGCTAAGCTAGTGTAGCACCACATCACTGATTAAAAAAAAAAAAAAAAAAAGGAATAGTATGCCAATACTTTCAGATAGAAGATAATTCAAAGCAAATTTTATTCAGTAGGGCAATGAATTGGAGCAAGCCTGAAGCAGCCAAACTGCAGGTACTGCATATGGCAGACCCATCAGCGATTTCTGAGCCACCGGCACAGCTGCCTAAGGAACCTGCCAAGAGGCCAGATGTCACTTTTGGAAAGCTACATAACACAGCTTGAAGTGCGAATCCTTTGATGGCAAACCATTTTCACTGGGTCACATTCTTATCTCATTTACATTGTTTCAAAGTTGAAGTTTCACACAAAATAAATGGGAATAGAATTGCTTAAATGAAAATATAAATGGCAAACCGGCTGAATTTCTTAAAACAGAAACAGCGAGAAAGAAGAAGTGTTTAAAATTGATTCTCAGTTTGCAGGAATACAGTTTTCCAATAAAAACAAACATTTATATGTGTAATTAAAATAATGAAAGTAATGGAAGGAACTAAAATTATTGCACACATTTTCCTAACAGGGTTTTAAAAATAATTCTTATTGCAGATTCATGTAAATTAACTTTTATTATCATTTGATATGCTAGCAAATAGGTGTGTTACTAAAAATCTAATGACTATGAGGTGCTTAGGCATGAACACTTTTAAAGTATTTTTTAAATAGTTTATTAGAAGATGATTAAGATGTTAGTAAAGGAAAAGTATAAAAGGATAGACCTAGTAAAAATTAATTCAGACTAGCAGTAACAAAGGTTAATACCTGTGTATAAGACTTATGATTTCTCTCATAAATGCACAATAAAACATGCAGAAAATTTAACAAATGAATGACACATCAACATCTTTGCAGCAATACTCCAGACCTACTGAAGAGTTAATGAGACAAGTTGTGATGTTTTACCTCTAGGGATATAAAGGACCCATAAATTTTTTAAAGACTATTTAAAGATTGATTGTTTTTACAGAAATTAAGCTTTGCTTTTTAAGAAGGTAGTGACTGCTTTAAAATCTGTTTATTAGGGAACATTTCTTTCATGTTTTCTGTTTTTTGTGTGAAAGCATGAACAACCTGATCTGCAGTGTTGCCTTAACCTCCCCGATGTCCAAAGTTATGATAATCAAAACACTTATCTTTAGCATTCTCCTTCGGTACAGCTTTTCTCATAGATACTCATACGGCTCCAAAGCTCATATGAAAATCACTACAGCCTAGTTTTGATTACGTAGCACTTACAGGCTTTGCTTCTGTACCTTTCTCCATGTCTGTCAGCCAAAGGCCTCTAACAAGACATTACTTTTTCTGGAATCACAAGATTCACAGGTCATAGGAAAGACTTTCTGGGGCTGATCCATGATTGACGTTATTTTCTTCAGATTAAAAACATGTTATGTATTGGGTTTTTTTAAGACCAGTTGGACACTCTCAATGTTATTGTCAAATCTAGGTTATACCAGCTAAGACCAATTCTTTCCTAGATAAATTATTAATAGAGGGTTTTTCTTGTTCAGCCTTGTACTTTAGTGTTTTATTTTTTTCTGCACTTCCTAAGACAAAAAAATAAAATGATCATTCTACTATTGCCAATAATCTGTTCAAAAGCCATTAATATAATTGAATAAAGGTTACTATAATGACATATGTCAGAATTTATTACATGTATTGTGTGTAAAACCTGCAGTTTAGCACTAAAAGAACATGGGAAAAAGGGAAAAAGAGAAAAAGAGGGTTCTAGTGTCATATATCTTATTAAGGAGTTAAGAATATGCAACTTCACAGAATCACAGAATAGTCAGGGTTGGAAGGGACCTTTGGAGATCATCTAGTCCAACCCCCCTGCCAGAGCAGGGTCACCTACAGCAGGTTGCACAGGACACCGTCCAGGCGGGTTTTGAATGTCTCCAGAGTGGGAGACTCCACAACCTCTCTGGGCAGCCTGTTCCAGTGTTCCACCACCCTCAAAGTAAAGAAGTTCCTCCTCATGTTAAGATGGAACTTCCTATGTTCAAGTTTGTGCCCATTACCCCTTGTCCTATCAATGGGCACCACTGAAAAAGACTGCTCCCATCCCCCTGGCATCCTCCCTTCAAGTATTTGAAAGCATTAACAAGATCCCCCCTCAATCTTCTTTTCTCCAGACTAAAGAGACCCAAATCCCTCAGCCTCTCCTCATATGAAAGATGTTCCAATCCCCTAATCATCTTTGTAGCCCTTTGCTGGACCCTCTCCAGCAGATCCCTGTCCTTCTTGAACTGGGGAGCCCAGAACTGGACGCAGTATTCCAGATGCGGCCTCACCAGGGCAGAGTAGAGGGGGAGGATGACCTCCCTCGACCTGCTGGCCACACTCCTTTTGATGCACCCCAGGATGCCATTGGCCCTCTTGGCCGCCAGGGCACATTGCTGGCTCATGGTCATCCTGTTGTCCACCAGGACTCCCAGGTCCCTTTCCACAGAGCTGCTCTCCAGGAGGTCGGCCCCCAACCTGTACTGATGCATGGGGTTATTCCTCCCCAGATGCAGTACCCTACATTTACCCTTGTTGAATTTCATTAAGTTCCTCTCTGCCCAACTCTCCAGCCTATCCAGGTCACGCTGTAAGGCAGCACAGCCTTCTGGCGTATCAGCCACTCCTCCCAGTTTAGTGTCATCAGCAAACTTGCTGATGGTACACTCTATCCCTTCGTCCAGATCATCGATGAATATATTGAACAGGACTGGACCCAGTACTGACCCTTGAGGGACACCACTTGTTACTGACCTCCAACTAGACTCTGCACCACTAACCACAACCCTCTGAGCTCTATCTGCTAGCCAGTTCTCAATCCACCCCACTGTCCATCCATCTATCCCACACTTCCTAAGCTTGCCAGTGAGGATGATGTGGGAGACAGTGTCGAAAGCCTTGCCAAAGTCAAGGTAGACAACATCCACTGCCCTCCCCTCATCCACCCATCTAGTGACCTCATCATAGAATGCTATCAGATTAGTCAGACACGACTTCCCCTTAGTGAATCCATGTTGACTACTTCTGATAACCTTCTTTTCATCCAGGTGCTTTGAGATGATACCCAGCACAAGCTGCTCCATCATCTTTCCAGGGATGGAGGTGAGGCTGACCGGCCTGTAGTTTCCCGGGTCATCCTTCTTACCCTTTTTGAAGACTGGAGTGACATTGGCTATCCTCCAGTCCTCAGGCACCTCACCTGTCCTCCAGGACCTTTCAAAGATGATGGAGAGCGGCCCAGCAATGACTTCCCCCAGCTCCCTCAGCACTCGAGGGTGCATCCCATCAGGCCCCATGGATTTGTGGATATCTAGTTTGTCTAACTGATCTCTAACTTGCTCCTCATCAACCAGGGGAAAGTCTTGCTTCCTCCAGACTTTCTCTGTTACCATTACTACTGCAAACCCCCAAAGAGGAAATACAGGCTGAACAAGTTATTTTTATATGTGAAAGCAACCCTTTGCTTCCACTTAGCTTGTAGGTGGCAATTTACAGGACTTCTTGAAATTTGGTAATAACTCAGAAGATTTATTTGAAGTTCAGTGTTTTTAGGATAAAAAAAATTCTAAGAAAATATTTGCTGGAAAAATTAGAAGGGAATGTTTAATATCTGTCAAAAAAATCAAAATTCTTGTTGAAATTATATGTGATTTTTTTGCCAACTTACTATAAAATCGTATTTCAAGCTAAGGTTATTTTCTGCAGAATGGAAAACTGGATGATTGTCCAAAAAGATTTAATCTTCAGTTATATTTCATGCTTTTGATTAAATTATAGGCATTTGTGGGCCATTTTGACCATTTTGCTGCTCTGTAACACTCTAGTTTTATTAATCACATCCTCGTAAACAGATTATTTACATCCCAGTTAAGAGACTGTTTGGATTGCAGTAAGGAGAACATACATGAAATTTCAACAATAAAAATCATTATTGATGTCATCACTCTGCTTCATGATATTTAAAGGGGTTTCAAACACCTCATTCACCTAGTCTAACCCTCTGCTCTGTTTCACTGTAACTTAGGCTACCCCTAAAAAAAATTTATTCCACATGATTGGCCCTTTCAAGCTAAAGAAATGACTAAGAGAAGATGTTAGGACTGAGACTGGCACTGGGGCGGTAAATAGGGAAACATAGTTCACCGCCTTTTTCAGGAGAATAACCTATAGGTGTTAAATGGAGGCGCCAGGTGGAAGGTTTAAAATGATCATTAGGAGATAGTTCACATAAAAGCTGTGAAAAGTGTTTGCACTGGATGTTGTGCAAGCTAAAAAATTTAAATGGGTTCAAAAGAAAAATCCAGAGAACAAAAATCTATCTAAGACTATTAAACACAAGCAAAATTGTCCTGGTTTATGATTCCCTGAGTCAAAAATTACTGGAGGCTCAGTGTGTATTCTAGGGGAGACACTTATACCCACTGTCACACGCTCACTTTCCCCCACGCCTTTGGGACAGTAGGAAAACAGTGCCCCACTCACTCCAGGAAAACCATCTAACTGATCATGCTGTCTCCCCTGAAGTCCTGGATAGCTGTAGCTGTGGAGTAACCTATTTTGGCCATATTTATGCTATTATATCTTGTCTTGGTTTTGGCTGGGATGAAGTTGACTTTCTTGCTAGCAGCTGGTTTGTGCTGTGTTTTGAATTTGGGATGGGAATGCTGTTGGCAGCGCACTAATGTTTTTGGTTGTTGCTAAACAGTCAAGGCCTTTTCTTCTCCTCACACCGCCCCACCAGAGAGTAGGCTGGGAGGGCACAAAAAGCTGGGAGGGGACACAGCCGGGACAGCTGACCCCAACTGACCAAAAGGATGTTCCATACTGTATGACATCATGCTCAGTATATAAAGCTGAGGGAAGAAGAGGGAAGAGGAGGATGTTCTGAGTTATGGCATTTGTCTTCCCAAGTAACCATTTCATGTGGCGGAGCCCTGCTTTCCTGCAGACGGCTGAACACTTGCCTGCAAATGGGAAGCAGCTAGTGAATTTCTTGTTTTGCTTTGCTTGCACGTGTAGCTTTTACTTTACTTATTAAACTGTCTTTATCTCAACCCACGAGTTTCTTCTCCCTTTTACTCTTCCAATTCTCTTTCCCATGCTGCCGTGGGGAGACTGAGAGTTGCTGCATGGTCCTAGTTGCTGGTTGGGGTTAAACAATGACATATGTCTTAAGCCTCTGCTAAAAATCTACAAGGAAGTAAATTTCCAAGATTTCCCCTAGTTTGTCAATTTCAGTACTTGTCACAGTATTACAAAGATTTTTGTGACATCCAGCAATATCTTTTTACTGTTAATGAAATATATTATTCTTTTCTCCTTGCCAAAGTATACATGGAAAACCCTTGATCATAATCTTGTTCAAACAACAAAACAAGGGGCAATTACCAAGTCCTCAACATGGTCTCCTATTTTAGAATTTAAAAGTCTGCACAAAACAAATCTTAGACCATATCTTCAAAATCTGTATCTCTGCTTTATACTGTCTTCAGTCTGTCTGCATCAGTGTCATTCTCAAAATTGATTATATTACTGTAGATGAAGCTTTCCTAGTACTGAGAGGAATCATTTCTTGAGTTTTATACAGAATACTTCTCAGACGATCATTCCAAAACTGCATAATAGCCTTAACTCCTATTAGCTTTGTCCTACATAACCTTTGCCTCCCATACAACTGACTATAGCCAGTTTATCTCTATGCTGCATTGATGACTTTGAATTGTTCTTCTTGCAAATGGTACTTTACACTTTTCTTGACTAAATTTCCTTCTTGTGATTTTTGCTATAGCTCCAATTTACAAAGGTCATCCTGAAGTCTGATCCTTACCCCAAGGATACGCCTGTATCAGGAATAGCATGGTGAGCAGGACTCGGGAAGTGATCATCCCCCTGTACTTGGCACTGGTGAGACCCCACCTCACATACTGTGTTCACTTTTGGGCCCCTCACTACAAGAAAGACATTGAGGTGTTGGAGCGTGTCCAGAGAAGGGCAACAAAGCTGGTGAGGGGTCTGGGGGACAAGTCTTATGAGGAAGGACTGAGGGAACTGGGGCTGTTTAGCCTGGAGAAGGGGAGGCTGAGGGGAGACCTTATCACTCTCTACAACTACCCGAAAGGAGGTTGTAGAGAGATGGGGACTGACCTCTTCTCCCTCGTGACAAGTGATAGGACGAGAGGAAATGGATTCAAGTTATGCCAGGGAAGGTTTAGACTGGATATTAGGAAAACTTTTTTCACTGAAAGGGTTATCCAACATTGGAATAGGCTGCCCAGGGAGGTGGTGGATTCGCCATCGCTGGAGGTGTTTAAAAAAGGGTAGACGTGGTACTTGGGGATATGGTTTAGAAGTGGTTTTTATCAGGTTAGGTTAATGGTTGGACCCGATGATCTTAAAGGTCTCTTCCAACCGTAACGATTCTATGATTCTATGATATTTTTGATTTCTCCTGTTTTCGGGTGACTAATAATTTTCATGCACATACTACTTATTCCCTTATCTAAGTTAGTGCAAGTATGGAATAAAACCATGCTGAAACAGCCCCATATAAGATTGCTTTTGGACTAACTTGCTGTTAGTAAAGACTGAGAAAAAGCCCTGCTTTTTTTTCAGAAATAGTTTCTTTTCATTTGAACTGTGTTTTCCTCATTTTTAATGACAATATCCTATATGATCTATATGTAAAAAGTCAAACAATAAATCATGTATTGTTTCCCATTTTCCACCAGAGCAGTCATTCTGATAAAGAAGAAAATTATACAGTTATTGACATAACTTTGCTGGCTGTTTGTTTCAGATCTTATCTCCTAGGAGCGTACAAAATATTTTGTTTAAAAAAAATTCAGACTTTTCATGTACTGAAATCAGACCGATATATATAATTTCCTGCTTCTTCTTTCACCCCCCTTTTAAGAATAAATACTATGTTTGGCCTTCTTCAATACCCTGGGACTTTCCTCATGCTTGGTAGTTTCTCAAAGAGAATGACTAATGATGACACGATTGTATTAGCCAGTTCCTTAAGTACTTAGGGAATAATTTTATCTGACCCTGTAGGTTTGAATGTGTCTCATCTATGTACACTTTTAAAGCTATTTTTTACACATTCTGCCTATGCCTGTCTCCATGTTAAAATTAATTTTCCTTGGAGTCTGGTCACAATTAATCTTTCTTTTTCTTTTCTTTTTCTTTTTGGGAAGAGTGAAGTGAGATGGCATTGACTACTTCAGCTTTCCATGCACCATCCATTATGTTTACGTTTCCCTCAAACAAATAATAGCACTAAGCTCTCTTAGTCTTCCTTTTAGTTCTAATGTGGATGTGGAAGTAACTTTGCTGCTTTGTTCGGTTCCATGGTAGTTTCAACTTGTTTTAATTCCTGGCCTCTTTTGATTTTGCCTTTTCAGACTGCACTCTTTTCTAATGCATTCACTACTTCTCTCCACTTTTAGGTGACCCCTCACTGATTTAAAAACCTTTCGAGACTCTGGAGGTCATCTAAAGGGCACAGTTGTGGGTGGGTGCTATGACAAATATAGTGTGTGTTTATTTGTATCATACATATACAGAGTGGCATATGTACACAGATTTATATTTTTGTACCACATATTTATTCAAAACATATGAATCTATTCCTGGTAGATGTAGTGGAGTACTTAGGTCACTAAAGTAGTGCGCATTTCAAGTACTTCATCCTTGATGTTCTCTCCTATTGAAAAGCTGTGCAGGTGTTGGAGACCATTAGGTAGGATAAGGATTAACCTCTGAAATGATGTAAATGGATGTCATCCATTACGTGGGTGATCATAATGCCAGAAAACATAGGAAACAACCTAGCATACACGAATGTGGTTTTGTGACAGGATTTGAAGTAATCCATTAAACTGTGATTTTCTTTGAATTCCTAGGCACAATAAAACATTCTTTAATGTTTCTTGGAATAAAAAAAAAATGACTTGCAGTCTTGCGCCAAAAAAACCCACCCAACCAAAAAACACTCTAACATAACTTTAGAAAGTAAAGAGGTTAGAACTGAAGTGGCTAAAATTTTGGCTGTAGCAATGACAACATGCGTCTGCTCTAAAGAAAAAAATCCTCTGAATTTGGCAGCTATGAAATGATCTTCCAGAAAGTCAGCTAGAAAAATGTCAGGATTATACTAAAATACCACTGGCCAAAGAGGTTGAGGGAGAAGGCATTCAAATGCAACTGAATGTGCATTTGGCCTAGTGATAAGATCCAAAATATTCTTTGCCCACATTGTTCCTGAAAAAGACAATCTTGAATTCTTGAATTCAGCACATTCAGACAATGGTTTCTGCCATGAAAACCTTTTCCCTTTTTTGTCTTTTTCTTCTCTCATGAATCGTTAGCTGAAGGAAGGCGATCTCACTCAATACAAATAGATGTGATTTTGAATATTCTCTTATTCATTGTTTATTTAATCAATACATATTAACTTATTAAGTACACAATTATCTTGTACAATTACCTGCTCAGAGGTAAATTAACAAATCTCTGTAAATTGGATTACCTGAAGACTTTGTAATTCTGAGAAAACATCAAAAAAATAACTAGAAATACTATAAATCATTGTTTGCTAACTTTTTCTTTTTATTCCTTTTTCCTAGTGACATGCATTTTATTTTGGTTTTTTGGACACTCATGCACATAATCAAGTTGCAAACCATTGATGGGAACCTGCCCTTTACAGGCTTTCATGTATAATAAAACAATTGCATACTATATTGTAATAAATTGCTTAAAGGAGTGACAACTTAATTATCTAGACTGAGCAATGGACTAGAATTGAAATACCTCATACCTGTGGATAATGATACAGTTAATCTGATCAGAATAGTATCTGGAAGACGGCAGTTTGGTTTTTGACACCCAGATTAATCACCCAAAAATAACTGCCTGAAAATGCAAACAAATGTTGATATACCATTAAGAATGCAGGAACATAGCCACAGCGTGGAATAGTAATATAGTTGCAGCATAGTAGATATAATGTAAAATGAAGAACAAGGGAAGTGATAAATGATATCTTAATATCCATTTTGTAGACTCAGCTCCCTCTAGCTTTTTATACGATGCTCCATGTGTGAGTTTCTTGGAAATATTTTTTTTTATACTGAATCTGCTAAAATTTCCACAAAATGAACCATCAGGAGTGACAAATCACTGCATGCATAATATTTCAGAGACAAAAGAGTTTACCCGTATCTACATCAAAAGACCTTGTTCCAAGAGAAGAACAAAAGGAATAATATGAATCTCCCTATAATTAGCGATAAAGGAATCCCTGAATTTTCAGTCAGGAATCCTCAGCTTCGAACTTTTTTCTGCTAACATTTGAAACTGAATATGAAATTTTACATGTATCAATAAAGCTACTTTCTACAACCATTAGGAAACAGTAATTTCTTCAAGCCAGACTGTGGCTGAAATAATGTTGTTTATGCATGTATTTTACTTAAATGACTAGGACATGGATTGCACCTTCTTTATTTCTTTCTTACTCTGCAATAGCAATACAAAGAGATGTACTGCTCAGATCAAGCTCAGATGCTTGATCACAGTGGATGTGATACTGTACACCAATTAGTGTGAGACAGTGTAAGACAAAGACATAACTGATATTATGAAAAATGAGGTGAAGGCATGGCAGATGCAAAATTCCTTGGGTAACAAGTTAAAAAGTAAACAGGTACTGGATTTATTCAGGTTAATGTATGACAGGACATTTAAACACAGTCAGTTCCATGTAAATGGTAGCATAATATAGATACATAAAACAGAGGTGGAGGGCAGGCAAAAGGGAAGTAGACTCTTGTGTAATCTATGGAAATCCCCTGGCCTTGCAGCAGGAAACCTGGCCAGTGAAGTGATGAGCAAGAACCTACTCATTCCATCTCTAATGGAATGTAGAATTTAATTGGGTTTTTACTGTTGGGTTTTTTTTTAGTTTGGCAATAAATTGATATATTTTGTGTGAGTGGAATGGTTTGGGGTCTTATATACTGGATCCTTATTACTGTTCCTTTTACAACTTCGAGTGTAAATATGTGCCTGAGGAAAGACTCCTGACTTGCATGGCAACTCAGACTACTCATCATAAAATGTGACAGGACCCTGACATCCTGCGTTTGAGAGCTGTGGTGCAGTGTAAATGATTATCTGGGACTACTGAAGACAACTCCATTCCAGCAGAGCCTAAGGAGTGGTAGTGATTACCAGATAAAATGATATTTGCACAGCATGATGGTGGTGGTTCTGACTTCAGTTTGGCTTTTCACAGGGGAGGGGCAAGGCCCTTTAAAAGCACCAAAATGTACAACAAGAAGGGGATGGGACATATTGAAGTAAAGGTGAGGGGAAGCCTGGGAGTGAGTACCATATGATTTTGGTATCTCAACCACCAAATTAATCTTCAGAACATCAAATGAGTATTTGAAAAACTAATAGGACAACACTTGAATCCTAAGAGCCACAGCCTACAGCCAAAAGCAGTAGGACTGGTGAGCACGTAAAAGCTTATTCTCTTTGCATGAAGCTGCAAAACTAGATTATTAGTTGTGCAAGAACTGGATTTGTCATTATTTTGACACTTCAGCTTCAACTATCAGGAGTTCAAGACAACAAGAACTGAATCAAGTTAGTCAAAATATATGAAATACTTCACTGAAAGTCTGGAATATAGAAGCATTGTTGTTGTTCTGAGATTTTAAATTTCTGTATTATTTTGATTATTGGATATTTTGTACCTTGCTTCCCTTCCCTTCCCTTCCCTTCCCTTCCCTTCCCTTCCCTTCCAAGGGAATTAGACCAGAACTTCTCATATTCATGGCTGAATCTGTACCTGAGATGCCTGATCATTGCAGAAAGAATAATTTTTCAATGACGCTTCTTAATACAGCTTATACAGTGTAACATGAAAATAAAATGTGAACATGAAAAAGAACTTCTGTTCTTTTAAAAGAGTAAAGAATCATTTTCTTAAATGCTTAATGTGCTTGTGTACTTAAACATAATGAAAATTTCATATTATTCCCAACTATTAATCATTAACCATGTTGAATTAGTTGAAAGTAAAGTAGATTTTTTACAGTTCTCTACATAAAACCTGACAGTGTGTGACCTCTGTAGAGGCACTACTTATTCAAAGGAATAAAAATTTTGCTTAGTAAGTTTAGAAATTTATCCTTTAATTGTGACTATTTCTAAAATACGTATCAGGGAAATTCTTATACTTTGCTGTTACAATTCTTAAAAACAAAAACACTTTGAGGCAGAAGCCTACCCTCTAATAAACAGTGAGGTTGTCCAGTAAATGCTCAAACATATTTCAGAGAGGTTGTGGACTGATCCTTCTGCTGTTTAAACTGAAGAGAAATAATTCCCGTGTGAATTCTGGGGTGAACAATAGAGTACCTGATGTGTTAATAACAATTTATGTTATGACTTCTTCTTTAGCTGTGAGTGAACCTCTGTCACAGGTTCTGTATTTAAGGCATGAGCTGGCCAGTAAGCCATTTAATTACGGGGGGGTGGAGAACAAAAATAAGGTTATACTATAGAATTAGAACTTTATAGTGCAGCTCCACAGTGTGGAGTCACACCAAGACACTGGAAATTTCATAGCATTCATAGTTAGAAATTGCCTAGGTTATTTTCCCCCCACCTCATGAGAAACATCACACATAGCTTCTTATACCTAATTTATTTTGGTTAACATCGTGTCATGGCATTTCCAATTTCAAGGGAAAATTCATTTTCATAGTAGGCAGCTTTGCATTAGCCAGAGCATTAAGGTAGGGAGCATGCAGTAGCTTACATCTCTCTAGGACTCACCTTGGTTAAGACAATCCATCTTTTTCTGCTAGTACACTTAACAGAAACTATGTTTTTCAAATGCCTGTAGAAACCTTTATGTATGATACCCAGTGATGTCATTACATAAACACTGGAAATAACAGTCAATTAACCAATGTCATCTGGATGACAATTAAGATTCCTCTGTAGACAAGATTTCAAAATAAAAATAGTAATAAAAAAATGAAACAGTAAACTTTTACTAGTCTGAACTACTCAAGCTTTTCAAACTGATTCCTTTCCTTCTTCTTGTGTCCATGTCAATAAAACAGAATTCTGTACAAAAGCAAAAGTCAAAGAAGAGTTTGGTTACCCTCTTCTCCCCACATCTATCTGACTTTCACTTACCTCTTTCTCACTGTTAGACTTTTGACTAGAAATACATAACATAACTGGTGACAACCATGAGTATTGCCTTTCCTTTTTATTTCCCAGAGAGATGCTTGATCAAGATATTGCTTATAAACTTATCACAGAACCAGATCTTATTACAGACTTTATTGCAAAATTACTTATGCCATGTTGTACCCATCAACTACATCTGATACAAAAGGCAAAGGACTGCATTTAAATAGGAAGAAGAATATGTGCATACAGAGCGCTTGGTAGCTGTGTCAAGTATTTTTAGTAAACAATGCATTTTGTTATAATGGTGAAAAAGTGTTGGTGGATTGAAAATGGTATACCTCAGCATCTTAGAGGAGCTTCAGATTAACATATTTCAAGTTCAGAATGAAATATTTTACTAATTTAGCCTATGACTAAATATAACAGTTTTGGTTCTCTAGACTATGATATCTTGAATACCACAGACCATATGCCCTAGTGCCAGAATTGTTCCCTTTGGAGTCTCATTAGTTTAACGAGTATCTTCTAGAAGATATCAAATCATGATTTAAAAACTCAGAGAATGTGGGGACCATTCCCCACATACCACTGAAGGTGGCAGCAGAAGTGTCTAGGTACTGGGCAATTCAGTGGGTAAGTCTTTACCTGTTTGAGTTGGAGGTAACTTAGTAACATCTGTTACACTAAGCCAGCAGGAGCTGTGGGAGAGTCTTCTTCAATTCAGTATCAATTTAAACAAGTCATGTTACTCCAATTAATTTATTGGTTTTGTTGTTGCTTTTTTTAAGCATGACCTACCAGTATTACCGACTGTTAAGAACCAATTTTCATGTAGATAGGCAGGTTCTGTAAAACAGTAAAATAATGTTGACATGATTGCAGAATGACCTTTTGGAAGATAGGAACATGAGACAAAAAGAAAACTTATGTTTCTTAATTTAGTGTGCTGCATATAATATCATGATTCTAAAGTCTCATTCTAAAACATTGAAACAGTGTGTTTTACTTTTCTATGAAAGTAATTTGAGCCAACCCATTGAAAAACTTTTTCTCACTTACTTTTTTGTTAATGCTCCAACTAATTGCATTATGAAATAATCCGATGCTGTTGCAGAAAACAGGTTGATACTGAATAATTGTAAGTCTTATTATTGAAATCTGCCTGAACAAGTTAAAACAACCTTAAAATAGTCATGCAATTTGGGAGGAATGCTATAGGAGGATCATATAACTTCAGAACATTGAACTCCAAATCCACAGCACGAAAGATCACAAGAAACATCCTAGATCTTTTGGGGTAAAAAAGGAACCAAACAAGAAAATCTTTATGACATTTTAGAAAGTCAGAAATAACACCTGACTTACGCTGACTATGAATATGATGAAGCTTGCTTAGTTAGTTAAACCTAACTTGCATAGGTTAGTTAAACCTAACTTCTTATTAGCAAATTATTGGCATTATGTATCACATCAGAAATTTTAAAAAAATTATGACCAAAGTATAAATTTATGACTGCAGCATTTGGTTTCAAATCTCTCAAACGTATTAATAAGAGCTCAATTCTCACTGAAATACAATACCTGGTAGTGATGTCAACATTAGTAGCTACTTGTGATTATACTATATTACATTGATGAATTCAACGTTCATGTATCTCAGAGCAGAATCAGATCCAGACAGTGAATTTTACTTTTAGTTTAGCAATGGAGCCACATGTCACATGGGACTATGACTGAAGAAATATCAAAATCTCATTTAAAATATCCCGAGTTCCATGACTGCCTTTTGCACATAGAAGCTTTTGGGTCTTGGCTAAAACTATGTAGTTCAGAAATCCAGCAATTACTTCTAGCTACCACAGTTATTTCTGCCAGCTGGGCAAATAATTCCCTGTGAATATTCACTTTTCAATGAATCCTTTCACTTGTAGTCACTGTTTTATGTTCTCCTTTTTGTGAATATTCTAGTGAATGAGTTGTTGGAAGGAAGATGTGCCGATGAGAATAATTTTCTAGAGCAATCACAGAATATTCAAATAAAATGAATAATGAATTCAGCAACTTTAAATATTTATACTTTCAAGTCTGGGCTTCTCTGGCCCTGGAAATTCTTTGTATTTCAGAGAATTCTTAGTGTGTCCCCATTGCTTCAGTTGCTTTAGTCTTCTGTTCACTGATGTAAGGAGATTTATTTCTGTGGATTTGTACCCAAGGAAATTAGAACAGAATTGAGATTTTATCTTTAAAATACACTCACAAAAAATATTTTGCAAATATGCAATTCACCAGTGTCTACAGAAAATAGTCTTTGAATAATTACTATATTTGAGAAATATGATTGTGAATAATTCATACAGAAGAAGGAAGATAAATTAGCCCATATGTCCATTACAAATAATTAATCCCAGACTCAGAGTTTTCTGCCTACTTAGAAAAAATATCTGAGGCAACATGATAGTAATTGTTGGTCAATGAGAACTATTTAAGGTGATTCACAGTAGGTGTGAACTGTGTGGTTGTATTTGCATATATATATTCTGATACGTTTATTATTATCTCAACTCTTCTAAATGAAATAATGCACCTTTTACCATCATCTTAAGGTTCTCTGCTTTTTTGAGCACCTCTTTTTGTTTGTTTATAGTAACACTAATAATAATAAACTAACAATTGTCGAGTTTAAGAAAAATGTTAATCACTTAGTAAGGTCACCTTTTTGAAAAAACTACTTGTGATGATTACAAGATTAAAGAAAGAAAAAGAAATTAAGCAGGGAATATGCAAATTAAATTTACATTAATTACATTTCTCTGCATGACAAGGACTAATGATATTATTTTAAAATGAGAGATTTACTCCTGAACTGGTGTTTCACAGCTGACTTTAATTGTCGTGGTAATTTCATAATGAATCTTAATAATATTATATTCACAATATCAGCATGTCTTTCAAGTATGAGTGCAAAAATAATTTGCTGTTAGTTTCAAGACTATGTTACTTTTTTGCATACAAATACAACAGAAAACAAAACATTTTTCTCAGAAACGGGAACGCAAGCCAATAGCTAAATCAAATCATGTAGCAACAATATTTTATTTAGGTAAGGAACCTTTCATACAACAGGGGCACTTTTTAGATAAGAATTTTTCAAATGTTGTATGCTGTCTCTGTAGAATGTTGCACACTTTTCTATCTGACATTCACAATAAAAATGCTTTCACAAAACCCTCCCTTAAGATAATGTAAAATTGTTTTCTGATTTTTCCTTTATGTCTTGTGATTTGAATAATGGCAGAGCCAGAATCAGAACAATAACCCATGGCATGGGACTTATATATCAAACCAACTTTAAAAATACTAGAACACTAGTAAAAGAAGTCCTGCAGCAGAAATATAGTAATCATAAATAAACTCTTAGTTTAAATGCAACCTTCATTGTTTGGGCGTATTGTACAATTCCTCCAACTGCAGAACAGTAAGCCCATTTTCAAAGCCTACAGACATAAGGGTTTTCTGTATCCCCTAAAAATGAAAAAGTATTGTTTGAGTAGAACAGATTAAAGTGTGTGCATCGGGAGCCAAAGCAGCCTTGTGGAAAGTAAGCTTTCTGTATGTCTTCCTCTTTTAAATTGAGATGCTCAACATGGTGAGCTATCAGTGATTGAACATGTACATTTTCACCTTACATTTTACCACAAACTCTGGTATTTGTAGACTTCTCCAAGAAAGAAGTTGTTAGTTTGTCTTTTGGTGATATTTATGTATGAAAACACTGATTAGTATTGGAAATTCAATCGTAATTCAGTTAGGTAAGTATGGTTGTTCTTTAGAAAGTTCACCTTTAAAATATTTAGATAGCACAAAATGATCTATCACAATTTTTTTAAAAAAAAAACATTCAGTAATTTATCTGTGCATAGATACAATTTATAAATGCATAGACTTTTATAAATCTATATATGTGTATATATGTATAAAAATTGTTCAGGTGAGCCAAAGCTTCCCAAATGCTTTAATTGTCAAGTTGGTCTTTATGCTACCTTTTCTTTCCTCGAACATTATATTCTGACTTTTGCAGAATAAATGTGATTGACAGACATGCTAAATGCTGTCAAATTGATGGATTAGGGTTAAAGGCATCCACAAACTCTTTCTGTTCTGATTAACTTGATCTTCAGAAATGTTCTGTCTACTGGCAGTGACAGTGCCAAAGGAAGAAAACCTCATATGGTTAAAGTTTCATTATGACAGAAGTATAGGAAGGCCTCTCTTTTTTTTTTTTTCCTTTTTTTTTTTTTTAATTTACATCTAACAGTTTTGCTTCCAGTCTTTGGGCTGAAGGAACACCTTTTTGAAGAGATCATGAAGTTTCTTGCTGAAACAAGATGAGAACTTGCTATAATAAAAGAAAGTTTTTCACCATAATGATGAATGTAGACATAACACTTGAGACTACCTCCCCTGCAAGCATCAATATTATCTGTGGAACTTTGAATGTAGGGTGATCCTTATTTTTGAGACACTGCTGGCAGCAACACTCTTCTGACTTAAAACAGTTTGATCATAAGAAACATATGGGAATGCAAAACTAGACTAATTTTTACTTGGGAACCAATTTTAACAGAAAAGATAAGCAAGATTCATGGATATAGAAATTCCTCAGTAATTTGTGTTCTTTCTAAAGCAGCTAAATTTTCTATGAAAGGATTCACTAAAAGCAAAAGGAAAACTGGTCAATATTCCCATAATTTACCCAGTTTACATACTCATCAAATCAATGATACACTGAGTCTTCTACTTTTGTTATGTGGGCAAAGAGAGCATGAAAATTATCACTGTAGGTACACATGAGAATTACTACCCTAGAGAGAAGTAATAAAGCCTAGATTCCACTTCTGAGAAGGCTTGTTCCTTAAAAACACCAGTTCATCACTTCAGTATCCCAGTTCATCTATTTAATCGATTTTCACAGTAGTCAAGTTGATACAGATATCAAACGTCAGGCAGCAGCAAGAACAAGGTTGCTTCACGCATGGGGACAAGCCAGAAATCAAGGGTGACCACAGCATAGGTGGTGTCCTCACTAAAAGGCACAGTCTGAACCCTGTGGTGGTAATGGAATCCATTAACAGTCAAAGCCACAGCAACAGATAAACCATGTCTGTGGTCCATCCAAGTACTCCAGAGGAGCAGAAAGGAGATGATGCTTGAGACAGGACCAGAGACAAGACTACAATATCTGAGGTCCAAGGAAGAGACAACACCAGAAAGAGTCCTCCCACCAACTTGTAAAAAAGCTTACTGGCATGGCTTACGGGACAATGTGCTCCATCACGTTGTTGGCCTGTGAGTGTTGGCAGTTGTGGCCTGGGAGTGACTGTGACTGGGTCCATTTCACTAGGCAACCTCGAAGTAGGCCACCCCTCTTCGGAGGATAAGATAATTCAGCTGTATGGCTGTGGCCAGATAGTCCCCACGTCTTCCAGGCCATACAAAGGGCTGCAGCAATGTTAAGTTTTGGTATAGTTAAGGTTAGGAGAAACATGCTTTTGTGTTTCTGTGTGGAACCAGAAACAGACGAGTCATTAGCAATAACTCAGGAAAGTGTCTTGAGTTTGGAGATAAACAATGAAGGCGTGTGACTGAATCTGAAACGCACGACAACCAGATATAGAATTTGGCCCTTCAAAGAAGTCTTTTGACAGAATTAATTTACTTGTCTATTTTTAGGCAACTAAAAATCCCCAGATTCCCTTTTTCTCTTAAATAGAGTGAAAGAAACACCTATAAATGTGATCCCTTTGACTTCTGAGATGTCTAATTTTGATGAATCACTCTCTAGAGGTGTCTACTTTGGTGAATTGGTTAGAATAGGAGGTGGAAGTAATTAGCTTAAGTTTCCATACCTATGTTTTGGACCTCTGAAATTTTGCAAAATAAATCACCCTCCTTGTATACCAGCCCTTTCATGAAATAATATCCTGAGGTCCAACAGCATGTAAACATGAAATATGCTTTCAAAAGTGCCACTGAGAGCTGCAGAACTTGTGTTGCCATTATTCCACCTTTTTGGTTACCAAAGCTTCAAATTTCTCATGGCAAGTGTGTTAAGGAATGTCTACATGCAGGAAAGTAAATTTATAGAGTAAAATTCTTTATTCATAAAAAAAAAATAGAGACATATAGATCCAAATAAAAAGGAAAAAGAAAAAAAGAAATTCCAACATATCTCTGGAGCATAATTATTGATCTGAGAACTGTTCAGAATTTTATTAGATTTTTTAGGGCCTCTAAAACCTATTCTCCTCTGCTTACCTATTTGGCTCTCTCTCCTTAGAACTGTGACCAGCTCAATTTGGATTATTGAAACCTGGAATTGAAGAGGTTCTCTTGAGCACAGACAGCAGATCTTTAACAACAGCTTCTACCATGTTTTTGTTCCCCCGCCCCCCCCCCTTTTTTTTTTGGGGGGTGGTGTTCATTTGTATTGTCCTTGAAGTTTGACAGTGTTAAATTTCCTATTGTTTTTCATCATATCCAGCAAGGAAGTATTTTCCAAAGTTAATTAATTTTGATTGTCTAGTATAGCCACAGGTGTGTAATGCCTGTTGATCCATTACATGCTAATGGTAACATCAACAAAATTAATCAGAAATCCTGTTTAACATGAACAGGTTCTACTAAGTACTGCATTTATAACCAATGGATGCAAGATAACATAGTAGTCAAAAGTTGCATGTTATTGTGCACTTTTTTGTTTGAAGGGCAGTATAGTATTTTGTCATCTTTGCTTATAAGAACATCCTTCTGTTCCTTTCAGCAATATTTAACTATTTTAATAACTCCTTTGTCCTCTTCGTATCACATCTTTTGTGTATTGAAAAGATAAAATTGTGTGATTTGACACATTAGTAAATGCCTAATAAGACAATCTGGTGTTTCTGATGTGCCAAACCACAGTGGGTAATAAAAAGACTTGCATCATTTATGTTTTCATAGAAGGATGTGCTTCCAGTAAATCTGGGAGGGGGTTGTTTTTTTAATCTTTTGTATAACTGAAATATACTGTCTTACAGACTTCTTAAAAATATATTTTTGCTTTCATATTTCTTCAGCAATTTATTTCAAAAGTCTTTCCTAAACTCCAATGATACTTTCTATTTTCTCAATGCATTTTATAGTTACATATTGTACTAGGCTTATTCTGATTCCATGCACCTCTTGGGCCTATTTCAAACTTCTCTTTTCTTTGAGAGGTCTTTAAACATTGTAACGGTGTAATCATGTCCAAGGAGAATGTAAAGCCTTTGCATAGCTTTTACAGCCTAAAGAGTCAGTTTGAATTTGCTTTTGGCCTTAGTACACAAAATAAACCCAGGCATCTCTCCACCTGCTATGTAAATATGTCCCTAGGACTACAATTGGCAGTGATCAGCATAATATTTAAGAGCCTTAGAACTGGTAATGAGTTTACTATTAAATCGAAGTAGAAACAAAAATTAAATGTGAGTTTTATAGGGAAATGCATTAGCTGCCCAGGGACTATGGCCAATTATGTATGAAGGTTCTAGAAACTGGAAGAAAAATCTAAGAAAATTATTTTATAATATCCTAAAATCAAAATTGATATTAGCAGGAGATTAATAATTGAACTAAATGTCATAACATACTCCCATAAAACATCTCAGCTCCAAAGAAAAAGGAACTTTGAAATTGATAATAGTCTCACAAAGCTCGAGATGCATTTGTAGCCCCCAAACCCAGTAAATATGGCCTTGCAACTGCTAGTAAAAGGTCACAGTCTTTGTATGAACAGCAAAAGCCTCAGGACCTGGCTAGCAGATAGAGCTCAGAGGGTTGTGGTTAGTGGTGCAGAGTCTAGTTGGAGGTCAGTAACAAGTGGTGTCCCTCAAGGGTCAGTACTGGGTCCAGTCCTGTTCAATATATTCATCGATGATCTGGACGAAGGGGTAGAGTGTACCATCAGCAAGTTTGCTGATGACACTAAACTGGGAGGAGTGGCTGATACGCCAGAAGGCTGTGCTGCCTTACAACGTGACCTGGATAGGCTGGAGAGTTGGGCAGAGAGGAACTTAATGAAATTCAACAAGGGTAAATGTAGGGTACTGCATCTGGGGAGGAATAACCCCATGCATCAGTACAGGTTGGGGGCCGACCTCCTGGAGAGCAGCTCTGTGGAAAGGGACCTGGGAGTCCTGGTGGACAACAGGATGACCATGAGCCAGC
>VZSZ01012198.1:364820-446315 GCA_013398815.1 Ibidorhyncha struthersii | reverse complement strand
AGGGAGGATGCCAGGTGGATGGGAGCAGTCTTTTTTCAGTGGTGCCCATTGATAGGACGAGGGGTAATGGGCACAAACTTGAACATAGGAAGTTCCATCTTAACATGAGGAGGAACTTCTTTACTTTGAGGGTGGTGGAGCACTGGAACAGGCTGCCCAGAGAGGTTGTGGAGTCTCCCACTCTGGAGACATTCAAAACCCGCCTGGACGGTGTCCTGTGCAACCTGCTGTAGGTGACCCTGCTCTGGCGGGGGGGTTGGACTAGATGATCTCCAAAGGTCCCTTCCAACCCTGACTATTCTGTGATTCTGTGATTCTGTGACCTATCAAGCTTTCTCTGCACTTCCTTGTTCCACCTGGAGAATGACCAGATGGTCATTAGATATTTAGTTTAGGTTTAGATCACATTTGCCCAATGGCTGATGTCTACTGTTACTATAGTGTTGATATATCTGTGTAAGTAATGGCTTGTTGCGGTTTAACCCCGGTAGGCAGCTCAGACCCATGTAGCTGTTCGCTCACTTCCCCGGAGGTAGGATGGGGGAGAGAATCAGAAGAGCAAAAGTGAGAAGAAACTCATGAGTTGAGATAAAGACAGTTTAATAGACAAAACAAAAGCCGTGCATGCAAGCAAAGCAAAATCAGGAATTCATTCACTGCTTCCCATTGGCAGGCAGGTGTTCGGCCATCTCCAGGAGAGCAGGGCTACATCATGGGTATTGGTTACTTGGGAAGACAAACACCATAACTCCAAACGTCTCCCTTTTCTCCTTCTTCCCCACACCTTTTATTGCTGCGGTCTGGGATATCCCTTTGGTCAGCTGGGGTCAGTGGTCCTGTCTATGTCCCCTCCCAGCTTCTCGCCCACCTCCAGCCTACTTGCTGGCGGGGTGGTGTTAGGAGCAGAAAAGGCCTTGACGCTGTGTAAGCACTGCTTAGCAATAGCTAAAACATCTCTGTGTTATCAATACTGGTTCGGTCACAATTCCAAAACGTAGCCCTGTACAGGCTACTATATCCCAGCCAAAACCAGCACATAGCTAAAATTAACCAGTAGCTAGGTTGTGCAGCAGAAAGAGCTATCTATGACAGTAGAAAATGATGGAAGCATAGAGGGGTGGAGCCACGGGGTAACCACAGGGGCCTTCAAAGTGCAGGCCCAGGCCCTCAACTATAGATGCTAATCACAAATGGTCAACCACCTGTCACTTAGCAGCTGGTAAAACCTGCTTTAGGAGATCAAAGAGGGAGGATGCCAGGTGGATGGGAGCAGTCTTTTTTCAGTGGTGCCCATTGATAGGACGAGGGGTAATGGGCACAAACTTGAACATAGGAAGTTCCATCTTAACATGAGGAGGAACTTCTTTACTTTGAGGGTGGTGGAGCACTGGAACAGGCTGCCCAGAGAGGTGGTGGAGTCTCCCACTCTGGAGACATTCAAAACCCGCCTGGACGGTGTCCTGTGCAACCTGCTGTAGGTGACCCTGCTCTGGCGGGGGGGTTGGACTAGATGATCTCCAAAGGTCCCTTCCAACCCTGACTATTCTGTGATTCTGTGATTCTGTAATAAATAATAATTACATGTCACAACTGAGGATGAGTGAAAAAAATGCAAGTTAGCTGATGGTTTTGGCAAGCATGTGAAAATAGTTGCATGTGAACCCAAAAACAGAGAGGCATCCAAATCTACCATTATCATCATACTCTTTTTGTAATTGGACACTGGCACTTGGCTTTATCAACACACTGGAAGAGTGACAATAAAATCAGTTATAAAAATTAGCTATATTATTAATGTGAATTAGTTGTAATAAATTTATAATTTAGACTATTGGCATTAGCATCAGTTTAATTGGGCTACTAATATTTTTTATTAGATTATCAATAATTTCTTCACTTTTTTTACGCACCTTCAGAACTGTACTAAGTGTAGTGCAACATACCAAAGAAGTGTTTTTCAGGAAACAAAACCCCAAACCCTGTGGGGAAAAAAAAGAAAATAACACAAATTTTATACTATACAAAAAGAGGAAAAGGAAAACACAGAAGTAGGGAAATAAATCTGCTTTCAAAGGCATAATTGTGATGTTCCTACTCAGGACTGTAGGAGGTGGGTCAAAATGACTTAATAGAATTTAATACATTTAGCTGTTGTCAAAAGAGAACTATTATGTATATAGACACAGACACAGACACACACTGATGTGAAATATTCAGGTATGAAAAAACCCAGCTAAGTAGAATAAAAACAATTAAGGGGTACTATATTACTACTTTGACTGAATATTTAATTGGAACTTCTGATATGATGATCCTTTGCATTTTTCAAATAATAAATATAGGAATGTGAACTTTAAAGAAAAAGCATTTGAGAAGTCCTGTTTTGGAAGGGAACTTAAATGTATAGATAATACTATTTTTATTAAGCATTTACTTAACTCCCATGGACCTTAGTGATAATGTTTGTGCTTAAAATTTGGCTGAATGAATTGGCATTGTCTGATTATATGTGGTTTCATCAGAAGAATTCTCACCATATAAATAGAAGAAATGCAGGAATAAATGCAGAAATAAATGCATTGTAACCTCTGAGGAGAAAGAAATGAGTCTCATTCAGTTAACACAATGAAAATGTCTGCTTAATGCACAGCATCTGTCAAAAAGAAGAAAGACAATACCAGGATTTATAGAGAAATGAATAGAAAGCAATGCTGACAATATTATACTGTCATTATAGAAATTAAAAGGCATATTTTCCCTTTGCAGCTTCTCAGGCAGCATCTACGATAACAACATAATATATATTTTCTAACCCTAATGACTATAGGATGAGTACATTTTAATATCACTACAGCAAAAGAAATATTTATTATGTCTTATGTGTATGTTAGAGTAGGCACTCCATTGTTACATCACCAGCTCTGGTATAGCTGTTCTGAAAACAGCTAAAACTATTTTTATTATTTCATTTTTATTTCTGTAATTTCTCAAGTCTGTAACACAGCAAACCCAATCTCTAGTTCTTAAGGGCATAAAAATGAAATTATACAACAGTTTCTTACAGTTAAAGACTTTTAAAAATTTGTAGGTGATGGAATACTGCTGGTCACAGACTTCCTTCTATAGTGTCTCTGCATGCTTTTATGGTTCAGCAGCCAAATCTAAGTTCGACAGCCCTGAGATCCTGCAGCATGGTCTACCCCAGTGTAATCTTTCCTGTCTCACTGGGCTGTGATCTGCCAAAGCAACTCACTGAGAAGAAAAGCAGTGACAGGGTCACTGCCTGGTAAAACCAACAGTAAAGGCAAACACTGCCATTTGCTTTAGTGAATTTTTCATGTTCACTGATGTCAGAACAAAAGATAACTCTTTCTCAAAATATTAATATCGTATGAATTTTCTCTTTGTCCAGACTTAACACAAATGAAGTTGAATTTATGTAAATTTTTAAAGAAAATTTTTTCCATAGTTCTCAGTCTTTAACTCCAAGCAAGTTATTTTAAGGGATTTGTTTCTCGGACCATACTCTAAGTTGTTCCTGCCCTGCATTTTTGTTGGACTCAGATTCTACAGAGTGGGGTTTTTTGTGTTTGTTTTCTTAAGCACCAAGGAAAAATCTTATTTTGTTGCCAAGGACAGAGATCTAAATAGAAGAGTAATAACAGGAAAAAAACCTTTGCAACCTTCTAACCAGAAAACACAGATGTTTAAATTTAAAAATTTTTCCATTGTCTTAACATAAAAATGTTACCCATTTTCTTAATCAGATATTACGACACTATCCAAAACAGCACCCCCCCCAATAAGTTTTATTAAAATGCTTCAGTTACCCAATTTATCTTCTTTTGCTTGCAGATGTTCATAGAAAGAAAGCCATGAGATTTCTAGGTTTTTCGAAGGGATACAATAAAATAAACTTTTAAGTTAAGACATGCTGAATATTGTCACACCTGATAAGAAAAGCAGCAGTCAAATGAGGGTTGCTTTCTTGTCATTCACGACACCCAGTGCTTTTTACAAATAGTTCCCTCTTTATCTGTGGCAAAGCAAGAAAACTAACAGCTGTCAAAGCACAAAATGCTGGAATAGCTTTTCAACCAAAAGGTGTAAGTGAGGAAACTATCTGATTTTTAAATAGATCGTGACAAAATGATGGAGGGGATTAAAATGATATAACTTCATGTAAAAGCAAAAGACTGGCTGACCCAGGAGATCCTGTCCAGTTCTGTGTTCCTTGTAACATTTTTGGACAAGTGTAGTATCATCTGTAATTTTAAAAAATGCTGAAAACTTAATCTCTTATAAACAGTTTACTTGTGTTTTCTATACTCTGTGTGAAAAACTTAAGAGCCACCATGAGATTTCCGGTGCTCAGACAGATGAATGTTGAAGAAAATTCTCATCACTTATCGAAAATCAGGACTTTTAAAAACATTTCAGGTTGTATCTTTGAGGATGTACCTTCCTCAAAATAATTTATAAATCCCTGAGCTCTTTTTTTTTGTGAACTCACCTTTAATACGTGGATACAATCTTGCAGTCTAAAGATGCTATACAAACGCGGTTGCATTAAGGTTTGGAGTATGAATCCCAACAATTTTCAATGGGTTTCACATTCATCTGTCAGTCAGCCACTTATTAAAATGTTTTATAAGGTCTGAAGACACTAATACCTTGTATAGAAATTAACATTGATGGCCCAGTTGTAAATGCCTCTCTCTTTCTTCTGCTTTGATATGAACTAGCACGGAGAACTGATTTTTTCCTGCTGGCTTCCTCAAATTAAAAACAAGGCTGTTTCCCTTGCAGTGGGAACAACTGAACTGAAATAAGCTCTTAGAAAAATTCAGGGTCAAGATCCTCTATTTTCCATCAGTTAGGGCAGAAATAGAATTGAATTGTCTTTTTCTACAAAAGTATACAAGCCAAAGACTAATGTTCTGGGATGAGAATTACCAGTCAGAGCTGTTGAAATACTTTATTACTTACTTAGTAAATAAATACTAGGGGAAACAAATCCTTGCTAAATAAATACTACTACATAATTCAGAATACCTACATCTTTGCTAGACTGGAAAGAAGAAAATGTAATTCTTCCATAACCATGTGGTTATGACAATCAGCTGATAAGTGGCATATTTTGATTCCCATCCCTTCTCCACATATTTAATTATTTTAAATGGAAGCCAACAACTGTGATGGGAAAGAAAACCACCTCTACATACCCTGAAACATAGGAAATTCTCTTGGGAAGTGAGATAATTAATTATTCCCTTCCCTTAACAATGTAAGGGGTTTGACCTTTGATCTCTTACATGCTGCCTAAGCGTGGCTTACTCTGTAACCTGTATGGTGCAGAAGCAATATCTGTTCCCCTTTTCTCAGTTTTCCTTGAAGCAGGGGGGCGGGAGAGGAAAAAAGGAAAGGAAAAAATAAGCAACTTACTTACTACAGAATTTTAATTTATTTTTTTTTTTAGCTAAAATCTTTTCTGAATTTCATCCACATTTGCAAATTATTTTGAATTGACGAAAACTACAATTTCAGTGAATGCACTACTAACCATAAACAAGACTATTCAACAAAAATTGCTACTTCCCATGATTAGAACTGTAAAGCTTATACATTTTAACCTGAGAGGAGCTGAGCTCCACTGACAGAAACAACAAAAATACAAATTAAATATTATAAATCAGTGTGAATTTTGCATAAGTAGTTTTGAATTGTTTAGTATAAAGTTACAAATGTATAATAGCCACAATATTCTTCAAATATGTACTCCTAAAACAGTAAAAAAGAGCATTTTGCTATATAATATTTTTTTTCGAACATATTTCGAGATTATATAAAAATCAGGAATAGTTCTCATTACCAGTTAACTTCATTGTCAGCAGCATCAAAACAATGGACTGCATTCCTCTCTTCAGTTGCAAACCTGAACAGAGTCAGTAATTTCTACTTGTCAGAATCAAATAACGGATATTGTATTTTAATTAGGAGGTAACATAAGTTAAATGTATCAATTAACCAATACAGTAGGGAGTACACTTGGCAAAGAAATTATATCAATATATTAGGAATAGCATGATTTTCTATGAATATCATTTTTCCTCAATGGTAATCGGTATTAAAGACGTCACTGAAGACCATCTTTTCCTCTCTTTTTTACAATATCAGTTCTATATCTTCCAGATCAGTTATACTTTTCACATATTATGAGTATATGGGAATGAGATCTTCCAGACAGTATGTCTGGCATATGGCTTAGCATCTGGCTATTGTTTCTTTGTATTCCCTCAACTCTTCTGTATAAATTCTTGAAGATTTTTTGGAACAAAATCTTTGATTTTTCTGTAAACCAATGACTTCCACTCTAGGGATAAAGGCTAGCTCTTCAATGCCAAAATAACCACGAATGTCTGGCATAGTTTTTATACAACATATGCGTCTTATCTTATTTAAAAAATCTCCTTTGCTTTAAAGGCATTTACAAACAGTTCATCTACCTCTCATATATTCTGCAAAAGCTTCAGATTTTCCTGATTGAATTCTAAAGAGAATTAACTTTAGTTTTCTAATATATTGTTTCTCGACCAACTGTTAGCTCTGCATCTGTGTCAATTTCTTGTTTGACTTTATAATTTCCAGGGCTATGAGTAACCAAGCAGTTAATTTGTATTGTAACTTGAAGGTAACTCCCTGAGAAGCTGCAGTTCTTTTTTATGTGAAGAAGTTTTTGGTATCACTGAAATCTATTGCCAGTGGGAATTTTACCATCTGAGCTCTTATGCAGCAAGCTATACAACCACCTACATACTAGCTTACTTGTAATATACACACACACCTAAGATGCTATGATGTTTCCCGTTTCACTTCAGAATTCTGAATCATAAATCAGTAAAAACACAAACTTCAGCCCTGTTTTTTTGTAAGAGGTTTGTGTTGAGTGAAGGAGTGAAGTTGTAAGTGTAAATACTCAAGTTGTAGCACGTTTCTTGGTACTCCCACAAACTCTATTATGGCCTCAACTTTCAGAAAACTCAATTCACTGTTTTTTGACAGAGGAAAATATTATAACATATCAGATATTTTGGGTTAGTGTGCTTTGTTGTGAACAGGTGATGGGTTGAAATAACATGAACAGATAATTATTACAAATCTGGCCAGACGTGTACCATTACCATTTCAGCTGGTGCCCATGATATCAGAATGGAGTAACTGATAGTGCCAGATTATTGTAGGTCATCTTCTTTTCCATCTGCCTTTCCTTCTTCTTTCATGTCACCATCTTAAGGTGCCTTAGCTTGCCCAGTTATATACCTTATGAACCATCCTTTCATATCCAATCATCATGGCAATCCTGTCACTCTTGATATCTTATTTTCTAATATGCGGTATTACATTTCCTTGTGGACATACAGGACTCTCAGGCTGGAATTACAGCTGACATCTGTTAAACTAAGAATATAACAAAATGGTGGAGATGATTTCATTCTATTACTGCAGATACAATATATTTAGTTAGTCATATTTATGCTTGGTGAATCTCCAATATTTGAAGCTGTTTTTTCAATTTCCTTGGTCACAACTGTTTGGGCCGTGTATTCCCTCTTTCCTCTTACTGTATAATCCAGACTTGTGTGATTCATAATTGAAACAATGCTGGTTTAGTTTGTACCATCTTATGTCATCTCAATATTGAAATGACTGACTGACTGACTTTAACGGACATTTAGAGGTGAAACATAGTTGCTCTAAAGATACAATGAGATGCACATACAGTGAAATACAAATTTAAGATGTCTAAACCTGAGAACATGACTAAGTTGTCACATAGATAACTACCTAGTGCTGCTTGAGAATCTACAGGGCATCGCATCTGGCCTCTATCAACCACTACAGAATACAGAGCTCTTTTTTAGGTCTTTTGTCATATCTGCCAGCCATAGATAGATGTCTCAGATATCTGAAGATGTATTAGATATTGTTAATTACCTATATCTAGTCAACTTAGTTGTGTTGTAGGTGCCAACATATGAGGTAGTGTCTAAATTCTTACTGTGGTCAGTGGAGATCTAGAACATTTCTTGATTTCATGAATATAGGCCTCCAGAGATATCTGCATGGAGTTGGCAGATGGGAAACAGGACTAAAAGGAGACTTGTGTTTTTCTGATATGGTATCTGAAGGCCGGGAAGACTATATCATGTCATCTTAAAAATTGCTAGATGTCTATGTTAGGCAACTAAATTGCTTTCTTAGTCAATGCAACCAATTCAGCTAAGAAAATTTACCTCATCCTAAAGAAAACATCTGGTGACCAGTCAACTCAGCATTTCTCTGCGCTTCACTGACAGGACTGAGTGTATCACCACTGACTATTACAGGAGTTTGATGTCACCTAACTTGCCCCTAGACACTCAAACGTTGATGGTGTCAGAATCTTAAACTGAATACCACCACATATCACTTTCTCAGATTCTGGAAACCAGATTTTTTAACTGTATGCATAATATTTTTAGATTTCAGAATCTGTCATGCATTTGAACACCTGTGAGTTTAATACTGTGTGACAGAAAACATACTTTATCTGATGTATTTTAAGAGAGAATTCATATTGAGTTAAGAATGGGTGACGTGTATAGGGAGAAAAAGTTACCAAACCTTTTGTCATAACAGTATCTAATTCATTTTTCTTGTGATGCAGTGCATAAAACCAGAACAAAATGAAACACCTAGACATCAAAACTTTGCCATCCAGAGGGACCTGGACAGGCTGGAAAGGTGGGCCCAGGCAAGCCTTGTGAAGTTCAAGAAGGCCGAGTACAAGGTCCTGCACATGGGTCGGGGCAATCCCAAGCACAAATACAGGCAAAGCAGAGAATGGATTGACAGCAGCCCTAAGCAGAAGGACTTGGGAGTGTTGGTTGATGAGAAGTTCAACCTGACCCAGCAACGTGCACTCACAGCCCAGAAAGCCAATTACATCATGGGCTGCATCAAAAGAAGTGTGGCCAGCACATCAAGGAAGGGGATTCTGCCCCTCTACTCTGGTGAGATCCCACCTGGAGTGCTGCATCCAGCTCTGGGGCCCACAACATAACAAGGGCATAGACCTGTTGGAGTAGGTCCAGAGGAGGGCCACAAAGATGATCAGAGGGCTGGAGTACCTCTTCTATGAGGACAGGCTGAGAGAGTTGGGATTGTTCAGCCTGGAGAAGAGAAGGCTCTGGGGAGACCTTATAGCAGCCTTCCAGTACCTAAAGGGGGCCTACAGGAGAGCTGTAGAGGGACCCTATCAGGAGTGTAGTAATAGGATAACAGGTAACAGTTTCAAACTGAAAGAGGATTGATTTAGGTTAGATATTAGGAAGAAAGTCTTTACTGTGAGGGTGGTGAGATGTCGGAACATGTTGCCCAGAGAAGTTGTGGTAGCTCCATCCCTGGAAGTGTTCAAGGCCAGGCTGGATGGGGCTTTGAGCAGCCTAGTGCAGTGTCCCTGGCCATGACAGGGGGGTTGGAACTAGATGACCTTTAAAGTCCCTTCCAACTCTAACCATTCTATGATTCTATGATCTAGCACATCTTTGTCTTTTTGTGACTAGAAATTTGTGTAGGAATAAACTTACACTGTTTAACCTGATAGAACAAAGTTAATACTTTCCCTCTTTATATAAGAATCTTATGCTACAATGTACATTACTGGGATACTAAATTCTTCAACATCTCCCTAATTTTATGCATGAGTGATCTTAGTAACTCCAACTGACTGCACTCATCTGAAAAATCAAGCATGTGGAGTGGGTTTTGGGTTCATTTCACCTGATTTTTCCATGCCAATATCAGTAGCCTTCCCAGAAGGGCTGCAAATCTATAAATCAGTATGACTGCAATTCCCCTCACCAACTGCTGACCTGCAGTAGTTACCTACATTTGAGCTACTCATCCTTTTCAGTCTCTGGAGAAGTATAAAAGCTGTGTTGGCAATTAATCGGACTTATTTTAAATTGTAATTTTATAATGAGATGTATTGTACCTGGTAAGCATTCATACCTCTCTGCTGCTTCTGAAGGGAAACGTCAGAAACTAGTTCAGACTAAGATACTGGTATTACATATGTATATATACACAGATATATACATGTGTTCTAGTGGATTTCACTTATGCAGTCCTACTCAATAAAGGCTATTTAGAAACTCTAATGTGACAACTTCAGTTTCTATTATGAGTAGTTACTTGTTAAACAATGCAAGAATACCATTCCTGTTTGATAGTATCCTAAAGTAGAAGTCAACATCTCTATGATAGACAAAATATTTCATATCTCTATGACAACTAAACTATTTAATGTCAGTATCTATTAATCTAAATTTTGGTTTCACATAAATAAACTTTAAATTATTTTGACGTAATTCATCTTGACACTGCATGCTCTTTCATACAAGTGTTTGAACATACAAACTTACGTTCAAGGAAAGCCAACAAAAACCTGGTTGTTTTCATTCAGTGGAATCTGGATAAACTTTACAGATCACCGCGGAAGAGTCAAATCCAGAAAGTGTTTATAAATGGTGAGAGATGTCACTACAGATTGAATGTCACTACAGATTGTAAACTCCAAAGCAGTAAAACAGAGCTGAAATAAATAGTAGCTGATTTTATCAAACTCTCAATATATAAATAGGACACTGCGTAACAATTCTTTTTTTTCATGTTTCATGTTACTATTAAGACATGCTCTGAAAGCAAGGGTTTGTTAATTTCTTGTGCTTCAATACAGTAAAGAGGGTTCTCATGGATGATCCTGAAAGATGGAATATATATATATATAGTTTCTTAGGAGTACAGTTGCTACCCATAGAATGGTATAGTATAAAAAATAAGGAGACTTGAGAATAACAGAAAATGTGTTATCTTTAAATATGCACACCTTAGTCCCTTTCCACTATTCATGTAACATATTTATGGGAAGAAACTGATAAAATTTACATATCAAAACCCCACTCACATTCTGATTATATACAAGGCATTACAATAGGTCATGTGGAGATGATGTGTTGCTAATCAAATTATTTCTGTAAATGAAAACAGCCGGTCGGTTGGTACCTGAGACCCTTCCTCTTGGAAAACCAATTCAACAGCATCTGAATATAGCATAACAGAAAAATCATTGAATGAGACCTGTGGGGCATAGGTTTACTTGAGGCCCAAGGGGATTATCACTTCCAGGTTGCTACAGGAAATAAGGGTGCAGAATATCCTAAGACATGTCATGATTTAGTCTTAGAGACAGCAATATACCCACATTGTAGGGCAATTTACCAGAAAATATCTTAGAGCACCATTCTGATGCAAATTCCAGGCTATTTTGTGCTTGGAATTGACAACATTTCAATATAAAGGGTATTCTTAGAGCAACATAATATGGCATTTTAAAATGATTGATTATATTCTTTATCTCGCTGTGCTTTTCCCCAACAGACGTAATGAAGTTTATGCTGATATATCATTTCAAAGCACGTGACCAATTGTAACAGACAAAGAAGCTAAAAAAAAGTATTTTTCCCAAGTCATTCTATACATCTTTTTGTTCTCACTGGAGTAAATCTTGTTTCAGTTACTGACATCCATGAGAGACTTTCCAGAGATTTCGCTGAGTTTAGATAAGACTGCACATGATTAATGTCACTCTTCAGCTGGATACTCAGCGTAGGGGTATACTGCCTGTATCAGATTCCAAGCCCACACATAGAATTTTTCTCCAGTCTTCTCTGCTGTCATCTGGAAAGATGAAGAACTACTTCTGTTAACTCCCTCCCTGATGGCAAGTTAGATCCTTTGCTTGCAATAATAGCCTAAGGAATTAGAAAATACATTTAACGGAGCGGAAGCAGAAAACAGGACCTGAATATGGAAATGTTTGCACTGGATCTGATCTGAGCTCCATCTAGCTGTGTGTTCCGCACCTCAAGGGAAGTTACAAAATAAAAGCAGCATTTCTATAAGTAAAAATTGACTACAGTTCTGAGTGATAACCTTGTCTCTAAAAATAGGAAACTGGATTGAATACTGAATAGGAGGTTTAGTTGGCTTTCTTTCATTATTTTCAATTCTTTTGATACTTTGTTTTAGTCTTTCCCCTGGTTACTACCTGTTGTGACCTGTGACACATGGGTCTCAGGTTTTTAATGGCATTTCTAGAGTCCTAGTATACTGGAGGCAAACATTTGAGACTGGGATCCACAAAAGGGGTGCACTCTTCTGGAGAAAGAACTAGAGGTCAGGCAAGATGCATTCAGCCATTTGAAATGGCATAACATCTCCATCAGGCAAATTAATGTTATCTACTATGTGAAGAAGTGCATTATTAATACACATTTCTAATTTTCCTATCCATGAGTTTGTTTGAAGCATCTGGGATGAACAGCAATAGTTTTTCTTCTCCACATAATTATTTTGCATACTTTTAATATGACTCTTCCTAATTTTTTTTAAAGTTGAGTTTCTCTCCACAGCAGTTTCACCCCCCAGCAGTTTATCCAGTATTCATGGAGAATTTCATGTTCTCTATATCATATAATATTTTACATATTTCATACTTAGAAAAATGTCATACTTATTCACATAAAAAATATTGTCCATATTATTTTCCATCCCATTTGTTGCTCACTTTAAATTCTTGTTCATCTTTTGGCCCCAGCTGGGTAGAGGTTGTTTACACTGTGCCTAATAGTTACGTAAAGCTTTAATGAATGTATTGTTCCTGTTGATATTGCCAGTAAAGGTAAACCTTAAGACCCCATCTTAAGACTAACCCTGGTACATATCTGTTTCATGAAGTTTCCAGGAATTCCAGTGACTATGTTGATGGATTAATCTTTGATAAGATTATTACTGGGTGTTTTTAAACCCTAAGAATCAGCTGGGTTTGTTTTATAATTTTGCCATTGTTTTTAAACGTTACACAAAGCCACAAAGAACAAGTAAACATGCAAAAAATAAGCACATAATTCTTTTAGTATAAGGTAAAACTGTTGCAATGCAGCATGAATTCCTTTCTGTGAAATTGGTCATGCAAATGTCAATACATTAATAGATTGTTCAGCTTATATTTCAAATGTAATCTGTTAAGTAAGAACAAGTAATAGATATGCAGTGTAATCTTTCTAGATCTTTCAGCAACTTTTCCAGTAAATACAGAACCCTATGATACACATGGTTTCAAAGTAAACTCTATCTCCCCCAAAACAAATATATTTAGAGAAACCAGTGAAAATAAGTGGACAAGTTATGATTTATGGTACTGAAAATATTCAACATACATGAACTTCTGTTGGATACATTTACAGAAGGTGGAGACTTTGAAAAAGATGCACTCGGAACAACAAAGTCGTAGATAAACAAATGATGCAGCTGTATATTCTTGGATCGCACTCTCATGAGAAAGAGCTATGGGCGGCACAAGGTCCCTACAGTTGCTCAGGAGCTGCCTTCATTCCTGGTCTTTGTGTCAGCTATGACATAGCTATGCATGTGCCTAGCTGTCTACCTGCTGATCTGGACCTGATCTGTGGACCTGACTTCCCAGCGTGACCCCAGACCTGCCAGGAGACCCCTGGGCTGGCTGTGTCCTGCTGCTCTGTGTGCTGTGCGACTGCGCCCTGGTTGGTGTGGCACTGCCCCTGCCAGCCTTGCTCTCAGAGGAGGGCTGTACAGAACAGCCTCCCCTTGCTGCTCCCTGACATAATATCACTGAAATAGGATTTTTTATTACTATTATTTTTAATTGAATAGTAAGAACATGAAATTTTGAGGAACTTTTTCAAGGTGAAAGAAACAACCACAGCTAGTATAAACCTTTAAAGCTTAAGACTGACAAGAATAAGCTGAAGTATTTGGACCACGCCTTTGTTACTATTATCATTTGCTGAAGATTTCAGGTAAATTTTTTCACAAGAAAAATAAGGTTGGCTGAGAAATCTCAGTGGTGAGATTTAGAAGGGACTACTGGCAACATGAATTGGAAAGAAAAGGTTTTGTTACATCTTTTGTTTTCATCTAACTTGGCTGTGAGGCAAGCAGAAAGGCGATACAGAACCTGAGAGAAAAGCATTTAAATGGCATTAGGGTGTTGTTGTTGTTGTTNTTTTTTTTTTTTTTTTTTTGGAACCTGCCCAGGAGAAAGGTAATTGTGCAATTAATTTTCATTTGTGTTATAAAGCTCTTTGATTTTATAGACTGCAAATAAAAGGCTTTAAAGATATTTATGCTCTTGGTATTTTCATGCGATGGGATTGGCAATGACTATGGTCCTGACCAATATTTTAGCTCATAAAGTTTGCAAGAAGCTGGGCTGACCAGCCACCATATATAACAATCAGCTGGGACTGAGCGTGGCATTTGGGTCTGGATTTTGAAGAGCTGTGCAAGTGTTCAGATTCTTCTTTGATTAATCCCTAATTAAACCTGGTGACTGCTTCCCAGTTCTGATTATAGTTCAGGGTTTCAGTTTTTAATCGTTTGCTTCCTCTTAAGGTTTGGGCTTGTTCATTTTCTTCGTTATTCTTATTTCCCTGTTCACTTAGGAATACGGTGTGAAAACTCTGTGCTATATATCTGGTCTTCACCTATTTCAAGCGTGGTTTTTGGGTGGGCCCACATGGCTCTTCCTAGCGTGCAATGAGGTGAACACAGAAAAGAGCCATAGGGTGTGCAGCAGCAGCTTGGCCTTTGTTGGCTTTTCATGTTTTCCTCTTACCAAGGGTTATGGGGAGGGATGTAGACAGAATAAACTTGCAGGCTAGAAAGTGTGTGTTACATATTCAAGAGGAAGATCCTTTTTGTCACTAATGCACAGGTTCATCTACAGTGAGGTGAAGTACTTAAAATGCCAGTTGTGATCTTTTTTATTTTTTTTTTCCTCTTTCATCTCTAAATCAGACTCAAGATTTGGAGAAAGATATGTTCTTGCCTACCCATCTCATTTATCTAATGGAGAAATTTCTCAATACCCTGGATACAGATGTTATGCTTCATGTACCTACGTGTTCATCTCAAATCTCACGTTAATCCTGATGCATATTTCTTAATGGTCATTCCTGATGCATATTTCTAAGAACACCTTTACAGTGAAAGAGATTAAGAGAAAGAATATAAAGAATTTCTCAACTTGTATCTAGCTTGGTGCAAGACTAAAGGAAGGTGACAGTGGCTTCATCCTGCTTTTCCTCCTTTTTGTATTTGATTTGATAGAACGGTACCTCCAGCACCCTGCTACAGGTTAAACAACATCACAACAAACTGCAGAAAATAGTCTGGATGCAGTGGCAGTAAGCAGCATATAGAAACCTCCTGGCTATTCCGCTTACCGTAAGAAACACATTGCATGTTTTACCACATAACATTACATATTTTGTCTTTCTACCCTTAAGGAATTTTATGCTGTAAATCTTACAAGACCTTCTTGCCTAGATAGCCTTGGTCACTGCCAAATCTAGCCCTTATGACAAAAGGATCACACAATTAGAAAAACAAATCTTTTAACAGGAGGGCTCCATGCCCCCTTTTTCATCTCATTGCTGACTCATGATATAACTTCTATAACCGTTCTTCTGTCAGAAGTCCACAGTTTAATTGTATTGATATGTCAGGCAGAAATACACATGCTGAATGCTTCTGGTACGTGGCAGTTAAATCTTTAATGAGATTTGAATGTCTTCAATATTTGAAGATATTCCTGAAATAATCAGTGAATTCTTGTGGTGGGGGCCGCCTGTGGGGTGGGAAAGGCAGGTCCTCCTTGGCGGGGCCGGGGGGGTGGTGGGAGGGGGAGGATCTGCCCTGTCCACACCCAGCCAGGGACTGATGGCCCCAGCCTGGGCTGAAACAGGGTTCTGGGTTATGGGCAAAGGTGGAGGGAGGCCCCAGAGGAGGTTGTAAGTAAGTATCTCAAAACCACAATAAACTATAAAATAAGGTTAGATTTACTTCTGCTTGTGACTTGTTTGTGCAGTGCCTCAGGTCCTGTTGAAGAAATATGTTCAAGTATTCTTAACTTCTGTATGTAATTGGATGAATGAAATAAGTGTTTTGCTCCTTTGTTTTAATGGGTGATATCTTTGTTTGGGTTGATTTTTTTTTTGTTTTTTAAAACGAGGTGTACTGCAGTGAGATGAAAACTAGCATCATAAATGTCACTATAGAAATGAAGTATGGATCACATTTCTAGGATATGTTAGGCAATTAGTTTTTCCATGTTCTTTCCTCTAAGAGACAGACAATATTTATATTTTCAGATTTTACAACAGATAAAAACAAATTACAGTGTAGCTGAAATGAACACTGAACTTGGACCTGTTCATAATTTTGGGGGAAGATTAAAATTAAGAGTTTTTTAATATTCTTAGCTAAATTACTATTAGAAAGCCCAAACCACCAGATTTAAGATTTTATAATCTTATCTGGAGAAAGAGACAACAGGCAGAATAATTTATTAATCTAAGGTTCATGATGACTGTACAAAGTTCAAAACTTAAACATATTTTGCAGACAAAAAGCAATCTTAATTTTCTTTCCCTACTTTGTTTCTAATAAAAGTAAAAATACGAACCTTCACCTTGCACTCTAGACTGATAGTTGTCATTGACACAGCAATAAAAAAAATAGCAATAATAAATCATGAAATCTGTCAACCATTGGTAGAGAAAAAAAGACTAATGGATACAGGACTGTTTTAGGAAATCTAGAATAATACTGGACAAAGCTTAGAAAGAAAACTTACAAGAAACAAGTAAGCTGCAGTGATTTAATTCACTTATAAAGGCATTGTTTGATCTCAGGTGTATTCAGTTTGTAAATATCTGTTTTCCTTCTGTTCAGTACATTGATAAAGCGTGTATAGTATTTATGTTGGTCCTGATTTTCCTCTGATCTAAGCTCAAGGTCACATTAAGTCAGAAATTTCTCCTAAAGTGTTATTGCCATGGTACAGAGTAGCTTAAGGTAAGTATTAAACCTAGAAAACATGCCATATAGTGTACAGTAAAATATCATGACAGTTTACTTCTAAGAGTAAATACAATTTATGTATACAATTTACTAATATTTACATCTACAATTCACAATATTTTACAATCACATAGAAACTGTTAATGATGGTTGCTATATATGCTTACTGCTGTGTGCAAAATTTAATTCACAGTGTGTTTAAATGAAAACATATGGATCAAGGTTTCTACTGGATGACATTAGAACAAAATCTTTTACTCCTTTTGACATACAGCATAGCTTGTTCCTGTTGTTCAATGACAGTTCTGAGGAAATTGTTTTACTTTGGAATAGAAAAAGCTTGAGAGACATTGCAGGGTGTTTTATTAATCTTACTATTTTGTCAAACCTCACTGTATATTAAGATTACTGCAAAAATGAAACATCTATATCTGAAAACCTATTTCCTGCATTGAGATATTTTTCCTTCATGAAAATTTAGATTTTTCTTCAAAATGTAACCACTGCTTTGAATCTTTTGTCAGATTAACCATTAATTCCACAAAAAATAACACTACCTTACTGAGTACTGTCTTACATTTTTTATCCTACTTTTATTAGCACATTGAAAATTCAAATTGTAGGAGTTTGGAGGCCTATTTAAATGTGTGATAAAACTTAAGGGAAGAGAAAGGAGATTGTATTTTCCCTCTTACTGGTAAAACAAATAGTTTAGCATCAACCACTTTTGAAAAAACGGAAGAATAATTTTTTTCTAATCAAACTAGTAAAAGAATTTTAAGTAGCCTATCAGCCATGATACACTTGCCATCAAATTAGAGGGTCCCTAACAGAGGGTCTCACAAACTATAGGGTTCTGCCCATGTGTGAGTGCCAGCTACTACTGTCTTCCCCATCATTGCTGCCACGAGTAGAGGTGGTGGACCACAGAGAAGATGCATGTGACAACCATAGCTTACAGGATGAGAAGGGTGATCATTTAGGAAACAAGAATATACACACCAGTACATGCAGCTCACAATGAACTGGACTGGAGACAAAGAATACCAGAAACCTCCCTCCATAATACAACTAAAGAAAATATGCATTGCATAAACTGGATGTTTTAAGTTACTGGAAGACATTGTGTTAGTATTTAAAATCAAGTATTATTAGTTCTTTGTTATTAATTATTAAATATTATTAGCAATCTTTCAGCAATTTTATCTGAGGGAGAAATTAAAGCCAGAAAAGACGAAGAATTAATTTCTCATCTAGAGATAAAAAGGGGGTCTTAGAAAAAGGAAAACAGTTCCAAAAGTAAAAAGAACCATTCAAAAAATGCACAGAGTCATTACTAAAAATACATGGTTTAATGACATAGCAAAAGAGATTGAGGACAAAAAGGTAGCTAGGTGTTCCAGTTGCCAGGTGTTCAGTACCAAGGCTGGCTGGATGTAGTAGAATGAAAGAGCTGAACCATCCCATTGTCTGACAGAGCTACAAATGGGATCAAGTGTGTGCTGCACAGTGCCGCATCTTTTCTCTTAGTCTGTCAGCAGCAGACAGTGCTAAGGAGTTGGCAGCATACTGTACGGAGAATGTGTGAGTTCACAGCGCTGCTGCAGGGAAGCAGCAGATGGTGGTGGATGGGGAAGGGTAAAGCCCTCTTAGCACTTTCCTCAACCACCAGATCCAGGTCTGATTCAGACAAAGTACTTAGTGCAGCTGTCCAGTTACTTAGGAGATCCAGATTTGATAAACATGCCTGGTTTGATAAATGTTAGTAGAGCTGAAAATTGCATTTAACTTAATAAATTCACTCAAAGCTGAACATCCTGTCTGGTGGAAAGAGACGTACTTTGTCATTCGGTTGTACAGAAACACCCTGTTAAATAGCTTTTTTAGGCTTCTATTGCTACATAACATTTCTAAAAAAGACAGGGAGAGAGAGACACTTGGCTTGTAGGCTTCTGAAAATTTTTTAAGATAATAAGCAAAAAAGTGAGAAAATAGGTGAAAGATCTATAATATGAAAGAGGAAGTTAAACAGGGAAATAAAATATCATTCCCCTTGCTTTCTTCAAAGACATCTATGCTAGGATAACCCTAGGAAGCCTAAAGTTGCAGCTGAAGGAGGCTTTAATGTAGTGTGGATGCACCTAGCTACTCGCCATGTGTTCAACAAAGGAACTACTGAACAATATGCAACTGAGGCAACTTTTATATTCATTATAAGAATGAAAAGAACACTGCATTCAATGATTCTTTTAAAAGTCTAGTGAAAAACCTAACTTAAAATTTATGTTATATATTCCTCTATGGTGCAAAGCCCAAGCAGCAGATGTCTTGTGCATGTGTGTACTGGGACGATCTGATGGTAATCTGATCATTCCTAAATTTGAAAACTCATCTTTGATGGGACATAAAAAGAAAGTGTTGCTTGTTCTATCACCTTAATTTTCATAGTGCTGCAAGTTCTAACACTACTATGAGTATTTCAGAACAGTTTATGTTGCTTCCATTACATGTTGCAAACTTCTTAATGAAGGATACTGATCAGCATTAATTAGCAGTAGAGCAAAATACAGCATACAACATCATATTACTGCCTTTTTTCCTACAGCATTGTTTGATTACTTAAATGCTGAAAAGAGATCTCTTCTTCTAGAAATTCAAATGAGAGATTACAAGGAAACCTGTCTTCCAATTGACCAGCTGTTCAATTAAAGAGGGTTACCAACGTAAATGTGTGTGTTTGTGTCTGGGTGTGTATGTATATACCAGAACATATATGTGTGTTTTATTATTTAAAACACAGTAATGAACAATAAACAGGGTTGCTTTACAGTTTCGTAACACTAACTGGAGTTCAAAACCAAAAAAATATTTTAGGAGTGTCTAAGCCTTGTGAAGAAGCCAAATATTTTTCTGGTGCTTTGGTTGCCTTAATGATCTGGAAGTTACTGAGGCTTATTTTAATCATTTGTGACCTGCAGCTGTAGTTATTAACCAGAATAAAATGTGCATAATGCAAGTTTCAAGAGATTGAGGCTGTCTGAAATGGAAAGGAAATTTTGTTACTTAAGATTTTGGCTCAGTGATGCTTAAAATATATTTATCTCTGCACACAGATATTAAATGACCCGTGAATGGAGTTTGATTTTCATACTGGAGGTGGGAGGAGGATCTTGCTGTGCCAGTCATGAACTCCACGCTATTTTGTGTTGCCTGAGGAGATCGTTCTCAGTTGCATACTCATTCCTGCATATGCAGCTATGAGTAACTTAGATGATCAGAAGGATAAACCTCCCCGTTTATATGCTTCATGACTTAAGACTTCTTTAAAGCCAAGAAATATTTAAAATACTTTCATAAAGGGTTTATCTCACTTTTTTGACATAAGTATTTAACAGATTCCCCAAACGGTAGATTGCGTAAGTTAGAGAGCAGTTTCTACTTGCCAGGATGACATCAGACCTCAGTTTTCTCAAGGAACTGACAGGTGTGGTCATGTGGTGGCAGCTCTAAGGGACAAAGGAGCTCAACACAACAGACAGATCTTAAAGAGCAACCTTCTCCAAGCACAGATGCAGTATAGAGGAGGTGGAAGCAGGATGGGCTTGACACTAATTACTTGACACTTTATTTGACACTTGCATCTGGAATACTATGTCCGGTTTTGGGCCCAAAAATTCAAGACAGATACCAACAAACTAGAGCAATTTCAGTGGAGGGCCCCCAAGCTGTTTGGGAGCTGGAGCACTCACCCTGAGAGGAGAAGCTGAGATCTAGTCCTGCTCAGCATGGAAAGAGGCAGCTTCAGGGTTACATGACAGCAGTCTGCCAGTAAACATGGGGACCTTATTAAAAAGGCAGGACCAGACACCACAGACCAAGGGACACAGGGAAACAAAACACTGATCATAAATTACAACAAAAAAGGTTCTAATTGGTTATTTAAAAAAGAAAAAAAAAAATCACTCTGAGGCAGAGTGCCCTGGGAGATTGTGTGGTATCTGTCCTTGGGGGTTCTCAAAACCTGGCTAGAGAAAGTCCTAAGCAATCTGGTCTGACTTCAATGTTCATCCTGATTTGATTCCAACAAGAATGACTCTGTGATTTTATAACTGAAAAGCATTTTTGCAGACAAACTTAAAATAACCCAAGAAATGGGTGACAAATTCCAAAAGTCATTTAGAAAATCAGCAGATTAGGCTCCAGGTAAGCCGTCACCTATTCATCTATGTCCATGCTTCTTTTTAATGACACTCTGTACTACCTCTGTCCTTGTTATCTTGGTTAATGCTTTGGAAAAAAGGAATCAAGGTTTCCTAACACTACAGGCATGAATTCCAAATGAATGTGTTCATTAAGCAGAGAGTGCTTGGCCACTACTGGCATCAGGTTAGCAGCAGGCAACACAATTTTAGTACTGTTCATTGTTTTATGTACTGTAGTCCATACGCTGTCCTACATCAGTTATCCCCAATTAAGAAGGCAAAAGAGTTGAGTTTCTCTTTGCTCGGTTTCTGAAATTTTCTTTCTTGAGGGAAAAATATAAAAAAAGAAAAGGGGGAATGAGAAGAAGCAGCTATTTTTCTTCTGCTCATATAAAATGGTAAGATCTCATTCCTTTATTTGAGCAAGGATGTGAAGAAAGAGACAGAGTTTAGACCTCATGTAGACTGGGTTAGAAATATTGAGGAAAGCATGAATTAGCCAATATTTTGAACAGAAGTTATCTTTCAATGTATAGTTAAGCTGTCAGTTAGGACAGAGCCTAGATGGGTCGTGTTTTTTTGTTGGTTGGTTGGTTGGTTGGTTGATTGGTTTGTGTTTTTTTTATAAATCCCCTGGATCCGATTTTGGTTTTATTTCAGGTTCAAACTGGATCAACATGTTAGGTATATAATTTTGCATCTATACACTGTTTAATTTGGGCTAGAATTTAACTTTTGAATGTAAAGACAAAAGTAAATTCACCAAGAACTGACAGAATTCTAAAGTTGTTCACACAACAACAGCAACGAAGAGCACCTCAGCGCAAGTGCAAAATGGACATTGAGAGTACATAATTACTGACAACCTAATAACATGGTTTGTTACAGGAATGTTTGATCAGGAGCTAAGCTATTCTGCATTTCAGTGCCAAGTGTCAATAACCCAGACTACCTACGCAATGAAGTTGAGTGTAGAGGTCATAAAATCATTAACAAAAAATAATTAACAGTTGCTAAACTGTTCAGGCTAAATCCTACTGGATAAATGCAAGCCTGAAACTAAACAGAGTTCTGGCTTCCCATTTTTAACTGTCATAACTATTTCTGAGATAGCAATTTAAATTGGATGGACACAACTTCCCAAAATACACAATGACACAGTCAAAGAAACAGAGAATACCTTGAGTGAAGAAATTTATTATAAACCAAGTACAGTCTTGAATATTTTAACTGAAATACCTCTCAGCATTATCCCATTGTTAATGCTTAGTTATTGAAGAAGACAAATTAATGCAATCCCAAATTTTACTAACTACCCACTGACAATTTAGAAAGTTCAGAAGGGGACTGTGCACCATGGGAAATATCATTATGAGAGTTAAGTCATATTTCAAAGATAATTATTTATGACTGTGTGGTCAAAAGCTGCTGAAGTATTAACCAAAAAATATGAACTCCTCAAGTGAAAGGAACTTTGCTATAAGTACTGTGAGAAGTGAAACAAAACTTGCTGAATACGAAGGTGTCTATTCAGCCACTGGCACACCATCAGCAAGAGCTGTAAAGACCAGCGTTGTTACCCTGAAATTTTTAATCTTCCTTATCAGAAGCTGGTGAACACATCATTTGACTGACTTTAGCAGTATCCTTAAAACCGACAAAAGATTTTCTAACCTTCCAAGTTCCATACAGCCTTTATACATGACAGTCCAAGAAGCTGTAACCATACTCCTCATTTCATTCAAACACCAGATGTGAATCTCATATTTCTTTACATTTTAATTTTTTAAGCAATCTTACCTTGGTTCTTATGTGACTACTCCCTGTTGGGTTTGAGTTTATAATCTGTTATTGTTCATGTTATTTCTAATGACTGAACTGCATAACATCTGTAATAACAACATATTCTCCTTTCTCTCTGTGTTTAACTTGAGCCTTTATTTAAATGTGCTGTTACAAAATAATGCATCCCTTGTTCTTTTTTTCATGAAGTAAGCAAGCATTTATTCTTGTGATCTCTTTTTAAAGATACCTCTATGCTTTCACAATATTGCACACTGTATTTTTGTATATTTTGAAGAGCATATATTTTACATTTGTATTTACTTTCATATTCTTCTTTTTTATTTTTTTGTACATTTTGCATTGGGTGAATAAAATATATTTTCCCCAGGAGGTCTCATTCTTTTCAAATTAATCACTGAGTGTTCTTTTCTGTCACAGTGCAATTCAAACTGAGATAAACAGCAAGAGCACATAATATTTTTTTATACTTCTGTGCTGTTAGCAGTTGCTCTTTGAAGTGTTTTTCCCTGTTTGTAAAATCTGTGACACTAATAAAACATTACACTACATATGACTGTACCGTGAGCTATGAATCCCACTGAAATAGAGAGATAAAAGCCACAGGTATACGTTCAAACAAGTACATATCTGAATAATTCTAGAAACAACTTAAAGCATATTTGAGATAGCAACATGGTGACTCAGATTATTCTTTAAAATAAAGCCACACTCCCAAGCATGTGCTGCTGTAAATTGTTGTCCAGAACTGGGGAAGCCAGAACTGATGTTTTCTTTTTGCTTTTCTCTCATTTGGGATGACGGAGAGAGAAAAAAACAGCAAGGTTAGGTATTTAATATTAATCTCAGTATTGATGTAAAGGGTGGGGAAGGTTTCAGAAGGGTTAGAGGAGATGTGTTTTAGTGGGTTAGTAATAATATCCAAAGTGTCATGAGGGCACACTATACAATCGAGTATCAGTGATCTGGAATGTCTTTTAGAGACTGACTCCAGTGCAATTTTGCTTTTTCATTGTTATATTACACCATGCAGGAGAAAAGTCTATCTATATACCAGTATCTACCATAAAATTAAAGCAGTATTTTCTTTCCAGTTAGTTCAAAGATATTCTTTCCTTAATATCGTAATATGAATTTGTAACCATATTTTGAGTTTCCTACATATAGCCTGAAGACGGCTTTTGCTAGCCAGGAAATGGCTGTTTTGCCCCGATGTCAAATCTTGCCTCCAACCAAAAATAGGTACGTTTGTTTTTTTTTAACAAAGTTCTCACATGCTCAAGTTTTAATTCAGCCTATTATAAAGGATATTTTTAATGACCTGTTATTATATTAGTCTTATAATATCCATATATTAATGCCAGAATACCTACATATTTTCTAATTGGATATGATTGATTTTATGCAGTAGTAAAGATGGAACAATAATAAAGGCAATGTGTTAAAATTATTTAGCTTATAAATAGCATTTATTTTAAAGTGTTGTTCAGTCATTGCTGAAAGTGTTACATTTTTATAATGTCTCAGAGGAAACATGACGTGAAAACTGTACACATAGCCCAAACAGGCACAATGATCTCATGATGCCAACACCTGTTGTGATGTCCCATTGCTGTTATTGTCCCAGTTTAACCAGGAAGCATATATCCAAGATCAAACCAAAGAAATCAAAATTTACCCATGACCAGCAAAAGAAATACAGTGTTTTAATATCGAATTGTTAAATTGAAATGTTCGCAGACATGTTTCTGTAATGGCATGTCCACATCGTCGATTTTTCGTGCTGGAGGGGTTGGTTCTTTGTAGCTGCAAGTTCATTTTCCCTCCAAGAGTCATTAACAGACGCAGCACTGAGGAACTGGGCATATGAGAAAATAATAAAAAATCTTAAATATTTTATTCTTATGAAAAGTTTATAAAATGTCCAGAGTTTACAACATTTCAGATAAAAATTTATAGGTCCTTTTTACCTGAGAATAGTTTTCCAACTGAAAATACTTTAATAGTCATGAAAATTTTAAATTCTTCAAGAACTGTATTTTTCATTACCATGCAAATCCTTGTAAATTTAAGAAAATCTTTTAATGAATTTTCATAAGTTTTGCTGTTTCTGTTTAAATGGTAATTTAGCAGTTTTTCCAGTTGCTGCTCTGAAGTGAAGAATAATTCTGGTAAGAGAAAGTGCTTTGGTAGTAGCTGTGAGACTCAACATTTCTGGACACTGATTTGTGCTTCTTTAGCCAAGGGATGATTCCAGCATGCACAATGTCTGATTCACTGATGTGTGTAACTTGCATGTAGGAAATAAGTTTTCAACAGAACTGATTTCAACTTTTCACTATTGCACATAGTGCACACATAGTGAAACCTGAGTCCACCACCAAGACGATGCCATGTTTTTTCAGGATCTATTATCTCCCTCTAAATAGGCATATTGATTTCAGAGGCATTTAAGAGGCAGAGAGCATTTATCCTTGATCAAACCAGTTGCTTAAATTTAATTATTGTCTTCCTCCTAAAAGTGTGTAACCTAGCACAATGCAAAGTTAAACACCCAGTCCTCCTTTTTTATGTTAAATGTGTTCAATACTGTTGAGCCTTTCTTCCCCACATTTGATCTATAAACAAATGAATATAAAATGAACTTAATAAATCACTAGTGACAGGTTCAAGAGAACCCTGCAGTTCTTTTTACTGAATGCTAAATGAATATGGTTAAACATATGAAAAGAATTTGGTAATGAGGGTGTATTATTGCTCTGAACTGTTTGCAACCTTTGCCATTCTTTTGTAAATTTTAATGAAAATCCAGTGCTGGCTTTGTCACATTGAGATCAGAATAATCAATTAAACTGCACTCAGTTTACCTTTATCTTGCTGGTGTTTACCTGTTTTATATGTGCTTCATTTTTTCTTAACTCAAGAGACGCCAAATTTGAATACTTACATATCTCTTTTGAGAGAGAGCAATTCCTTCTTCTGTAAACAAGCAGAGTGGGATTCAGCCCCAGATGAAGTTACCTAAATTCGGCTCACCCTACAGGGCAATATGTCAAAGTTCCCATTTCAGTAAATGGAAATGTAGGCTCAAATCTGTTGCCTTCAGAGAAGTCTGGCCTGTAACTCTCTTTCCATAAAGGTGTGGGCCTGCCATAGGTCCTGTCCTTCTTCCACCAGTTCTGTGTGAATAACTCAGATATCATAGGGCGTTTCACGTATCTTTAGATGACAACAGGTAAATTAAGTTCCTAGGTCTCTACCTAATGTAAAGAGAGTTTGAACACTGAACACACGTGCAAACATCCTCGTATAAACACCTCAATTTCATGTCACACGTAGGAATTGATTCCCCTTTCTTAAGGTCGAAGTTGTTTCGCATTGTATTTCAGTTAGTTCAGGATTGTTTTTCTTAAACTCCAGAATGCGTTTTATCATCAGATGTATCAATTGAGAACAAATGATATAAAATCACACAAAATATTTTGGGGCCCAAATTGATATTCAAAGGAATAGACAGTAGCGGATAAAGTTTGCCTCTGTCCAAACATCGTTCCTTTTCCAGATTTGTAGAGTTAGCTTCTGGTTTAGCTGAAAAGAGATGATAAATCAGGTTGCTTTCATAAAATACTATTCAGAATGCAGATTTTCTAACAGCTGATTCAACATATCAGGTCTCTTAATAACTACAGATAAGAACCTTTTGAAATAAAGATCATTACTTTTTTTTTTTTTATCTGTAAGTGATTGTTTCTTCAAACTTAGAAGCCCCATAACCGGAGTAGCTGTCTGATGTGATTAAATCTAGGACCTCTTTCATCAAGCCTGAAAGAAATTTTCTCCTTTCAGTGGTCATCTATATCTCTCACCCTATTCATTATACTGCTAAATAGAATATGGAGTATCAAATTCCTGAACCTTCAGCCTAAACCAAGGTCAGTAGAATGACTACACAAGTCCATGAGCTGCTTTTGAAAGAGGTATTTGTCTTAAATATAATAACTGAACTCTACTTTCACACAGAAAGAAGTGAATACACTCAGCATATGCCTTCTTCATATTCTAAATGCTGAAAAAAAAAGAATCTGCATTTTTTTTCAGACAACATTTAAGTCTTAATTAATTGCATTGCTCTTCTGCAGTTTTGAGCCTGGTCAAGCAGGATAGCAGAGAGCAAGTAATCTCTTGATTAGAAAAATGACTGTATAAACAACACATTCATCAAATGGGGAGCTCCATTTCCACCTCTACAGAACTTTCTTCTGATGACAGGGCACTAAATGGAAAAGTAAAATTTATGGTGATTAATCGCCATGAAATCTTCCTTAAGGCAGAGTTGTTCTCGTTGAACTTTCTTATCTACATATTATCTTTCCTCTCAAACCTGATTCCTTCCAATTCTTACCTCACTGTGCTACTGTGTAGTTCCAAGGAGGGCTCTTTGACTGTTACTGAAAAGTATTTCAGCATTGGACAGAAGCTATGCAAGTTGCATTCACATTCTTCTGTATTAGCTGCCTCATACCTTCCTGTCTCTCTTTATGGCTAAAACTCCACTAAACAACTCTCATATAAGCATTTATTTACAAATATTAAGTCTCGACCAACTGCTAAACAGTTTATTGTAGTTTTAGGAACAAGTAATATTATAGAGATCCAGAAAGATGCCTCTTTTTCTAAACACTGATAGCTGACTGAAAAGGTTCTCATATGTAACTTTCCTGTATTGCAGGGGGAAGAAATACTTTGTAAACTGAACAAGAATGTTTTTCAATAGAAGCAATAATGAAGCATGGCTTCATTTGGCTGAGTATTTCATATCTGAACTGTGCTGTTACGTTTTCCTGTGTCAAGTTTCCTATATTCTCCCATTACAGCATTTTAAGCTTTCTTCTGCACTCCTTTCTGGGATTCTGCCAGTTTTGCACATACTAATTTGGCCAGTTAATAGGAAGTGCTGATTGCCTCTCTGACCTCTGCTCTTGGCCTCTTTGTGAACCCTACAAAACACTTCACCTCTCAGCTGCTGGTTTGTCAAACCGATGGCTGTGGCCTTGTACAGGCTTTCTATGGAAATTTAATATTTTTCCAGATGTCATCCTCTGACAAATCTGGTAAATGTTCAATAGCATTCCAAAATCTGAAGGTGAGAAAAGGAAGGGAGCAAACAGATAGCAACGCATCTTTATATTCTGATACATAATAACTACAGCTGCATAATCCTTATTTTCTTTGGATTCTAAAATAAATCTTTACAATGTCACATTTTTCAGAAAAAAATGATGTGAAATGTAACAGTGGATAACCTTTTAAAATCTTATTCTGTATTGGACCAGCTCATACCTCTAAGGAAACTTATTTTCCTTCCTTCACTTTTCTAGAGGCTACATTTAGCAGCTCAGCATCCAGTTTTATTTATGAATACACTTAACTCTTTCAGGTTACCTACATAAAAAATGTAAGTGTACCAACTAAATTTGACATTGGGTCCAATATTCCTTGACTATGACTTAATTTTTCGGCCCTATATTAAACTGATGTAAAATGCTAACAAATCAGAATCTTAGTACTGGACACTAACTTTTCTCTTATTTTTTGCAATTATATAGCTGCCCAACTAGAGATGCATTTTTACGTTGACTCATCTTTGCTGCAAAAAGATATCCATATATATAAAAATATTTTTCTTGCAACGATAGTTTGCATCAACCTGTTGAATATTTGAGAGCAGCAGTAGAACATGTTAACATGTTCTGAAACACCTTTACTTTACAATTGTTTTTGAAAGGCTCAGTGGTCTATTGGGACCATTTCAATTCCCAAAGATTCATTTGAATGTACACTGGAGAAAAATGAATGTTTTTAAAGGGAGAAGTATACACATATTTCATAACTCACTGTTATAATTTCTAGCATACACAATATCAAGGTAAAAAAAAAGCATAAATCTAAAAGTGTATTATATTCTTTCTCACCCCTTTGTGTGTGATTGGCTTTGAATTATCACGAAAAATGCTGTTTTTCTTCACTGAGTCTGAGCTCTTTTAAAATGCTTCGTCTATGAATAATTATTTCAATACTCACTCAGCACTAGCGTAATGTTTATTTTCACTGGAAGCAGAAATGATTTTTTTTTTAATCAGGAAATTACACATTGTCACTTTGATCTTTCTAAAGAACTTAGACCCAGTGACAGTGATTACTGTAGATCTGCACAATTTTAATACTTGGAACTCATAATTGCTTTTCATGGTTAAGAGAAAATAAATGAACTGCAAGTGCAGTACAAAGAGAAAAATGTCATTCAGTCTTTAACACCTTCTTGCCCCCATAAAGAAAAACAAGAGGATCTCAGCTAGGCATTTCCCAAATCTTGTCTAGGCAAAGCATAAAGGATTGTGCCTAACACTGTGTGAATTTAAAAGCTTTTCAGGTTAATCTTTTACTGATGAATAAGTTGTTGAATTTACTAAGCTTAAGATGTATGAATAAGTTAATCATAGAATAAATATGTATCTGTGAATTAAAAATTAACATGAATTATATTCCTGGAATTGTTAGTCATGTTCTCTAATTCCTTGGATACTTAACCAGGTGATTCTAAAATTATTCATTAATTTGGAAAATATGGTAGCTTTTCTTATGAAAGTCCTGTAGTAAAAATCCATCATTCAGTGTTCTGAAAAATTCCCTGAGTTACCAAGCAGAAACAATGTCATGTAATTCACGTGACTAACGACACCGTATAAAAAATGAGCAGTAAATGGCTGAAGCAAACAGTTGGCCAGAATTCATATGCTAAAAGGCAGAAGTTGAATACATTCAGTTAGAGTAGAGTTTTGCAGTTATAACAGACCACTGTAAGCAAGCAATGTGACAGAAAGCAACATTATGTAAATGGAAGTAACGTTAATTAACTATCTTTTGGAAGAATTCCAAAATTGTAATTGTAATACTTTAAGCATACAATAGGTGAGATATCTGCTGTTGCACAGAAAAGCCAACTTTAATTTCTATCCAACTGTTAGTGTTGGGTTCAATTTGAATCAATAAACATTAACAGCAAAATCATTTAGATAATCCTCAGTTGCTGGAAAAGGCCTCTAATGTTCAGATGAGCAATAGTTTGTTTCAATAATGGTGTATCTGTAAATTTACTTTTCTTGCCAGTATCTTCTCTGTTGCAGATATTCAACAAAGATCTGATGTTTATAATAACTAAATAAGGTAAGTAGTTCTTAAATAATTATTCAATCTACTGGAGTTGACATAACAGAAATACACAGTCAGCACAGCAGTAAAACTGGGTACAATTTTATTGTAAGCTCCAAATCTGTCATTCTTCTACATGAGTAATGTACCCACAAATTGAAGATATAATAAAGACTTCGGTAAATATGGTGAGAGCAAAAACCTTTTCTTAGATTGCTGTCAACACAGTCTCTAAAAAACCTGAAAATATTGTTGTGTTCCAATTCTTTCTCCTACCATCCCTTTTAATGTGCCCTAACCTTCAACAATAACCATTGAAAACTTTTGCAAATTTCAACCAAAACAAATGGAGGTATAGAGAACAGCAGCTCTGACCGACAGAGACGTCACAGGAAGATTTTGTACCCTCTTCAACATGACAGAATCCATACAGAGGATAAATTCTTCAGCAATGGGAAATGCTCCCATCCCAGATACCAGTCTGTGCCATTCAGTCATAAGCCACAGCAGTGCTGGAAATCAAACTTCTTGGAGATCAGGAGATCATTTATTTTACTGTATTTTTTAGTTTTATCCTGTGCTTTTGTGCTTAAATTTTTCACTGTTTCTTTGAGTTAGTGGTCATCTTTGACACTTGTTACCTGCCTCTGCTGTTTAATAACCTAAACTGAAAAAAAAAAAAAAATCCCAACTCAACAATTGCCTAGCATTTTTCCACAGAAAAGATGTACAAGAAAAAAAGATTCTGGCTTAGCTTCTGTTCAGGAAGAACAAGCAAATGTCCAAAGAAGCTTCAACAAAACAGGTCTTTCTGGAGATTATGATAGTCAACATAGCTAGGTAGGTTGTCTTGAAGCTTCTTTTACCAGTCTGACAATCAAAGAGCTATGTGGCTTTACTGTGGTAGTAGTAGTGATTCATCAGAGGAGAATCAGATACATAGCAGGGTTCAGCTAAGTACATGGTATTTCACACATGCTTTTTCACATGAGTGACAAACTCTTCAAGAAAGAACATATGTGCATTCAGAAGCCTGCAGAGATGGGATGTCAGAGAAGTGGAACAGTTACTTTTTTCAAGCTGAGTTCTACTTGAGAAACAGGAGAGACTAGAGTTGGTCATCATCTTCCTCTACAATGACACATACAAATATAAGAACTACCTCCTACTAAAGGTTGCAGAGTTCAACAGTCCCAGGAGCTACTTTTTCTCCCTATGTTTCTTCTTTTTTTACCAAGAATGATTTTTTTTTTTTCCCAGACTTTAGTTTTTCCTTTTCTTCTGTCCTTCCATTATTCATTTCTGGATATTGCTTCTTTATATTGAGAGAATTTGTAGATATCTAAGTCTAATGACCTGTGACCATATTTGATTTGTACAACAAAATCATTTGTCCCATATCGCAAAAAACAGAGTGTAATGCAAATAAAGTAAACCAGATAAACACATCTGTTTTGTACATATGGGACATGGGTAAATGCTCAAGTTACATAAATTCTGCTAACCCATATTTCTCTCAATTACATCACTGCTTCCTCGTGAGAATTAATCTAAATCTGGAGTAAACTAAGTCTACTAACAAAGTGGGCACACTCACATCAGTCCTTTTGGGTCAACTAGCAAATAAAATAAATCAAAACTGAGTTAAAAATTCCAATAAATATGAAGCTTAAGGAAAGTTACTGTGCCAGACTGAAGACTATCTGTCTGCTCCTCCCACATAAAACTCTGCATGGAAAAAACTTTGTTGGTAACAATGATATATAAACTATCTTCTGAAGCAAAGAGGTGACATTTAAGTTGTCTCCCAGTGCAAACATTTCAAGAGCTAACACCCCAGCATGATCTTCTATATCTTACTGCTGCCTACTTCTTTCAGCAAACTGAACACAGCATCAGTTCATACTCACTTACTTCAAACAACCTATATTTTCCCCTGACTCAGCATCAATATGGGAGAGGAGAATTTTTTGTAAAATTAGGTATATTTTAAAGAAATCAGTTTCCAAAATGCTGCATTTTTTGGCCTATATCTGTCAGAAAATACAGACATCCTCCCCTTTACTTTAGTAGTAATGAAGTACCTTACATTTAAAACGCAGAAACGAAAAACACTGTCACGAGGAAGTTCTCTCACTCAGTTTTCCTAGAAGCTGGATGCCATGTGCTGGAGTGTCTTTCACTCCCGTCTATTTTTATATTAATTACTCTTGCTGATTTAAAATTCATTTCTTTTCCAAGCTTAAATTCATCCAAGTTCAGCCTCGAAGTGTTGGAGATTTTTATGTCTTTGTCTGCAAGACTGAGCAACCCCACTCACATCTCTTACTTGAATGAGCACCTGTATTCTGACTAAATCACCTTTTAACCTTCTCTGCAGGTATGCTGGGTTGATTGAGCTCTTAAAGCCTCAAATAATAAGACTGTTTTCCTGACTGTCAGTGCATTTTTATATCTTTTCTTTGAACTATCTTCAGTATTTCCATATTGGTCTGGATGTGGACACCGGAAGTAGACATATCCTTGCAGAGGTCTTTCTGTTTCTCGCATACTAAGTCAAAACCACTTCCCTACCTTAACTTGACAGTTGTCTTTTATGCATTCATGGACAGTATTAGCCCTTTTGCTCCAGTGTGAGACTGAAGGTCACGCTAAGGAGGTTTTGTGATGATTTCAAGTCATTTTCTGAATCACTGTTTTCTGAGGTAGTCTCCTCTTCTGAAGATATAGATCTAGTTCTTTGTTCCCTTTGGTGCTACCCTTACTGAAGTGTGTTAAAATACTTTTTGTTAGGTTATAACTATTTGTTTCAAAGTGACTCAGGTAGCCAATCACTTGTCTTCCTCATTAGTTACAATTCCACTCCAAATATATCTACCATAAGGTTCATAACATTGTCTAATACAGACAATTAATAAAAATGTTCTATGTGTGGAACTCCAGTAGAAACAACACCACTTACTTCTCTCTATCCACTTAAAAATACCTTGTATGATTAGTCTATAAGCTGGTTTTAAGCCATTTGTTATGTGCTATGTTAATTTGCTACAAGTTTTTAACTAAGACATGGTACGATACTAAACCAAACTTCACTTCATCAAGGCAGATATTTTTACCAGACTGAGCTGCATTCTTGATAATAAATAAATAAATAACACAGGAATTGTTATGAAACTGAATCCAGTATAATTTGCTGGATGTCTACTCTACCTTTAGTTACTGATAGGACTGCAAACTTTGCATCATATTTCTCTGATCTCTTTGTTGATACAAAGATAACAACCCAGTAGAACTTAACAGGGAAAAGAGGTTACTGGTGTCACTGGAATAAGACTTCTTGCTACCCTATAAATTCATTTACCTATGTAGTCAAAACTGAAGTGAAATTATCGTGGATCCGGTCCAGTGTCATTGTCAAATAAGCTTGAGAAGAAAAGGCCAATAGCACCATATCTCTAACACGAGAAAGCATGCCAAAGCAAGAGGTAAGCCAGCTTGGCAGTTCAGAAAGTGTATGAAGTGGCCCCATGAAAATTCTGCAGGACTGTAGCTAAAATTGTCTCATGGATTTTTAGGTGCCAAACTATCAGTGACTAGATACTAAAAAATAACCTGCATCAAGTCAAAACAAGATCAGCCTACTCTTAATAATCTTATACACACAAACACGCACACACACAAACACCCACAACCTGCTGGAGAGTTTCTGAACACAGCAATGCAGATAAGCACATTTAGATACTGTTGTTGTCCCAGGTTTTCTCATGAACACGGCCCTTGGAAAGCACATACTGCTTGAGACTTGTTTAGTGACTCAGCTAGAGGCATAGGGATCAAATATGTAAGTTCCAGTTACTTGTTCTCTGTCTATTCAGGACATGAGTTTTGAGTATTATATAGCGTATAATGAAAAAGCAGAAGGATTTAACTCACTTGAGTAATCCTATTTCCTAACATTCATTATCAGTAACTTCACAGCTGCTGTATGGCTTACTTATTAAAATAAAAATTAGGAGGAGAAATCTGTTGATGTCAGATTTATTCAGAGTGGCAAGACTTACCACCTGACATATCTAGGTAATTAGAGGGGGGCTTTAGCGGAAGGTTAAAGCTCAAATATTACATAGGGTTTATTGCTTGTCATGCTAAATTGAGTCTTGGCCAGCATAAGGAATTTTCCTGGTAATGTACTGCACTGATATTATGCAGAGATGTTTGAATAGTTTCTCTCTTTAGAGTCCTCGTTTTTTCTCCAGATAATCACCTTCCTTTATACTGTTGTCTCTGAAACACCGCTTCAGTGGCTCATCCTTAACTAGGAAAAAACACAGGCGAATGATTAAGCAGAACCACACTTCTTTCAAGGGAAGCATGTAGGTGAGGGCAAATTTCTGAACAGAGACGATATCAAGCACATACTTATATATTTTACTAATTTGAAAGTAGCATCAGCAGTGACGTATTTTTTTCTTCCTTTATTCTGTCATTCTTTTTTCTGAGAAAGATTATTTTTTTAAAATGGTGCATTCCAGAGTACGCCTACCTAGTACTCCTTCAGGAAGGAAGAAGAAAGAAGTCTGGACTGGTTTGGAATATGCTTCCTTGTTGTGTACTGCTCCCCTTTCTGGGAGTGATGTCCCAAAGAATAGAAGTCTCCCAGGTGTCTTTTTTGGCATAAGTCCGATTGCCGAGGGGTACTTATACAAAGAGGATAATTCCAAATGCTACATTTGTGGCTGCCTTGTCCTGGTGTTGGCTTGAAATCCATTCCATCCAACAAGGCAAATCAGGGTTATACACAGATACCTACAGCTGCAAAAGTTATTCTATTAGCCATAGACTCAATGAATTAACTGTACCCCATTTCCAACCAATGTGTCTCTTGAGCAGCTTTAGACCCATTGTATTGGTCAGAAATGCTCAAGACATCAGGGGACAGCTATTCATGATCTCTCTGTACCACTGTAACAGAGAATTGCACTGGTACTTGGACAAAAAAGTCTGGAAAGAAGACAAAATCACTTATCTTCTCCACTGCACTACCCACAGATGAACAGAGTAGGTCCAAGGCTGGGGAATGAATATAAAAATATCAGTGGACTTGGCATTAGAAAAGGGAGGGCATGGTGTTTGGTGTGAAATCCTAAAAGTCTATATTAACAAAATTGGGGAGGCAAGGACAGAATATTTGCAGGAAAAATAGTCTCTAGTCGTACTGGAGATGATATCTTCTCTAAACACAGTACCATGCATGGCTTTGGTGGAAAGGCTATTTAGCCTCAGGCATTTGTCACCAGTCTGCATTAACAGACAAGCCAGTGAACTGGGTGCAACAAAGCACCCCTCATGTCCTTTGGTAGTCAAGCTTACTTTTCATCCTTATCGGGCAAGCAGGTGCCATTCTATCTGTATTCAACCAGCTCACTTACTGGTGCTTTCAAAATATAGCTTATAGTTGACAAGAGCATCATCTCTGATATTCAAGTAATCAGAAAACTGGGTGATAATGCTTTCTTACTGATTTCCTTCCTCCAGAATAGCAGAGCATTCGTCATCAGCAGCATTGAGACGTGTTTTTTAAAAAATATGAAACTTACACTATAATATTATTTCGCCAGATAAGTATCTAATTCTTACTGTAAAAGAGAAGAAAATTATAAAACAAAAAAGTATTCTGTTGTTTTCTAGAGTGAACAGTATAACAGAAGTGGACTGGGTATGGTAATAGAATTTTGCACAATACACAATTCCTCTATCACCCCTGTGGTTCTATATAAGCATTATAAAAAAATGTTTCAGTAGACATAAAAAAGAGTGATTATGAAAAATGAATTAGCAATAATTTGGACAGCCAGCAGTTTTGGTTTAGCATGCATGCCAGTTTTTGAGACATTCCTTCTGGTTTATTTGAACATACTCAGTTTGCCATCCTGTCAGATGTTTGCAGTGTAGCATTCAGCAGAAACCAGCAGAGTGCTGTGAGTTTTTTTGGGCTGCAGTTCAGCATGCTCACAGATCACCCACAGCATGCAGCTTCTGATAAAGACTTATAAATCTTTAAGACTTAAAGTCTTAAAAGCATTCCTTAAAAGGAAGGAATTTACTCTGGTTTTAGGGTCTTTGTTGTCACTGCTGTTTGGAAAAAAAAAAAAAAGGGTTTGAATTAGCAAGGTTTGGGGTGGAAGAGTGGGAAAGGTCTTTTTTAAACATGCATTCTTCACAAATAATCATTCCAACATATTCTTTTCCCAGTCCTGTACATTGGTAAGTGTTGGGAGTAATGCTTTTTTTTGTATAAATATTCTGATCAGGTCAACTGGGGCTTGTTTCCAAATAGCATAAATAAAAGTTACATGGAAATGCTCCTTAACACGACATTTTTCTGGTCCAAACAGAAATGTGCACCATCTGTCACAGCAGAAAACAAGACAGATGTTGGAGAGGAGTTTTGTTGGTTTTCTTTTAACTGTATTTGTTCGGGACTTTTAAGAGCCCATTTAGTACACTTCATTTAGGAAAGATAGTGATACAGTTCCTAACATGAAATTATCAGCGATACAGAGATACGTATTTGAGTGGAAGGGCAAAGAGGGCAATGTTTTACTGATAATTTCCCTTTCCACTCCCACACAGTAGCTCAGAAACTTATTATTGCATTTTCATATTTCTACCAACACACATGATCTCACGAACTGGACACGCAAAAAAAAATATGTTCATATACACATATCTTTCATACATTTAAAGCAGACTTCCCCTAGCACAAATGAACATTAAGAAGCAGGTTGGTTGCAAATTGGTAAACTTGGATATCTTCAGATTCAGATATATCTTTTTTTATTAGTAGAAGAGTTCAATTTTCAAGTATAATGCAAATCTAATGCAAAGCTGGGTCTACATAGCAGACTGAAAAAATATGACCTTAGAAGATCTTATGGGGCTTTTTGGGCTTTATAATGTCCTGGCTAGGATGTGCAACCCTTAGAGCTGCTGAACATTGTATGTATATTCCTGTTCTGTCTCCAAAGATAGAACTTAGTATCTTCTTTGTGGACTTCAGTGACATTCATTAGAGCAAAAGAGCTACTTCCCACTTCATGATGAGCTGTGGTTTAAGAGATAAGATTTGCTCCTGCAAATGAGGCAGAACACCCTTCAATACCAACAGGGAGAATAGCACAAAAGATGGTCTACTATGCATTAACACAGGAGGACGTGGCATAGGCTGCAATATAGTGAGTATCTCTGCACCTTGTCACCTAATGCATGCACTGGAATCAAAGGACATGCCAGATGGGAAGTATGGCCCATTCCATGTCTCCACATCTTTTCAGTATAATTTCTTCATTTTTTCTTTTCTAATTTTAAGTAAAGGAGTACACACCCTACATCACATAAGCTTAAACAACACTACAGTGGGAGACTTAACAGTGGCAGATGAGTGTAAAAGGTGAGAAAAGATGTTGAAAACACGATCATTAATCAGTCAGGAAAGACTGACTTCAGGAAAATCAAAAGCTGACAAAAGAAAAGAAATCTAATTAGAAAGACGTTTTCAGTGAGAAAGGGAAACCTGGAAATCACTCCTGTCAGTAGCATTTAAATTTACATTAAATTAAACTTTCATTTTTACTGCAATATGTAAAGAATAAAGAATGAAACCTGTAAGTGGTTGCATTACATTGTGGAAAAAAAAATCAATGGTTCTTTCTAAATCATCTAGTATAATTGTGACTGGCACAATGAATTTACTTGTAGTCTTCTCATTAATAGAGCAATCAAGTGCATAGAAATTAGCTTCCTGAATTATCAGAATACTCATCAACAAATGGGAAGATTCATATATAGATTGCTACAAATACAACAATAAAAAATTTGAAAAAGCCTCTTGTACTACTTTTTCTTTATAATGCTAGGAAAAAAAAATCTGAATTACACATTTTTGATGTTTCAAGGTATTTCCAGAATAGTTCTTTATTACTGTGACCATGGTGATACCTGTGCTGTGTTAGTTCGTTTTACCCCTTGGAGCTAAAATCTATAAGAATAATTTATCAACAAAGCTGACAGTCACAGAGAAAACTACCTCCAGTACAGCACAAAGGCAGGCAAGCAAGAAGGGTATAGCAGCATAAAATTTAGGACAATCATTGGGTTTAGCTATGCACAAAAGTATGGTTACAATCAAATGAATTTTTGACAGAGATGTAGTTCAGGGAAGAAGTTAATGTCACCTTTTAGAAAGCTCAAAATTTGAGAATGTTGTTAAGGAAAGTATAGACTTAAGCCCAAATTATAATTGTCTGCATAAATAACTTCATTGAGTTAGAACTTTTTCCTCCATCTTCCTAAACTTTCCTCAAGCCATCAGTCCAAAACATACTGATACCATAAAAAGATAAATTACACTGAACCAAGGAAAGTAATTTGGGGGAATTTTTAAAAAGAAAATAGATATTTAACTTGAAGGAAATATAGAATGCCCTTTGAAAGGGGGTATAATTAAATTAAGACCCTCCTAACATTTTTCTAATTTCAGCGTTATTTGGAATTTACGTATATATAGGACTATAAATACTAAATTGGTGCCTTATGTAGCTATATTTTGACCTGCAGATTGGAAGTTATAGCAGTTAAACAGTTCTGATAACTAACAAAGATAATGCAAAAGTGGTTGCTATAAGTTTGTGTGGAGGCAAAATAATTCCTATATGTTAGGTTTTTTTAATATTTTTAATTTCAAACAAGCACGCGAATACTCAATGGAACTTTAGCTCAGAACCGCCCAGTGAAAAATAGTAATTTTTTTGATTTTGGAGCAATAAGAAAGCTCTTAATTTTGTAAGTTTACTTTTTTTTTGTTATTATAGAATTTACCATACCTCTTCCAGCAACAATTAAAGACTAGATCCCCAAAGAAAAATCAGATTTATACATACTAGGAGCCCAGCTGCAACATTAACTGATTGTATCTGCAGTCAATACCCTTGAAAACTACTGCTTGAGTACCCCTAATGATCTCCTGACATGAAATTCCTAAGTTACCAGCAGGCCAATACTCACCAAGATTGTGGAAACATGCCAAACATCTCTTGGTTTTAATTGTACTAAGTAGCTTGAAGCCGATCTCATGCACAAGGTGAGCTGGGTCCTAGGCTGGTAAGCTCAGTTAAAATGTCAAAGACCCTTTAGGACACTGCCCAGTACAGAACTTGACCTCCTTAAAATTTAGCATTGTAACACCTAACTTTGGGTGACTGTCACCTGGATGGGAATGCATGCCCTGCATTAGATGTCTACAATAATTTTGTATTCGTTAACTACAAGTTAAACATCATATATTGTGACTGGCAGCTGCTTTTGTGACCGTCGCATATCAAGAAATGCCTACTAGAAGTTGATGTGAAACGATTCAAATTCAAAAACTATGAAGTACACTAGTCTTGTAGAAACCTATATGTTGATTCTCAAAAGTTTTGCAAGAACGTTTGCTAGTACTTACTAGCTAGAGATTCAATGCAGTCGTGATATATCTCAAGAAGTATAAGAAGCTTCTAATAGTCTCTCACACATGCGGCTGTACATAATAATGTAAAAACAACTGTGAACAGTCATTGACTTGTGTGTAACTCTTAGCTCAGCTTAACTCCACACAATTACTTACTAAAGTGTGAGTGTAATATAACTTCCTAGAGTGTTTTGTCCTCCTGATCACTGTGCCTGTCTATCTATCTTGAGGAGCATGAGCTGTGTCCTGTGTTTGTGCAAAACAGCACAGTGCAAACTAATTTTTTGTTAGTTTTTCTAGGTTGTATCATCATACAAGTTAAAACATGAACATCAAGTAGACCTTTTGTTGTAAGGTTAAATTATGTGTTGATAACATTGAAACAGGAAAAAAATAGATGAAAAAAATTATCTCCTCCTCTCCTCCAGCTGTTGATTCTGTTTTTTTTTTTTTTTTTTCATTTTCCTGTGAATTTCTGAATATCACTGATGGCTGAAGAAAGGCTGGCTATCAAGTTCATCGAGTTGCAATGTCCAAGATCCCCATATCCTGCAAGAGCAGCCAGTCCGGTCTCTCCTGGGGCTGAATACTTGCTTTTCATGTATTAACCTGATTTACTTTTGCCCCAAGGCTTCACAGTAGATTTTAAGTTCCTAGGAACCAGTACAGAGTCTAGGGCAATTCTTTCAGGCATCTGCAAAGCTCACTCTTTAAAAGAATACATTTTATGGTTAATTAGTATTTTTTGAAAAGTTGTGTTCTGGCAGAACGTTTCTACTCAGCTTTAAAGTACACTTTATGATTTCTTAGTATTTCTTACCAAATTCTGTGCTCAATTTATTCACCAAAGGTGTTCAGAAGCTCCAAAGGATACAGCTGAGCATAGGCATAGTTTTGAGGAACATGTATTGTACAAAGAAAATGCCTTTCCATTTTGTGCTAACCAAAACATATTAAAATATACAGGAAAGACCGCAACAAATCACACAGAATCACAGAATCACAGAAAGGCAGCAATTGGAAGGGACCTCTGGTGATCATCTACTCCAACCCCCCCTGCCAAAGCAGGTTCACCTAGCACAGGTTGCACAGGAACACATCCAGTCAGGTTTTGAATACCTCCAGAGGAGACTCCACAACCTCTCTGGGCAGCCTGTTCCAGTGCTCTGTCACCCTCAAAGTAAAGAAGTTTTTCCTCACATTGAGACGGAATTTCCTGTGTTCCAGTTCATGCCCATTGCCTCTTGTTTTGTCACTGGGCGCCACTGAAAAGAGTCTGGCCCCATCCTCTTGACATCCTCCCTTTAGATATTTATAAGCATTGATGAAGTTCCCTCTCAGTCTTCCCTTCTCCAGGCTAAACAGACCTGGCTCTCTCAGCCTTTCCTCATAAGAGGTGCTCCATTCCCATTCCCTTGATCATCTTCTTAGTCTCTCTGCTGGACTCTCTCCAGTAGTTCCTTGTCTTTCTTGAAGTGGGTAGCCCAGAACTGGACACCATACTCCACATGCAGCCTCAACAGGGCAGAGTAGAGGGGGAGGATGACCTCCCTCATCCTGCTGGCCATGCACTTTTTAATGCACCCCAGGATACCATTGGCCTTCTTGGCCAAAAGGGCACATCACTGCCTCATGGTCAACTTGTTGTCCACCAGGACTCCCAGGTCCCTCTCAGCAGAGCTGCTTTGCAGCAGGTCAGCACCTAACCTGTACCAATGCATGGAGATATTCCTCCCTAAGTGCAGGATGACAATTTGGTATTTCACAAAAAATGTACTGTAAATTGACGGTATAACTTGCTTTGTCTATACTGTAATTTACATCGTTATACAAAAATAAATTTTAAAAGTCTCTCTCAGTGAAACAAGATCTCCAGATCAGGAATTATGTCTGCATCTGTGTTTGTGGAGAACCTTGCACAGCGTGGAATAGGGAAGAATTTTGAACATGACCTATGTTTTGTTGTTTAATAATCTTAAATTAATTTCTACTGAGATCACTGAATAGAAAGTGTTATTGATGCTTATATACAGCACTGCAATTGTCTGGTTCACAAGGACAATCCAAATTACTTTCCTGCTTCTCTGACTGTGCATTCTTCTGAGTGTTACACAGGGAGCTGGTGAAGGACAAGCAAGTCATTCATGAAAAACACAAGAAGCAGCTTTAAATATAGTCAGTGTTTTCAGAATAGCATAAAGGTGACTCAACCCACCCTTAGCACTGTGCTTAAGGTTTGTTTGATTATAGTTGATCTCAAGGAAAGAATATGGATGAGATTTAGGAACTAGATAGCTAGACAAAGCATACCAAAGAGATAATGTTGCCTCTCTTTGCTGTGTTGAAAGAAAACAGAGAGATTCAGAGGTCATAACCCACAAGATAAACCAATTTTATGCTTATATGAGACTTAGGCCTGAAGCATAAGGCCCAGGATTCATTTGGAACCTTGTAATTGATTTCAGCAAGGTGGGGGACTAAATCTTATATGAACATTTTAAGTTTAAATTCCACCTACAAAATATTAGTGCAAGAGAACTATTGTTTCAATGACACCAAAAATGACCTTTGTTGAAAATGAACAAAATTCCACACAGAATTTGCTTTTTTATTCAATTAAATCTAACTTTCATTTGTTTAGTAACTAGCATATAATCAGTTCAGAAGTAATGTTTAAATAAATTAGTAGTTGAACAGTCTTGCTAGAAGTCAGGTATACAGTCTGTAAATTAAGGGGATGACAAATTGGTTCTATTTTTCTCTTCTAAGGGTTTAAATAGTGTAATTTTGTTTCTTGTTTAAAATCCCAGTAATCTTCAGTATCAGAAAACTACATATATTAATGATCAGCATTAATGATCATGTACAAGATTGGGTTCTAGCAAATAGTCCTTATTACACACTCTTAAAGAGATGAAAGCTAATCTTTATTTCTTCTGAAGTAATTGCAATTTCCTGCCATAAATTCTGGGATTTTCAACTTCATCCATAAAATCAAAAAAGACTTGCAAAGGATTTAAAAGCAAAAATTTAATTACTTTAAATTTAATTTAAAAATTTAAAGCAAATTTAATTACTTGCTGTATTGTTTGCCTTCACTGGAGAGAAAGGTGAAAAATGTTCCACTTATAGTGGTCAGTTTACTGCTGCTAATTAAAAAAAAAAAGAGAGAGTTTTTAAAAGGTCTGATAATTCAAGGAACATATTTAAATAACTAAAAACTAAACAATTTAGTCAAAAACCTGTACATGGAAGAAATATGGAATAAAGCATTTTAAACATATCTTTAGAAACAGTTTTGAAAATATTTACTCTGTACTTCATGAAAAATGGAATTTTAATGGTCACTGCATGAAACTGAGAGGAAATTTATTCCCTATTTGCTTTGTAACCTAGGAAAACACATGGGAACTTGACATTTTGCTGTTTAACTGGCCCTGTCAGTAGGTGTAATAGCACCTCCTTAACTCACTGTAGTGCTGCAGATGTTACGTCTTGATATTTGGCAGCTGTCGCAAGAGTCTCAGTTACACTAGCAGTATCTGTGCCAGCAGAGTTCACACATGGTCTGGTGGTCCACCTTAAGAAATGAGCATATAGTCACAGATCATTGGACAGGAACCACTGCAGAACTGCCTTTCCAGGCCATGGCCATGAATTAGGATGGATTGATATGTGCCTTTTCAGAGGGTCAAGTCCTCCTCTGTTCCTTTAATCCACACCCGCCCACAAGCTCGCTCTCACTTTCTCTCACTTTCTACAGCTAATGAAAGATGCAACTGACAGAGCCACTTTTGCATCTTGTTCCTGACTAGGAGCACCTATTCCAACAGGCTGCTTACTGGCCATTCGGATTTTCTTAGGATCATCTCCAGCATAGCTCTGATTCAGGCCAACTTCTGCACAGTTCCTCAGCACTGTTCAGGAATTACCACTGATGAGGCTATTTTGCACATGACTGTTCTGCGCTGTAGGTTATGAGATTTTAATGATATAGACATGGGCTGTGTGCTGCTCCTTGTTCTTGTGTCAAAGACTCATCATATTTTATTTACTAACATAGATGTAGCCTTCAGGACTGTTTGTGATCACTAATGCATCTTAAACCGAAGTGCATATGGCCTGACACCAGCTAAAGCATTTACTTATTTCTGCTTACGCGGAGACTGATGCTGCTTCACTATGTACTGTTTTTATGTGGCTTCAGTGAAATCAGTAGGGACTGACAAGCAAGCAGAGATCTGTGTATCCTGAGACAGGAATGTCTTTAGGCAAGGAAATGCAATACAGAAGGGAATTCTTCCATAACCCCATTTACTGGGCATCATGGAGGTCCAAAACAGGTGAATGATCTTGGCAGGCAAACTCCCAGACTATCAGACAGCCACTGGTACTTCAGCTCCCAGTGGCTAGCCTCATTACACTCCGTTCATTTCTATAGAGAATTATTTCATTATGGAGGGTTCCCTGAAGTACACATTCTCACTCACATGCCCTTGCTGAATGAAAATGGTAGCCAGATGCAAGGTGAAGCTCCTGAGGCCCTTGCCACCTGCCACGCTATCCCCAATTTGGCCCTTTTTCCCAACTGTAATCATTAAGAAACCAGGGACATCTTAGGGACTTTTCATCACAAAGGCATTTATACCTATCTCACATTACTAAGTATTTCTATATTAAAAAGCAAATAAATAAAACAATTCTGTGAAATATTATGCTACTGTCCAAGGGATTCAGGTGCAGAATGGAGCTCAGAGTAGAGTGACGCTCATGGGCGTTTTAAACCTCAAAGCATCTTGGTGACTACAGGAATGCTACATTTTACTGTAGACTAAGGAAATGAACATCATATAAATAAACACATATCTCCTAGAGGAACCTAATTTATGACCTCAAAATACTCCTTTGCAGCAGGATTCCCTTTTTTAATAGGAACTTTGGGAAATTAGTCCACAGCTACTTTACAATATAAAAGCCTACAATTAGGTGGTATGAAATCTTCACTAAGAAAATAGTAATACATTATTCTTCACAGACAGTGATATGAAAACAAGATGCTGACAGGAGGATCATGGTTCCTGTGAGATGATACAGCAAACAAATTTTTAGATTGACTGAGATGTCCTGTGAGAATCAAGTTTATGGTAGTCTAGTCTATAGGAAACTGACTTAATTACTAAATCGAAGTTTTAAAAGTTTGGGTTTTTTCCTCTAATTTTCTCTCCTGGGCTTTTCCCAGTGAACATTTTAAATATGTTATTAGACTGAAGATTGAGTCAGATTTACTGATATGCTTCTTAATCATACTTAATCCCATGGAATTGTTTTCTTATAGCACAGAAAAGACAGCATTTTTCCAGGCATGTAATAGTTTTAGGTGTAGATGTGATTTCCGCTATAGTGAAGTCTGTGATAAAGAAGTGACATTTTCCACAGTTGTATTTAAAGACTTATTATGTAATTAGAGATTTTAGTATTCTGCTTTCATCGTTTGGACAAATATTTTGTCAGTTTGCTTACAAAACTTGCTTTGCTTCTATAGTGAGACTAGCAGGGCTACAGGGCCGTTTCCTTAATTACAAAGCTGGAATTTTTTCATTTGATAGTTTATAAAGTTAATATCAGACCAATAAACTCATTGTCCAAATCAGACAGGATTAAAGTTCTGTTGTACATCAATAATAAGACATTTCAATAGACCTCCCTTCAAAACCCACAGCTTTGCCTAGGTTCACTAGGATTTTGCAAATGAAATTCTGATTCTGACCTTGCACAAGACCAAGGTTTCCTCCATGAAAGTTTTAACAAATCCATCTCAACATTTCAGCTCTGACCTTCTCTCTCAGTGGAAGAAAGAACATTTGAAAAAATGTTAAGCAAATACCACATGAAAATATGGGTGGTTTTTTAGCTCCAAATCAGGCAGAAAGTTGGATCTTTGACTTTTTGGGATGACTTTGTCTAGGTCAGTTAATGAACCTCAGATGAGGCTCTCCAGCTGAATGAGATACAAAGGCAAGAATTTTAAAAATCTTTTTTTTTTTTTTTTGCTTGACAGCATGCCTGTAAAATAGCAATTCTTTGCTCTATTTCCATGCTCAGAAGGTCTGTTCTCAGACCGTTATTACAGGTACTAAACCACCTGGTTGCAGTCCAGACCTCTGAATTAGTGTTATCGTGTGTCTTTTTGTCCTCAACTTTGTTCTGTGCTGGTATGAATGTGCTCTTAGAACAGAACACACCGATGGATATGAAAATGTTGGAAAAAATATGCTGCCAAAGGAGTTGCACAGACAAATAACAACCTTAAACATTCTGTTTGTGAAAAGTGGCATGATGAATCTCAGTACAAAGTGCTGTTATTTCTCAAATTTTAACTAATTTGGGGATTTTTATTTTATCTATATTTGAAGATTTAACAACTTTAACAACTCAATTTAACAACTCAGATGAGTACTAGCACGTAAATATTACTGAATTCTGGCATACTGTTTGGCATCTTTCCTGTGATGTCAGTCCTCTTTCACCTCAGCATGAGCTAAGAGACTCTTGCTACTGAACAAACAGTCCAAGCTCACTGTAATTGCAAAGGAGATAACAGTGTGTGTTTAGGAGAAGAGGTAAAACTATTGCAACATTTTATGCTGAAAGAAATCTCCCTTCGTGTGACTTCAATGTCACTGGCAAAAAACTGTCTGAAACAGGATTTCATACTCACTTAACATACTCTTCTAGTGCGCAACAATGATTTCAAACTAAATACCTTACAGAAAGCTGCTTACTGATTCTGCTAAACACACTTATTGAGAATGAGTTCTTCTAATTTCCAAAAAGACTTCAGTTCCAAACATTTCTACCTTGTTTCTAACTAGCACAGAAGACGTACACTGAAGGCTAGAGAATGTATGAATCAGATCCTAAGGTGAGTTACAGCCTTGTATAACGCTTCTGAAACTAATAGACCTTCATAGGTATTAGATCAAATGTAAAATATAGTTCTGTATATACAATCTGTTAATCAGATTTCTGTTTCTGTTTACTTTCCATCAGAATAAAAAGGAATCAAAAAGTAAAACCAGATTAATTACAAGACATGAAGTAGTCTCGCTCTTCTGATTGTACCTGAATTTATTACGTTAGTAGCATACAGGATACTTGCTTCAAAATTAGCTTTTCAAAAGCAGAACTTACCTGAACTAAGTCATGCTTGAGTTCCAATGCTTCTAAGAGTTATTGCAAAGTATAATCTCTCATAACCAGATTCCAACGGAAAATTGCCTTCACTCAGAACTTTTCTTTATATAAATGCATAACATTTTTCTCAGATTTTATTAATATCTTTAGAACTATAATAAGGGAAAAGCAAGAGGAGTAGCTGAGATTAAAATGCCTCTCGCAACTTCAATGCTATATTCCCCTCCCCAGAAAAACTTTATGCCTGTAAATGTTGCATGTTACACTTAAGTAACAGAAAAAAAAAGAAAATATTCTGTGTTTTTATTTTGCTGTCTTACTTCCTGTACTGTGGATACCTGGTAACACTTCAGCAAGTGGAAGATCAAAGGAAAGATATACTTTGATTTAGCAGGTTTGGGAAATGGCCCTTTGTACACAGCTGTTTTTATCACCCAATTAGTCTACTCTTCCTCTTTGAAAAGGATGACATCCCAGACATAGATTTTTTTGAAAGAAAGGAAATATACAATAAAATCTGAGACCCCAATTTATTAACATTATTAGTAAGTGTAATATTTTTGGTGATTTCAATTTCCCCCTCTTTTATGTTTTATAATAATGAGATTAGTTTTTTAATGCGTCCCAAGTGTTACTGAACTTTTGCTGACCAAAACCCACCACACAGAAACAAATGCCTCTTACATATATAAAAATATGCATAGGCACATATACATACATATATTTATACATGTACAATGAATTCGTTTGTACTGAACTTCATTTGTAATGCTTTGTGTACCATTGTTAAAAGTTTGCTCTTTAATCAACACTGGCAATACTAACAGAACTATTTTAAATAGCACGGTGGAAAATGCCATGTATTAGGAGCATTAGAAGAATGCTATGTAGTAGTTAGCATTGTGGATAAAAACTCTTGGTTGCTGGACTCTTAATTATTTGGCAAGCTATCTGCCATGTTTGAAGGCAAATCAAATGAAAAAAACCCGATGGCTAAAGCTCTGAAACTAAATCAAGCTTTTCTAAGGTGTTTAAACTAAGTTGGATACATAGAAAAAAAAGAATGCAGTTGGTGTGTGAAACTTCTTCCAGTAATTGCACCCCATTGACCTCAAATTGTATGTCAAAATTGCTACATTGGAACTCTTTAGGTGAAGAATAGTGAAATCCTCAGGATTCTTTTTTTTAAAGTTATTTTGAATTTGCATAAATATTTCAATCCAAACAGTTTGGGTAAACTGCTGAGAGTCTTTAATTTCGAAATTCAGTCTGAACATGTTTGTTGATTGCTTGACCAGCTCCATTAAGGATGTTTGAATATATGCTTGGCTACTGCTACAGGTCATTTTGGTGAATAATGCGAATACAAGCGATTAAAATTGTTCATATAAAAAGAATTTGGCTCAGAGTTTTGACCATCAAATATCTACCAGCCAAGTTAAGTAGAAAATTTCTGCTTTAGTACAACAATGCAGTTATACAGCTATGTGAAGTGGTGAAAAAAGTACTTAAAACGGGGAGTTAGAGGATAGTTTTTCAAATTGGTATCTTTCCTCTTCAAAGATATCTGCTAGAAACAGAAGGTGATGATGTCCACAGACAATGCTAGCAGTGACCTAAGGAGGGATAAAAAGCAACAGAAATGCATTGATGTAAAAAAATCAGCATGATATGAGAGTTTCTATTCAGAGACAACATATAAGCTTTTGGTATTTTTAGTATCATCTGGCAGAGCTTAGCAAAGTAAAGTTTCAGGAAGTAAAGATTAAACTAAAAATGATTGTGGAACTCATTGATATTTAAAGATATACAGGATATGAGGCTGCAGAAAAATATCTAGAGCACAGGCTTCTGAACTTAGATATTGACCATGAATGCATAGCAGAGGAAGAGATAGTTACAAGACTAACAGTTCAAGAGCAAATTTGCTGGACTGAAGTGATAGGACTAGAAGAAAAAAGAAAAGGAAAAAAAAAAAACAAAACAACAAAAGCCCAGTGGAGAAAAGAGATAATGGAGACAATAAGGAATCAGAGCATAGGGAGGAAAGATCAAAAGATGGAATCATTTGCAGACAAAATGAGAAAGAGATGAGAGATAATTGAGCTCCACACAGATAGGAAGCAGCAGACGTGTGACCACAAAGGAAGAAAATCAAAAGGAATATTGCCAAAAAAAATTCAGGGAACAGAAGAGTTTTGCTGTCTGTCAGATGGTATCTGAGAAGAGAACAGTTCAGTCAGAACAAAATGGCTCTCAGACAGTATTCCATTTTACAAAACTTTGGTTCAAATGCTAGAAGACAATGCTAATGACATATTTCACATCAGAACTAACATCCCTGGCAGATTCCTATTGAAATGAATGAAAAGAGTGAAGTTCATGTGTTCAAATGCACTTCTTCAAGGGAGAAGTTTAGTGGAGTGGAGTATGCATAGAGGCATACACCATAGATTTTTAGTGGTTGGGGGCAATGAATTCCACTGAAACCAATTATACAAACATACAAAAAACATGCAGAAGCTCAGATGGTCATGGATTGACTTTTATGGGTCTCTGGAAAAGCCTGCTGAAAGCAATTCAAGCATGCAAGAACTAGTCTCACAAGAAGGACTTTATGATAGGAATATTGTGTGACATCCACAGAAAGGGAACTTATCAAAAGACAAAGAGAGACGTAGCACCTGGCTTTGGGACAGTGGGTTGTTCATAGATGTGAATTCAAACCCAAGAAATTATGTTAAATTGAATGAAGTCATGTAGAATCTGTTGCTGATTCCCTGGGTCTTTTTTTCCTTCTTCATACTTCTCACAACATTTAAGTATTGTCTACTGTTGGAGGTAAACGCGATAACAGTAATGAGCTACTAGTCCAATCCAACATGGCAAATAGCCATATTCCTAGTACAGACCTTTTTACTAAAGTAGCAGATTTATTCAAGTTGCCACATAAAACAAAAGAGTGGATAATGTATTTTCTTCTTTGAAATGTTTACTACAAAAAGTGTTATAAAAAATGTTTGTAAGCTGAAAGAAACACAACCCATCTTTCATTTTCAGATTTAACAGCCTTATACAGTTGAATCCATCCAGACGATTGAACCAACAAAGAAACAAAACATTTAACAAAAAATGTTTCTTTTAAAACATACGTGTTCTAATATTTTCTGTTATCACTGGGACACTGAAATAAACCCAACAGTTTTAGTACTGCTCCCCCCCCTAAAAAAAGCCCACAACACAATTCTTTTGTGGATTATATGGAATATTATAATAGACTGTAAATACTCCTTTTCATATTCCTAATCCTAGACTGGATGTTGTTGATTTGTCTAAATTCTATTTTTCTTTAGCAAAATTGAAGATTTTCTATGGATTTGAACACAAAGATACAGACAGCAGTTTGGAACACCTAAGTTTAACACACAGCATTTTGCTTTAATGACCCTTTTAATCTTGACATAATATTTAGCATCACATTTGTTAGAGCAGCTTACACAGATAAAACTATCCAAAAGGACATATTTCTGCTGAAGGTGACAAATCATCTAATTACCACCTTTAGAAAAAAAAGAAAGTCCTTCGGGGGTGGCTACACCAGCCTAACTTTGATATTCTAAGCCCTGCCTGGAAGATGCTTTGTTTCTATGTTGACTGTAAAGAAAACAGCAAGAGTAGCAAACCAAGAAAACCAGCTTCTGTCACTAATCTCTTTTGAGTTAAAACATATTGATTCAAAACATTGTGGTGTAGTGTTTATTCACTGGTGAAAGCCTGATATGAGTACCAGAGCAATTCAGTTACAGAATTCATGTATGCCTTTCATCAGCCATCGAGCTAACAGAGAGAGCAATCCCATCCACTCTAGAGATGGAAAAAAGGAAACCATTTCTAGAATCTTTCAAATCAGGCAGCTAGTCTCTTAGTCTTTTAGCTAATAAGCAACTCTCTGCATGAATCCTCTGTCTGAGCTGGAAGCTTTTTAAATCTGCCAAGTGGAAAACAGGCTCCCATGTGGTTTCTCATCTCTGGCACCTATTTGTCTTGGCAAACAGGGCCAGCTGCCCTTCTGGGTCTTTAACGGACTACCTGGCCTCTTATCGTCTTCCCTGTGTAAACAATTCCAGTGGAGTACAGATGTTTTAACACCGCAGCAGAGGATTCACCTGTTAAGAAACTACTCTGTACTTCCACAGCTCTTTCTATAGCACTCCTTCATGTAGAGTATAGCTAGGAGATTCTGTAGACATTCAGCATATTAGAAAAAATAGTAAAAACATGTCATCTGTTCTCAGTCAAAGCAAAATCTGTGCAGCATAAAAAAATCTTTAAAATTATCTTTCTGCTCCTTCTGACACCTCTCAAAAAGTTGAGCACAGAATTAGACCTCCGTGTTATTTATACAGCACTCTGAAGCACGCTGGATCCTTTGTAGATCATCTGCAATGACACTTTCTCTTACTTTAGAAGATAGTCTAATTTTAACCTCACTGCAAGTAATGAGAACTGAATAAGGGGAGAAGGAGTGAGGGAGGAAAAATGTTACACTAATATTAAAAAATAAAAAGACCCACGGTTTGAAATTTTCCTGTAAGAAATCTGCTCACAGTTTTTGTTGTAGTTTATTTTCCACATACTTTCCTCCAGGCTGAAGGTTAAAAAAGTGCCCTCTATATTATCTTCATCCATGTTTTTGTGGCATCCTAAATTGGCATTTCTCTCCCTTTTGGGCAGTTATCCAAAATAACCTATCAGTCCCTACTTACATATCTTCACAAAAACAGTTCACATTAAAAACAATCTGAGGTGTGTATATGGAGACATAATAAGGAAGGAACATGCCATACAGGGAAAAATACTGGCTGTATATCTTAGTTTGAATTTCTTAAAAAATGGCAAAACCAGCTTAATAAGAAACCCATATGGAAAAGATACATAAAACCATAAATATTTATTGTCTTTTTTCTAATTAATAGTTTTTTATCATTTACTGCATTGATAAGAAGTGTTACAATGGACCAGAGCAAAAGCTGGCCACAAAGCACTAGGACACAGACTTTTTACTAAATCTATTACAAAGACATAGAAAAAATTGCAAGATTTTGAGAGTGTAATCCCTTCCACTCAGCAGTCAATGCACTCAGTTGCTGAATTGATGTCAGTACAAGTCATTGGACGGTTCTTGTTTTTTGTAGTGGAGGAGGTGTGACCCTGATGGTCAGCTCACTTGCTCTCACCCTCTCGATGGGGGAGATTTGGCTACTTTACTATGTCTTGGTCTACATATCTGGTTATTTGTTTTCTTCAGAGATCTGAGGTTTTCATTTGTTTATACCAATCAGGTATAAATCTTATGTTTCATGGGATAGAGATATCCTTTAATTATTGGTATAAGCATTATTTCTAATGCACAATGGAGTTACAAAGTTTGTAGTATTTTTACATAGTTATCAATAATGATACGGAGCAATGGGATGCCATGTTGAAGTAACTGAAACAGTGGAAGTACCTACTTTATACTGAGTATTTTTTCCACTGTTAAAATGTTATACCACTGTACAATGTTTGGTACTCCAACTTGTAATCTCCACTCAGCACATGCACAGTCAGCATAGACCTACTCACTATTGATTATGATCACATTAGAGCTCACAGGCTTTAATATCACATCTGTGTTGATCTTTATACCTCATCAGCTGCTCTTACTCCTCTTTTGACTCTTGGCTGGTAACAAGAATTCAGTTCGGCAGACACTTTTTAATATAAGTGGTCCTTACAGTGTACAACAACTGAGAAAAAATGGGAGATTGCTTATGCAGAGTCCTCCTCTGCTAACCAAACCAAAGGATCTGGAAGAGATACTTCTATTGCTGTAGAGCCCCACCAAGATCAGTTCTAGCTCTAACCAAAGATACCTCAAATTTCTAATTACTTCCTACTTTAGATGGCACTATGTCACACGAGCAGAGACAGGCAGGTGCAAAGCTGATGTTGGGATGTCTGCCAATAAGAAGGACTGGCTTAGGGCCCTGGTAGATGCCCTGTGCTGGTAGATGTACACCCCTGCGCCTGCTGTTCACTCTGACGAGGTAGGTGACCATCACTGTTGGCTCAAACTCCCATCAGGAAGAAGGTGTAGGAATCCTGCACAACTGCATTAATGTGTAAGGTATATCCTTTGCTGTGAAAGTCAGTGTGAATCGTGACTTACATTTAATATATGACATTTTGCACGCCTGTAGTGTTACTATGCATATCTATATCAAATTCTGAGAAGACTGGATAGCCAAAAGACTGACCATATATATATATGATATACTAATCTGCAATATCACCTTTATATCCAAACCCCCAGATTTCTATCTTCTGCATAGATGGAGAACAATTGACTGTAGTTGAAAATAAGAAAGCTCTGATACTTGTAAAACTGGAACTTCTTTGAAAACTTTCTTTTCAAAAGTAGTTTTACAAACTGTGATAAAAATCATCTTTTCAGTATTGTTTTCTCACTGAGTACATAACTCAGTTCAAAATCTCTCTCAATTTAGTGTTCTTGATCTGACCAGAAGCTTCTTCAAAAATGAAGCACGTCAGACAAAGTTATAAGGATTCTGCAATAAATATACCAACAGTCCTATACTATGGACTCTTTTACTAATATATCTTGTTATGTGTCCCCTGAAGATTATTAAAAAGCAAAATAAAGTCTTGTTCATGTATTTGCATGCATTCTTACTGTGTAAGACAGTTAGAAAATGTCTTTTTAATATCTTAAAGAAACTTTCTATCTCTCTCTTCCCCCCTGCCTCTCCCCCAGGAAGACATTCCTAGTCTTTTATAAAGAACTGAAAACTAAAATGTTTTGATCTAGAAACTCCATAGTTGTGTCTCCTTGGACCTTTAGTTTGATGTGCCTCATGTTTTAATTTCCATTTCACTAACATTGTCAGACTACTGTCTGTAATGTTCTTTTGTGTTTCCTCTTCATAGAGTGTAAGAGGTGCCAAGACCTTACCTATATCACAGGAAAGAAAATCAGGTGAAGGAGTAAAATGCACATAGTAATACTAACATCTAAAAATTCCCTCCTCCCCCACTATTGCTCGAATTATATTTCAAAGGACAGTTTTGGGAAAAAAGAGGAAAAGGGAGTGGAACGTTTTCCCCTAGGATAGATTTTACCTTTTAAAAAATTAACACTAAAAAAAAGAAAGAAAAATTCTGCCTTTAGCGATGAGCTTCAACTATGAGAAGAGCATGTATTCATTTTGTTCTTTTAACTCTCAACACATTTCAGGTACCAGAAAAATTTAATCTTTCCAGTCTTCTTTCTAATATAGACACAAATTTTACGAGTCTTGAATTGTAAGATTACAGTGACCTTTGGCCATAGAAAAAAATGTAAAATAAGTGACATAATTGTTCATTCAACTTTGTTATACACACCCATTGCTATGATATTACTTGCTGTTTGAGAAGAAGTGATGCTCATGCAATGTAATTTAATTGTTATTTATTTCGTACACAGAGATTGCAGCATTACCCGCAACACAATGACTTTAATTGAACCGTTTGCAAATGTTACCATTTACTAAGGACATGCCATGAGATAAAGGTGAATGCATGATAGATGAGCAGATATAAAGGTGCTTAATTTCCTGTCAAACTGCACTAAAAAGTCCATATAAGTCCCTTCTACCCACTCATCACTTTTGTCTGAACTTACACCACTGATAGTTTAAATATCTGCCTCCTTATTCAAAACTGTAACTCTCTCTCACTTTTTCTTTTCAATTTCCTTCTGTTTATCATTTTGATATTCACTTTGTTACAAAAAGACAGAGGTCAGCCTTTTGAAGAAAGATCTTGACACATGAGTCAAAGATATTAAAAAATGAAACACACCCATAGGTTAGAAAGACATTAATTTACATTAGCTTTATTGCAGACAGGGAGAAAATAAAAATGTTTGTTTCATATGAACTTAAAAACCTCACGTGTGACTCCAAGCATTTTTCTCAGAATAAACACTAGACTTACTTGAGCTGTAGGCAATATCAACTTAACAGCTGATAGCAATAGAATTTACCAGTTATTGTAGTACTAAAAAAGTCAGCTTGCTTTTAAACTGTATAAAATACCCCTGGGAAAAAGAAATATGTCTTAGTTTTTTGTAGGATACGGATTGTTTTTTTGTTCTGGAGGAAAAGGTTTTACTAATTACAGCTAAATACAGCAACCTAACTGACAATATATTTCTTTCTATGATCTCCTCACAGATCATAAAACTGTTTGAATGCATTTGATATTTGAAATTATTCACCATAAGAAATCCCAATTCATAACTTCATTGTGGTAACTTGTATTTCAATAGTCCCATAAGGGAGGAAACAGATTTACATGGAACTTTATTTAAAAAAAGAAAAAAGAAAAAAAGTGAGTTTTCCACTGGAAAAATATCGCTTTGGTTGACATGAAACTTTCATCAGAAACCAGAACCACATGTGTGAGGAGCAGGAGTAATTTGCCCCACATGTTATTACAGTGTTAATCTGTGACATTTTGGGTCATTTCCTCAAGAGTGAGTCAAGTTTTCCAACTTCCCAAGAAAAAAATGACATAAGTAGTTTTTCATCTTATCATACAATAAGCATAAACAATTAAATGAGAAAATGTATTGGCATTTCCATTTTCTGCATGCTATCAGATTTAGGGCACAAGACTGTGAGAAGCTGTATAAGCAAACAATGAAAGTCAGTTCAAGTCTTAAAGACCTCTCAGTCACATATTACTCTTCTGAAAAAACAGCAAAAGAAGATTTGGTCTGAAGTCGTTTCAACCTCAGCTTTAGTTAAATGAGAAAGTTAGTGTTATTCCGTTTTCTGGTGTGGTAGTGAGACAGGAAGGAGAAATCAAGTGAACTGAGACTGAGGAAAGACGATGAAATCAGATGAAATGAGAGCACACAGTGAATTGGGAATTATGCCTAGAACTTTTAATAAACAATTCAATGACCTAAACATAGTTCTATACATCTATTATACATGACTAAGTTACTGAAAGCACTTTCTAGCTGAAGTTCAAATTGCTTTAGTTGGACAAGAAGCTTGCATTTGATATGTTTCGTCTTGTGACTCAATGAACACAAATTACTGTAATTTGTGGGCTTTATATTTATAATTTTATATTTAGATAAATATAAAAATATAAATTTTATATTTAGCTATTTTATATTTATCTGCTTTATATTTATTTTAATATTTTGCCATTATTAACTTTGAAATCACCTCCTACGTGTTTGCTTTAACATTTGCAGAAAATACTTCTTTTTTTTTTCTTCAGCAAACATTTCTCGTAGTGTACTCAGCTGACAGAATATCCATAAAAAAACCAAACAAATGGACGTGAGGACACAGCTTTAACAAATTTTTAAACCTTGAAACCTTCCCTCTCTGAATACTTGATTTGAGTGAAACCATGATTGAAACATTTCAGATTGAAAAAAAATGCATTTACTCTTAGAAAATATTAGTGGTACAAAAGGATATCAATTTTTATGGGTTACAGCTTCACATATACAAAAATTGCTGCAAACGCACTTTATCTATTCACATCATTTTAGGTAAACAATGAAGGAACATTGTGATCAAAACAGAAATTCCAAACAAATGTATGCTAAAACACAGCCGAGCCTGCAGGAGAATAATACATGAAAGGTGCTAGTTAAAATCTGTCTTTTGTTCATGGTGTAATTTGTATTCTGGATACAGGTTATGTGCGTCCTGTAAACTTGCCCATATGCTCATGGGTGTACATTGTAATAAGCATGGCAATTGAGTAGTTAAATATAAGTCAAACCTAAGTTTTTAATTGGAGACAAATTGGAAAAAAAAATCACTCACTATGTCTAGCTCTTTAGTGTAGCTGGGAACACGATTCAGTAGTAAACAAATCTGCAAGAGGAAGACTTTCAGGCTTCATAAATTGAAGTAAGTTCCTATGTACGCTCATTTTTCTTCACAGGTGAGAAAGATTAGAACTCACAAGCAAACAGACTCCAGTGTTTAAATTGAAAGAAACCAGCCACTAATAGCAGCTATTTGGAATAAGGCTATGTGACATTTTGTATACATATGGTATTGTGACGAGAGGGAAAGTAATATTCATTTATGTTAAGTTAGATATTTAAAAGTTGTGGTCCGATGCTTTCTAGTCATCACTTCATTTATGTCTCATGCTTCTGTATGGCCTAATAGGTCCTGAGAATTCAATTTTTTTGCTTCATGAATTCATAAACCCTAATACAGAATTCAAAGGGGGGTTGTATTTATAATACTATATACTTGCCAAGGATTTTAAACAATAGTCTTGTTTAAACAGGATATCTATATGGAAATGATTTAGCCTAGTACACTTCTATGACTCTTCATAATAAATTAATGGGAAATGCTATTCAGGAGATCCTGCTCTGAGATTTTCCAAATGTGAAATTTTAAGTTAAAGTGTGTGGGTGTTACTTTTCTCTGATTGTTTAAATTCCCCATCACGTGCCACTGCATAACATTGTTACTGCTTCTTGCTTTCCGGCAGCAACTTGATGCCATCCAACTTGTGATGAGACAAACTCCAGGAGAATTTTAAGTATTCAGAATACCATCCAAGCCTGAACTCATCTAGAACACCAAGAACTACAATTAATCTAATTAAACTCCTGTAATGTGGCATTTTAAATTATTGCAAATGGGTAGAAACCTTTAGCTGAATGACGAGGTGTATAACACGATGCCTTCTTTTTCACTAACTGCAGTTTATATTGGCAAGATTTTAATGAGCTGATAAACTTGTTCTCCAGCAATATCCAACAAACGACACTGTATTTCTAAGTCCATAAGCTAGTATATCCAGTAAGAAAAGAAGCCATTAAATCCATTACATACTTTTCTTTATTGCATGCAAATAAGACCACCTAAAGAAGATTCTATTAAATGGTGATATCTACTGGGGCAAAACTATAATTTTTTTTTCACTTCCATATCTTCTTAAAGTTACATATGTAAGAAAAATATTGAGACACTAGTTGTGCCTTTTAAGACCTGAATAAACTGGAGATCTCTTTCCAATAGTTAGGAAGTAAAAGAACGCAAGAAAAGTACAAGTCAAAGTCAAAGACAATGCCAGCCATTCATAGCACTGGTACAGGACAAGGGGATCAGACCCTTTGTCATTCAGCCTTATACTCTGTGGCAAAGTCTCCCAAATGCTGTCATTGCATTAGTTATTTTTTTCTCCTTTAAAATACTCATCAATCTTATCCCACTTGCACCCAACACATTTACATCTCCATTATAGCTCATAGCTGAACAGGCTTATTGGTATACAGTTTCTAAAGACTTTGAAAGTGTGAACTGACTGTTTAGCAAGACATAAGTGGTATGCCAAGAGCCTGAAGCATCGACTCTGAAAGTACAGGCTGCTTCAGTGATCGGACGCGGAGTCCCAACTGCAGTGTCTATGTCACTACGCAGAGCAGCCCTCAGGGTAGCCTCAAGGCCAGCAGAGCTGCCCATCTACCTTGTTTGCTTGTTGAATCACCCCAAAGGCTAGCTCTGGGGCAAACCTGCTAGTATTCCTGGATGGTAATGGGAATTTGCAATGTAGCCAATCCGTAGGCAACAACATTTTTGTGTCGCCTTCAGCTATTCGATTTGCCATTTCAGTGACATCAAGTCATGAAAAAAGAAAAGAGTCTGCAGATTATTCCTTCAAGGTACCCTCAGGTTCTTCCTAAGAGGACTTAAAATGTTTGCTGTCTTAAGGGCAAAAGGGATTTCTGGCAGCCTTAGTTTAGGTTGCAGACAAAAGATATAATGGATGCCAAATATGTACAACAGCCTCTCATTCACAGCAAAACTGAAGTCTTCTAATTAGGTACAGTGTAGAGATCCACAGAGTAGATGCTTCTGAAGCAGTGAAATGTTTCACTACTGTTTAAAAATGATATTTTTTTGAAAAGTGTGGTCACATGATCCAAAGGTTGAGTTGTTCTCAATCTATTGATCATGCATGTATTCCTGGCCTGATAAACTACAGTGCATGAGTTAACTTCAACCTTTAACAATTTTTGAAACATGATGAGGGTGGCCTAAACTCATACATTTCATTTCACAAGTAAGATAAGATAGAAACATGCATAGATGACTGCTGCAGCTCATACAATTCATTAAAGTGTAGTAACTTGTCTGAATTGCTTGCTCACCCATGAAGTTACAGGAGCAAGGAACATACTTGCCGCAGCTGGGCACTTTGCCTTTTTTTTCCTTCTCTCTACCCTGAAGTGATATGCCTGTAGTCACTTTTCTCCCTGCCTCCCCCTGTATCTTCTGTCACAAGAGAAAAGCAGCTGGATTACAGTATAATTGTTTTCTCTGCAAAGCAGGCAGGGGTCAGAAATGCACATGAGCTTGAAACAAAAAAAACAGGGAGCTGGAAGTGTAGTGTATGTAGTTATGCTGCTTCAGGCAGCAGCTAGCTGGAAAAGACAAATCCATGAAGTTGATCACCACGCTGATTCCTGTCTTCCCTCCCTTATCCTACTTTTCCCTATGATAAGCACTATGGCAGAAAAGGGCTCTGAATTTGAAGACATAATTTCAAGAGATAGTCTTCAGGTTGGGCCTTTTGGAAAAAGGACCCAAAAAATCCAGAGCTCAAAACATTTATAATGCTCCAGAATAAGAAGAAAACACATTATTTGATGAAAGGTGATTTTGGAGCATAAGTCTCCACCAATGAGAAGATACTGTGTTGAGTTTGCAGTATGAGACAGTAGCAGGCTGGGTTTTTTTGTTGGTTTTTTTTTTTCTCTGAGTTCATCACATCTGGAATCCATACTGTTACACATTAATTCATGTTTGATTATCAACACCATTGGATTTTTCAAGTTTTTTTCCCAGGTGTAAATCATAGAGGATCAAATAATCAAGATAAGATACTTTAGAAAATATTTAACTTCTTGGACTGTAGAAGCCTACCTCAAATTATTGTACCTTGAAAAAAAAAGTGTAAGGGAACACAACTATATTACAATAATTTTAAAATTTGGTGATCCCAGAAAATGTACTCCCAAGAGTCCTAAAAGCTTTAGCCTGGAAATTTTTATTGCTTTTGATGAGACTTGAAAAAAAATTGAGAAATTCAAAGGATTAGGGCACTAGTAAGTTTCTCCAGTACTAAAAAAATATTGGAAACAGCATTAATTAAAGAGTGGGGATAGCCTGATGTCAAGGCCAAGGAATTTCATGACATGATTAATCTGAGGTTCTGCCAAAAATATTTAGAGACTAAAATTACCATCTACTGTGCCAGTTCTGGAAGGTTTAAACACCATCCAAGATATTTCCTATCCATTTTCTAAGCAATATAGGCCTGGTTAATAAAGGCTAGTATTCTGGTGTAGAATATTTCAACATCTGTAGAGTATCTGACCTAGCACAAAATAGCACTTGATTTAAACTCAGAGTATTTGAAATTAGGAGGATATAAATAATGTAGCTTTAAAATGACTTATTGAAGGATCTAAAGCTGTAGGTGTTACAAGCAAGCTTTTCATAAGTACTTCCAGTTATGTGCCCTCTACTATATTCAATGAATCTTTTTCATAAATAATCTAGACAATGATACTGAAATCCTTACAGTCAAATGTATAGATAACAGATTGCAGGTTCAATAAATTAGGAGGTGCGACACAGCTACAAAAGCGCTTAAAGCTCTTGAAGAAATGGTTACTTCCTTTTCTATTAAACAATGCCCTGTTTGGTTCTATCTGGGAGCAAATAAAAGAGTCTATACTTACACAACTGGATGTTTGGCCTTGAAAAGAAGTGAATCAAAGAAGGATTTAGTGGTTATGCTAGATGACTGTCTCGCTATGTAATTTTAGTGCAGTGCTTGGTAAAATTTGCCACAGAAAACCCTACAATAGTGAAATTATCTTGCTCCACAGTATAAGTCTTTTGGTGGAATATCATGTATTCTTACGGTATCCACTCCTCAACAAATTAGAGAGCTGCAAGAAAGACTTTTTCTTCATAGTTTAATAAGCTAATACAGTAATTTATGAGAAAAAAGGTTGAAGAAATTGATTGGATCAAAGACTGTGGGTCCTTAAATATGGACCAAAAGCTAAGAAGGAAAGAGGAAGGCTTTCGACACTACTGAGAAAGGAATAAAAAGTCAGTAGTTGGAAAGGAATTTTAGAAAATTCAATTTTAAATGAGAAAAATTCCTAGTCGTGATGATAATTAATGCTGATACAGCTTATCAGTGAAGATAAGATGTGAAGTGAAGATAAGATATCAGTGAAGATTGTAGCTTCAATATTGCTTGGAATCATTAAAGCAAAACTCATGTATGCTGTTAAAGAGATCCTCCGACCAGGTTTGGGAGGCATTCTTCAGCCCACAAGAGATGACAAAAGCAGAAGCAGTGCTCTTTTGAGCTCTAAAGAGCTATAAATATGAATACTAATTCTTCCTCTTCCTCCTCTGCCTCAGTTAATTTCCTTTCTGAGTGAACTCTCCAGGTACATTTAATACTTCCATCACCATACATAAGGCAAATGGCTCTAATCAAATATCTTGCTTTATGTGTTCACTGGTTGCGTAATTTGGCTTCTGATTGTATGAGGGGTTTTATTTGGGTGGGTTTCAATATCATTGAAGGTTTCCTGATTATAAATGATCAGTCAAGTGTCTATTTGGCTCACTTAATTGCTTCTTTGATGGCCTCACTAATCACACCTGACTACTTTCACAAGCAGTGGCTACGTCCAAGAAGCAACCAATTCTATTTAATTTACTTCTGTGTAATTTCTTTGTTATCATCACATCACCGACAAAGTAACAGCACAGCTGGTGTTAGCTGGATCTGTTCTGTTCACCTTTCTGCCTTGTTTATTTTTGAGCCCAAACATGGGTAAATGACCTGAGGATTTCATGTCCCTTTCTGGGGTAAAAGGTGTTCTATTCCCAATATTTTTTACTGCTGGTCCTTCTACTCCCATATTCAGGTTTAAATCCCATTCACTTTGAACTCAAGGACAGAAATTTATTTCTTCAATTGACCTCATGCAAGTAAAATTCAGAAATGTTCTATTAAGGTATATAGCTAGAAGACATATATCAGGTAAGCAAAAACACATTAGAACTTCAGACATTTTAACTAGACATATTTGCAGCTGCACTTGCATTTGCAATTGTCCTGACACTTTGCTTATAGTTACCACTCAAACATGGTTTCCCTCAAGGTTTGGAGACTACCAGGGCTGAATTTCAAACCAAAGTAAACATATGGCTCTGATACACACACAGTATTAATAAGGTGATTTTTTTGCTTTGCAAGAAATGTATACAGTAGGCAAAATCCTTAAGCTGCTGCTTAACTTACTATTTCATTAATATATAATGTGACAAGACCAGTATTCAAATATAAACAAATTAATTATGCACATAAATGAACTTCTAACGTAGTTATCCTGAAATACAGCAAGGTTAACAGAATTACACTGAAGCTATTACAACTGAAATGAAAATAAGATGCATTTTCGTGTTGTTGGTTTAGAGACTTAGTATGAACAGTATTCAAATGGCTTTCTAACTTGATTCATTGGCAGAGAATGTGTTCAAAGTAATACCATAAAATGTGCTTGCTCTCTCTCTAGGCTTCATACATCTGCTTTATGGTTTGCTTTAATAACAAACATTTTTATTGTTGAGGTGTGTAATAAATATGACAGACCACATCCTGCAGCCTGCAAGGAAGAACAGACTCTGTATGAACAGAGGAGACAGCTTGTATAAGACTAGAATGCTGGGGCTCATCTGTCTTCAAATATGGTTTGTTTTCCAGTGAAAATCAATAGATAATTTGCCCTAGGGGCAAGTATTCATTTATGAACAATGTCCAAGCTTGTATCATTAAGACTCATCTCACTTGATTCAATGTTTCTTTGCCAGTGCTAACAAAATTCTATTAATTTGGTAAGATCAGATACATTTGTGGCCTACATTATGTCAAAAGCTGAATTTCTGTTTCTACAAGGGCATTAAAGGAAGGTGTAGATTAGGCAAATATATAACCTATACTATGAAAATTACTATTATTTTCTTAACTGGAGTGTTTTAAGATCTTTAATATACAAGCAGGCACCCACTTTTGCATAGGGACTTGAATAAATAGGGTGTATTGGGTTTACATGACAAGGTTTTCATAGCAGGACAGGTTGAAGGGGTGGCTTCGGTGAGAAGACACCAGAAGCTGCCTCTGTGCCGGACAGACACAGCTCCAGCTGGCTCCAAGATGGACCCACTGCTGGCCAAAGCTGAGCCTATAGTGACTTTGGTAGTGCCTCTGTGATAACATACTTAAGAAAGGGTAAAATACACTGCACAGTAGCTGGGAGACAGAATTGAGAATACGTGAGAGAAACAGCCCTGCAGACACCCAGGTCAGCGAAGAAGGAGGGGGAGGAGGTGCTCCAGGTGCCGGAACAGAGATTCCCCTGCAGCTTGTGGTGAAGACTGTGGTGAGGCAGGCTGTGCCCCTGCAGCCCATGGAGGACACCACGCTGGAACAGGTGGGTGTGCCTGGAGAAGGCTGTGACCCTGTGGAGAGTCCATGCCAGAGTAGGCTCCTGGCAGGAACTGTGTTCCATGGAGGACCCACACTGGAGCAGTTTGTTCCTGAAGGACTGTACCTGATGGGAAGAACCCGTGCTGGGGCTGTTCTTGAAAAAGGACCAATGTTGGAGCAGTTCATGCAGGACTGTATCCCGTGGGAGATACCCCATGCTGAAGCAAGGGAAAAGCATTAGGAGGAAGGAGCAGAAGGGACAAAGTGTTATGAACTGATCACAACCCCTGTTTCCCAACCCTCTGCACTGCACAGGGTGAGGAGGTAGAAGAGTTAGGAATGAAGTTGAGCTCAGGAAGAAGGGAAGGATAGGGGGAAGGTGGTTTTAGTTTTGTTCTTGTTTCTCACTATTCTACTCTGTTTACAAATAATTAGCAATAAATTAAATTCATTCTCCCAAGTGAAATTTGTTTTGCCCTTCTGTTTTGCCCATGACAGTAACTGGTACCTCAACCCACGAGCTTATTATTGTATTTCCTCCCCCTGTCCTGTTGATGGAGGAGAAGCCATAGAGCAGCTTGGTGGACACCTAGTGGTACACCAAGAATAACCTATCACACAAAGAAAAGCTCCCTCATTCTCCTTCAGAAAGCCCTAGTCCTTGCATTTCTAGTTACATACACTTATCCAGAGAGTGAGGACGACTTGGCTTTAATATCTTCCTTAACATAAAGGAAGTTCAGTTTATATGTTTAACTTCCTAGAAGAAATTCTTTTGTACAACCATACAAACAAATTTGATTCAGAGCACTCAATAGTTATCTATTTTATCGCTTTCCTCTTACACCAGGGTCCCAGAACAGAATTTGGGATTCACTGAGTGAGAGACAAATCACAAAGGGAAACATGCCTCTACAATTCAGTAACTGAAGAACTGAACTAGTTTCTGTCTAACCTATTTTACCTAAAGACATTTGGAGATTAGAAGTCAGAGCCTTTTTTCCAAGCTGAAGGTTATATTCTTTGAAGAATCCTCAACACCATGTTGAGATTCCTAAATATATTTTATCTTTCTACAGGAAATTTAGGGGCTTTAGATTCTGTTCCAAAACACAAGACTGGCATTCATCAAATCAGTTAAGCAGAGCTTAGAAGCTTAATTCAGGACTGATTTGAGAAAATACCAGCTAACCTACCACGGAGTCTGAGATACTTCAGATGCCTGAAATGGGATTTTATTGCCTGTGTATTTGTATTTAGTGCCAATTTAGGTATGCTAGAGTGTTCCAGTTGATTTTTATGCCTTTCTAGAAGTGTACTGCTGTCTTGCAGTTCATATTGTGTATCATGTCTGCCAGCCTTATGAGAACAGGTTGGACAACTGTAGATCTGAAAATGGGAGATGAATATTTGTCTGGGAAACTGAATCTTACTTTTAGGACTTAGAGATAGATTTCTCTGTGCACATGAAGTTGTATTAGTAGGAGTCTAAAGTTATGTCCTGATCTTTGGTAAGCAGTGGATCATTTGGATTACAGTTACCCAGGGATCTAAGCCCCCACGAACAGATTTGCTCAAATCATGCCAACCACATTAAGACTTAAATCAAAAAGAGTGTAAACTTTCAGCAGGCCCTTGCTAAATCACTAAGTGTTCCTCATTTTTGAAAATCTATCTTTTTATTTAGCTTCAGTGAGTTTCCAGATGATATGAAATGGCAAGGATTAGTTAAAAGACCAAAGGGTTGCGCTGCCATTCAGAAGGACCTCAACAGGCTGAAGAAATGACCCAAGAGGAACTTCATGAAGTTAAATAAAGGGAAATACCAAGCCCTGTACCTGGAGAGGAGTAAATCCACACACCAGTAAACACTGGAGGCTGACCGTCTGTAAAGCAGCTTTGCAAAAAAGAGTCTAGTGGTCCTGGTGGACAACAATTTGACCATGAATCAGAAGTGTACCACAATGGCAAAGAAGGGCAACACCACCCTGGGCAGCAATAAGAAAAATATTGCCAGCGGGTTGAGGGAGGTGATTCTTCTCCTCTGCTCAGCACTAATAGGCATGTACAGTTCTGGGCTCTGCAGCAGAAGGAAATCATGAACATACTGGAGAGACTCCAGTGCAGGACCACAAAGATGATTAAGGGACTGGAGCACGTTTCATACAAGGAAAGTCTGAGAGAGCTGGGACAGTTCAGTCTGCAGAAGACAAGGTTCAGGGGCCTGGCAGGGGGATGCAGGTTGCAATGTTTATAAATATGTGATGGTAGGGAATGAAGAAATGGGAGCCAGATTCTTCTCAGAGATGCCCACTGACAGGACAAGAGGCAATGGATATAAATTAAAAAAAAAAAACACAAAAAATTTCATATGAACACAAGAATAAACCTGTCAAATACTGGAAGTTGCCCACAGAGGTTGTGGAGCTTGCATGTCTCAAGATATCAAAACCTGAGAGGACACAGACCTGGGCAACCTGCTCTAGTTGATCCTTCTCTGAGCAAGGGAGTTGAACCCCATGGTGTACAGAGGCACCTTCCAATCCCAACTATTCTTTGATTCCATGATCTTGATATTTAATGGACTTTTTGAACGAAGTCAAATGAAGCCTTACTGGAGAATGAATATTTTCTTATTCCCAGTTGAACTACACTTGATTATGGAATGCAGGTTACCTTGCTGTTTGATCAGGTATCTATGTTTTGGAACTGTTTCTGTCGGAATTAAGGAAATCTTTCAAAAACTTAAGTCATTTATATCGGATAGGAAAAAAATACACATTTTGATCCCACCTGGAGTACTGTGTTCAGGTCTGGAGCCCCCAGCATAAGATGGACATGGACCTGTGGGAGGAAGTCCAGAGGAGGGCCACAAAAATGTTCAGAGGGTTGGAGCACCTCTCCTATGAAGACAAACTAAGAAAAATGGGGTGTTCCAACCTGTAGAAGGGAAGGCTCCAGGGAGACCTTACAGCAGCTTTCCAGTACCTAAAGGGGGCCTACAGAAAAACTGAAGAGGGATTCTTTATCAGGGAGTGTAGCTATGAGGGTGGTGAGGTGCTGGAACAGGTTACCCAGAGAAGCTGCTGAGGCCCCATCCCAGGAAGTGTTCAAGGCCAGGTTGGCTGGGTCTTTGAGCAACCTGCTCTAGTGGGAGGTGTCCCTGGCCGTGGCAGCGGGGTTGGAACTAGACGATATTTAAGGTCTCTTCCAGCTCTAACCATTCCATGATTCTATGATTCCAATTTCCTTTAGAATACAGTGTTTCATTGGCAGACATTGGACATTGTGACCTATGAAATACTTTCTAAGCTTAATTTATTATTACATCAGCAATAAAATAACATTTGCTCTAGTAATTTATTGTACCATAGAGTCTGATTCTCTCTTTTTAATACTGAAACATTGTATAAGTAATGAGTTTAGCATCTTGTATTAGTACTAGATTTGCATTTTTAGTACAATTGCTGTTACTGTTGATATGTTTTATATATAGTTGTCTATGAAAGCTGGGATGTGTTAATCAACTGAAGAATGCTAGTTTAGCAGACATGAGATAATAAAAGTACAGGGTGATAATAATCATTAGTTTAGAACTAATAAAATCTGTTGTGTGTAATTTACCTATAACATTTAAAGCTCACTGTAATTGGTCTGTCATTTTTTATCACTGCAAAATATGCTCCTATTCTTGTTATAGAGTTGTTGTTACAAGGCAGTTTGTAGGTGCCTTAGCTTGATTCATTGAATTCTAGTAAAATTATAGGTGTCATCTTCAGGAGGAGAAGACCAGAATGTGCCAAATATGATCTTTCTGCAATGTCTTCAGAAGGCAGAAGTTATTAGTAGAGAGGATATTGGCCCAAAGCTTCTTAGCTGTGAAATAGTTTCAGGCAATTGCATATCATTAAAGACTAGGTTGGATTGTTAATATTTGAAAGCTTTAAGTGAAATCTTGAGGAACATGTGAAAGATGGATATGGTGAGATGAAGGTAATGACTTGAAATACGCCCTTTGACAAGTCTTACATTGTCTTTCATGGCTGAGAGATATTACCATTTAGTTTATTTAGTTCCCATTTTCTCACTTTTACCTATGATTTTTGGAAACCACTTTTCCTTTATTTCAGTGCCATAGAATCATACAGAATCACAGAATCACAGAATAGTCAGGGTTGGAAGGGACCTCTGGACAATGGTTTAGTTTGGAAGGGACCTGGAAGATCATCGAGTTCCAACCCCCCTGCCCTGGGCAGGGACACCTCCCACTAGACCAGGTTACTCAAAGCCCCATCCAGCCTGGCCTTAAACACCTCCAGGGCTGGGGCTTCAACAACTTCCCTAGGCAACCTGTTCCAGTGCCTTACCACGTTTAAAGTGAAAAATTTCTTCTTAATACTTAATCTAAACCTACCCTCTTTCAGTTTGAAGCCATTCCCCCTCGTCCTATCATTACATGCCCTTGTAAAAAATCCTTCCCCAGCTCTCCTTTAGGCCACCTTCAGGTGCTGGAAGGCCGCTATAAGGTGTCCCCAGAGCCTTCTCCTCTCCAGACTGAACAACCCCAACTTTCTCAGCCTGTCTTCATAGGAGAGGTGCTCCAGCCCTCGGATCATCTTTGTGGCCCTCCTCTGGACTTCCTTCAACAGGTCCATGTCCTTCTTATGTTGGGGGCTCCAGAGCTGGATGCAGTGCTCCAGGTGGGGTCTCAGTATACCAGCGTAGAGGGGCAGAATCACCTCCCTCGACCTGCTGGCCACACTTCTTTTGATGCAGCCCAGGATATGGTTGGCCTTCTGGGCTGTGATCATACATTGCTGGCTCATGTTGAGCTTCTCATCAATCAGCACACCCAGGTCATTCTCCTCAGGGCTTGTCTCGATCCATTCCCTGCTGAGCCTGTATTTTTGCTTGGGATTGCCTCGACCCAGATGTAGGACCTTGCACTTGGCTTTGTTGAACTTCATGAAGCTGGCATGGGCCCACCTCTCAAGCCTGTCCAGGTCCCTCTGGATGGCATCCCTCCCCTCCAGCATGTCTACCTTGCCAAACAGCTTGGTATCATAGGCATAAAAGTCAGAAGCTGTTTCCAGGAGGATGAAATGAAGGCAACCTATGTGCTGGAAGAGGAGTACCACCATCAACTAATTATACAAAAGGTCTACTGATGATAAAGTATTTCTGAGACCAAGACTCACTTTTGAATTGGATTAAAGATTCACCATGCTCTGATCACTTAAAGATGTAGTAGTGAAGCAAGGAAGTCATAGTTGCAGTAAGATGAAAACAAAAGGAAGGAAGGAAGTGAAATTGCCCTTGGGTTCAAAAAAGTGATAAAAGGAAACAGGAAAACAAAATACAATTTGTGTAAGTGTTGCAAAATAATTTTTTTCTGTACTGGGGGTATTAAACTCCAGCACTGACTGTGACATTTCGGTAATCATCTGAAGGGCGATAGAAATGATAAGAAAGATTAAAATATTCCTACGCACCTATGAAAAAAGTGGCTGATAGATCAAATAAGTAAAGGAATGTAACTAGTTGCATGAGTCTGACACTAGATTTCTTAATTTAAAAAGCAAAAAAATAAAAGTTATCTAGTGTTTGTGCTTTTAATTCAGCCAGGACGAGATAAGTTTATAACTTTTGAAAAGAAATTAGGCTTATTTTGTATGACTGTTACTATCATCACAGAAAACTAATTATAGAGTCATAGAATCACAGAATCATTTATGTTGGAAAAGACCCTTAAGATCATCAAGTCCAACCATAAACTTAACACTGCCAAGTCCACCACTAAACCGTGTGCCTCAGCACCACAGCTATACGTCTTTTAAATACCTCCAGGGATGGTGACACCACCACTTCCCTGGGCAGCCTCTTCCAATGCTTGACAACCCTTTCAATGAAGAAATTTTTCCTAATATGCAATCTAAACCTCCCCTGGTGCAGCCTGAGGCCATTTCCTCTTATCCTATCACTTGTTACTTGGGAGAAGAGACCAACCCCCACCTTGATACAACCTCTTTTCAGGTAGTTATACAGAGCAATAAGGTCTCCCCTGAGCCTTCTTTTCTCTAGGCTAAACAAACCCACTTCCCTCAGCCACTCCTCATAAGACTTGTTCTCCTGACACCCCACCAGCCTCGTTGCCCTTCTTTGGACGCACTTCAGCACCTCAATGTCTTTCTTGTAGAGAGGGGCCCAAAACTGAACACAGTATTCAAGGTGCAGCCTCACCAGTGCTGAGTACAGAGGGGGACAATCACTTCCCTAGTCCTGCTGGCCATGATTATGAAAACTTATTAATTTTGCCTCATTTCTCTTGTTACTATTATGAGGTTAAAGAATATTCAGGGCATCACTATTTTGGTTTCATTCTGAGTTATCCTGGCATATCTGTAAAATACTTCCTGTTAGCTTGTAAAACACAACTACCAAAACTGAAAAACAGTGCAAAGACATTTTCACTGTGAATAGTAAGATGAATCAGTTTTTAGTTTGCAAGTTTTTTATTTGAAGATTGTTGGGATTTCAATGCATTTATTGCAAATTAATCATAGACTACTAAGAGAACTGTTCTCATCCCATGCTTTTGACCAGGGCCATTGAAAAGATTCAGTGTCCTCTTTAGCTGGCATGGAGATCTGATGACACATTTCAGTCCCTGGAACCGGTGCTGAGAACTCATAATCACTTTTCGTACAAACACATAATTAGCTAATATGCTGTTTCTCTGTATGTGCATGTGGAGATCAAATTACTACCTTATCATCTGCTCCCAGAAATGCAAAGTGATTTCAGAAGATACTGAAAGGAACCTCTAAAGACACTTTCATGATAGAATCCTACCATAACATGTTATATTATCTTGGCTAAACTAAACCTATGGTACCAACTATTACTAATCCTTATCTGCTCTACACAAAAAAAAAAGTCAATGACCCAAATTGGTTTTGGTCAACAGAAATGGAAGAGTAGGTTTAAGGTTTGCTCTGGTCTCCTCATATAATTCACTGCAATCTGTAGGAGGAGTTAATCCTCTGAGAAAAAATTAATAATCACACATAAAAGAGCATTCAGCATTTCTGGATGAGAAATGTGTTTCTCCAAAGAAACCTCAACTCATTGATGCACATAATAAGGTTATTAGACCAATGGGCCTTTATCATTAACTTTGTTTACAAAGATCATCAAGAAGGAAATTATATTTGCTGTTTTCAATATGACAGCTTCAATAAACATTAAAGAGGTAATGCCACTTCAGCTTCAAGTACAGATGGTTACGTACTTGCTATTAAAGCCTCAGAATAATGGAAATTGAAAAAGAGTATTATGCATCAGTTCTTGAAGTACAGCTAAATTGTGCAACATGATGTTGAACCAAAATTGAGGAGAAAGTGATGCACAAAATAGTACAAGAAAACATCACATTCAATATTAAATCTTGTGATTATATGCAGTAGCAAAGATCTTTTAACAAACAAGTAAAATTCCCTAGTAAATAATGAGTAAAAATTTTAACATTCTAGAAAAAAAAAATTAAGTTGTTGCATCTCTCATCCAAAAACTATGGTAGAAAATAGTTCATATTGTGAAGTCAAGCATGAAAACATTAGGATTTCCTAGCATTAAAAAGACTGTGTAATATTCATTCAGTCCCTCATGTATATGTAATTTGACAGTGATTTTTAACATATGATCAAATAGTTCAGTTTCACATCTGTTCTTTCCTAACTTCTCCACATCTGACTTGGCAACTGTACTAGTGTTACTATAATAAAATACTTGCATAAAATTACTAGATTTTTTTTCCTTTGGACGCAGCCTGTTATGTGATTAGCAAAGACCCTGCTGGCCCAGAAGAAATGCTCTGCCTCCTCTTGTTTTTTTTTCTTCCACACATAGTTACATGCCAGGTGTAAGAGCATGAGGAAAAGGTCATGTGTAAGACAATTTTACTTCCTAGTTTTCGGTAGCCACCACTGTTTTGAGGTTGCACCTGGACAAAAACCTGTCTAATACACATTAATGACCCTAGTGTGTCTCATCTCTTTTTAATTTTATAGATTTGTTCTAGGTATTTTACTGCATGAAGAAATTCCACAGTTTAATTCTGAGTTGTGAGAAAGCAATTAATTTTCTGCAAATTAAATATTTTGCCTCATGTTTATATTATTATGTTCTCATGTTTTAAGAAATGGTATTACCTCTGTATTCCATTAGCTTTATTATGTCTCTGTTGTTCTCCTTTACCAGGTTTCTCCTCTTCAGGAGGAGAAATTCACCAATCCATGTTGTCCTTTTCTAATTATACCTTATCTTTGTTGAGGTGGTTGGATGAAAACTACATCTCTTGCTCAGGATTTAGGAAAAAGATAAGTTTTATACAGATTTATACACTTACAAATATTCATTGATATTTTGTCTGGGTAAAAAACACTCTGGATTGCCAGGCCCAAAGACTTGTGGTGAACGGAGTTAAATCCAGTTGGCAGCTGGTCACAAGTGGTGTTCCCCAGGGCTCAGTATTGGGCCTTGTTCTCTTTATTATCTTTATTAATGATGTGGACAAGGGGAATGAGTGCTTCCTTAGTAAGTTTGCAGATGACACCGTGTTGGGCGGGAGTGTAGATCTCCTTGAAGTTAGGAAGGCTCTACAGAGGGATCCGGACAGGCTGGATTGATGGGCCGAGGCCAATGGTATGAAGGTCAACAAGGGCAAGTGTCGGGTCCTGCACTTGGGTTGAAACAATCCCATTCAGCGCTGCAGGCTTGGGGAAGAGTGGCTGGNTTGAGGTGCTGAAGTGCGTCCAAAGAAGGGCAACGAGGCTGGTGGGGTGTCAGGAGAACAAGTCTTATGAGGAGTGGCTGAGGGAAGTGGGTTTGTTTAGCCTAGAGAAAAGAAGGCTCAGGGGAGACCTTATTGCTCTGTATAACTACCTGAAAAGAGGTTGTATCAAGGTGGGGGTTGGTCTCTTCTCCCAAGTAACAAGTGACAGGATAAGAGGAAATGGCCTCAGGCTGCACCAGGGGAGGTTTAGATTGCATATTAGGACAAACTTCTTCACCAAAAGGGTTATCAAACATTTGAATAGGCTACCCAGGAAACTGGTGAAATTGCCATCCCTGGAGGTATTTAAAAGACGTATAACTGTGGTGCTTAGGCACATGTTTTAGTGGTGGCTTTGGCAGTGTTAGGCTGATGGTTGGACTTGATGATCTTAAGGGTCTTTTCCAACATAAATGATTCTGTGATTCTATGGTTTACAGTAACATCAGTTTTCCTGCATTCTTGGCTGCTCTCAGGGACTAAGAATTTATTTTCTCCCATTAAACTATGCCCAACAACATCAAGTATTTTCTACATCAGTTGCAGTGAAATTAAATTCTGTCATCATATATATACATCTAGGAGCAGTTCCCTTCTCCCATCCTTCCTACTGTCTCCATGCACAGATATTCATTTTTGGATTCCTCTAAGATGGCTCCATTTCTTTAGGTACCTTTGATGGCAGGTCTTATTAAAACCCTGGAAATGCACGTACATTCCAGCAATTGGATCTTTATTGTCCTCAAACTCTAAGGATGCATTAATACCAAAACATTTAATGTGTCTACAACTGTTCTCTGGCACTTGAACTCACCAGCAGGGACAATTCTATGTTTCATATTCTCCAAAACATGCGGCTGGATGTTGGAATGGTCTCTGGACTGCATTAACTCCCAAATTGTAAGCCAGACAGTGATAGTTGGCATGAGTCAAAAGCCTACCATAGAGTATTCTATCAGTTTATTGGTAAATAGAATCAAGTTCCACTGCCTGGGAATATACGCAAAGTAGCCATTGACTTTTTTACAGTACTGTATTGATTTTGGATGGAAAGACTGCTCTCTATAGAGTCTGCACTGATTCTTCCTCCTTTCCCATATCTCCCTCTCTCTCTTTTTCTCTCTCTTTTCTTTCCCCCCCTGCCAGTTCCAATCTCTACAGTTTGCCTGAAGTTAAATCAGATTTACCAGTTCATTTTCTAGTTCTCTGCCAGATTATTTTTAAAATTGATGTCCTATTTGATCTTTTCCATCCTTCTGATTTTAGCTGGTAGTTAGCAATTCCATATTTGATTACCTTTAGAGTTCCTGGCTGAATAAAATCCCTTCATGTCAATTTCTTATTAATCTCTTTATTGGTTTATCTTAATAGTCATTTACTGACACTTCCATTTGAGACAGTTCCATAGACTTTTCCCTCCTTAATAAAAAAAAAAAAAAAAAGAAAACCATTATGGAGATGCATAAGGAAAACACAAATGGAATACATTTTTAGCTGTTGTACTATAGTAATTTCTTCCTTAAAGATTTCTTTAGCACCTGCATCATCTTTGGACCCTTGTCAATTCTTTGACAGTTTTCTTGACTTCACTGTGCTTAAAAAAAAAAAACTATTAGAAGTTTTAATGTTGTTAGGAAGTCACTCCTAAACACTTTTTCAAACCTGCGATGTTTAACTTACCACCATATATCCTCTTTTCCCCTACTGTCTTTATTTCGACGCAACTTTTGTCTTTTGAATTACTTTTTTTTTTTTTAACAATCTCCTATATTTAGCTCCTCACTAGCTCTTTTTAGCCTTTTAGATAGGTATTCTACAGACACTTTGCCTCATATTTGGTTTTTAATTTTCTGTGCTGCCTGCCTGAGACAATTTAGTCATATTAACTCTCCTCGGTTTCTTTCTAACTTTCATTGTAACTATTTTATTCATACCTATGTAGTTTTCCTTTATTGTAGTAGATATCTGGGGCTCTTCTTAGCATGCAAAGTTGTTTAATTCTAATATTTTTCAAAAGTTATCTATTTAGGTGCTTTTCTGGGCATTTAGCGCTCAGCAAGGCACTGCAACACCTCAGTCTAAGGAACCCAGCAGGACCTTCACACAGGAATCTAGGCTCAGGGTTCAAATCCTGGACTTCCCCCACAATGGACAGAGAACTAAGTATCTCGGAAAACAAATGCTAAAAGCAATTTAAAAAAAAAAAAAAAAGCTTAATATGGTGGTCTGGCTTAACTTCCAGTTTTCTTCCTGCCTCCAGCAGGAATGTGAGGAAGATCTATCAGTCTGTCAAGGTTCCTCTGCATCATGTCCTGAAGGCAGGGAAAGATTAATATTCTTGGATGGATTTGAGCAGCACTGAATCCTTTGTAGTGAAAATGGTGATAAAGACAACAGTGCTGCCTATTATTTATAAAGGAGCTTGGCATGCAGACAGACTTCTGCTCTTGGCCTTCTTTGTCTTGTGGGATTTCAAACTTGTATGTCTCCCAGGCCAGCAGAATATCTTCATTGCAAAGTTATCACAGTATGTTCTACTCTATATCTCAGAGAGAAACATTTACAGAACTACTGGGGCTAGACAAGCAAGTAAAAGTATGTGTGTTTGTAGTGAAGACAGCCCACTGGGAGTCAGGGGTTCTACTTCTGGTTCTATTTATACATTTAGATGCTGCAAGGGTTAGCCCCATATGAGGCACTCTCTTTATAGCTATAAATTTTCCCTGCTTCTGACCCATTGCAGGGATTTCTGCTGTCTGAACTATTGAAACTGGTAATGGCAGTAGATCTTTAGCGTCTCCCTTTGAAGCAGCAGCATGAGAAAAGGAGGTGCTTTGAAACAGTGTTGACAGTAAAAGAATAAAGATTTAGAGAAGATACTGTGATAAGCCCATTCCATTTTGTTTCTGTCTTCCACACATCCACTCCCAGCACAATTCCTTCTGACCTACCCAGCTGAACTACTGTCCCAGTTCTTACTTTCTTGCATGTTCCCTCCACAGGAACCTGTTTTTTTACAGAGATTCATTACAGGACAGTCTTCTGGTTAACATAATCTTGTTCAATTTCTCACTGTACATTGTGTTAGTACAATAATTCCATGATCTATATTCTTGATGCCTGCAAAATCAGTGTCTGTTTGTAAGTTGAAATTAAAAAAAAAATTAAAGGCAAAACCCTTCTATTTCAGGGAATTTGATTGTACTTGTCAGTTGTTAGTGTTATCAAGAAGCAGGCAATGTAAAATGGTTACTCTTATTTTTTCTTGCTTAAACTTCAAGCTTATTTTAGAGGATGAACTAATCAATAAAAAAAAAGTCTTTCAATTTAACAACAGCTATTACATTAGTAAGTGTCAAATTTAGAGAGTCATCAGCCCATTGTTTCAAAAAAGCCTTGTGGTTAGGGCTTAAACTCCCTACACAGCTCAGCTTGTTACTACACCAGTTCAAGACATCTGGCTGTAGAATAAAACCCACCATTTAAACTGAAAAAAAGAAATCTCTGTTTTGTTTCAAAACTCTTCTTCCACCATAAAGTTTATAAAAACTGAACTTACCATACCACCAAGAAAGACGGAACAGGACTCTTTATTACATGAGGGGAAAGAAGACCAAGACTGCAAGGTCTGCTTAGAGCTTTGCTATATCAAAGAACCTAAATAATGCAATACAATTTTTTTTTAATATGAAAAATTTTTATGAGTTTTGAGAAACAACAAGAGCTGGGTTCAAAGTACACTAAGCATCTCTTGAAATAAAGAGCAAACCTACAGTATATAGTGTGTTCAGTGTGTTCTTTAAGTGATCATTTCCTCATGATAACATCCTGAAGCAGATTGGTTTATTTTTTTGTTGCCTCCAAATGTTATTGCAACAAATACTTTTTACTGATGTTTATGAATAGAAACTGACATTTTGAAATAAAACCTAAGTCTGTAGATTGTTCTTTGTTAGATTTCTACATGACTGAAGACACAACAAAATGTCCTGTAATTAAAGTATTTTTATACTGGTTGAATGTCAATGTGCAGTATGTTAAAGTTCATTATAATGCTGAGTGTACTAGGAAATGTGTCAATTTGTAATGCTTATGGCTGATAATGCCATCAGAATAAGTTCTGGTTTATTGCCACATACACATCAAGAGGAAGATGACACTTTTAAATGAAATTAAAGTCTTTTCATATTTGTCTAATGTTTTTCTGCATGGCAGAAACAAACACTTAAAATTATGAAAGCTGAACATTTAAATTTAGTGCAACATGCATGTAAATATTGTAATTCACAGCATACATGTAATCTAATACAGCCTGTGCAGTATGAGTATCTGGAAAATTTCACCTTATCTTCTTTTGTTCACTCACATATATTTCAAATTGCATTCTATTCCAATGTCTTTATTTAGGACAATAGCAAGGCTACCAACTCCAGCTTTATTTTGAGAGTGACTCAGAGAACTTTAGGATCTAAGATGTTCAAAATAGGTAGACCCACTGGGCAGCTACTCAGAAAAACGGTAGACAATTTGACGACATGCTGGAGTGCAGGAAGTTACTGTAGTTGATATTAGGAAAAGAGACAAGAAACAACTCTAGAAACAGGAAAAGAGACTCAGCTGCTGACAGAAGCAGTGCAAACCACAGGTCAATGCTGTGTTACTTCTGTGGCAGATAGACATGGTTTGTTTCCTTCCCAGAGGAGAAAGGAAAGCCTTTGTTACCCTTTACTCAAATCAAACTCGAAATGTATCCAGGGTACCTCTATGCACTTCTTATCACAGAAAAAAGCCCAGCTTTGATAATTTAAGAATTTTCCAGTTGTTATCATAACCAAGCTGCATTTTCAAAAGTAGTTCCAGTGGTTTAGAAAGGTTTTATTTCCACACCACAACAAAGTTCAAAACCATGGTCCATACTTTGGGACCACATATAGACAATCATATTCATCACCCTAAAACTGCTGATTCCTATAGGAGTCCTTTCCTTCCTGTTGTCAGGAAGCAAAAGGTAAGAATGATTTGTTGAAACTAATGCTACTGGGATGTGCATTCTGCATCATAAAAAACACTACAGATGAGAATAGCAAGGCTTGAGATCATGAAAATGCATTATTTTTAAAGAATTTTGTAAAAAGGGCCTCCTCAGGTAAGATTATCCCCAAACTACCAGCTTAGGTATGAGTTCTGTGTCAACGTTCCTGACTGTCACTACCCATTTCAGTTTACGCAATTCTTTCAGGGAAGTTTATGAAGCTTCTGCTTATGTGAAGAGATGACCTAGCCAGAACAAGTAAGAGCATAACTCACAGCTCCTACTGTCCCAATTTAAAGTCAGGTTCAGATATACCTAACTGAAGGATGTCCTCTGAGATGCTTGGCATGCAGAAGTTATACAGTGTCCACCACTCACGTACTCCCAGGGCCACTTGTCTGGTGAGAAAGCTGAAGATGTTTCACATTAAGAGCTCACCTTACTAAAGAACATAAAGGGAGATGTAGTCATAGCCATAAATTTACTGGTGTCAAGAAAATGTGTTTTGGGTGTTTCTGTATCTCATAATAACATACCACAATACAGCCACATACAAGGATGGTCCCAGGATGCCCTACTACGCACTGGATAGCTTTGAATCATGGCACACCTTGATCAAAAGACCTCATGCAGAAGTACAAGGAGTAAAACAAACTTCCCAAAGATAAGGCTGAAAATTGTGCAAAACCCCCAATGTTGTAGCTGCAGGTCCTGGAGAGTTTTCTTACCTGATCGTTACCCTGGGGCAGAGCTGATTTCAGCTCCCGAAAGCTAGAGAAATCACTTGTCTCTCAGTGCTAGAGTTTCTGTGCTGTTCATGACATTACAAAGACAGAAGGAAAGGATCAAGGTAAATGATAAAAATTTTTACTGCAAGTTTTTTTTTTTTTTTTCCAGAATGCAAGATATAGAAGGAAATTGGAAGGGGTCTATATGTTAATGATTAATGGCGGCTACTGCTTGAGATCAGTTATTAAAATGGAGAAAAATCTAAGAAAACACTTCTCTGCAAACCAAGACCCCATCAACTTATTGGGGGATATACAGTTCTCCATTATTAAGGCCAGAAATATAATTTGAAAGTTGAGTTGTTCCTGCCAAAGGAGATGGTTTATGCAGATTTGAAGACCTGGCCTGTGATATACTTTGTGAGATACTGCACATCCTTAAAGCCCTACTGTAGCTAGGATGGGATCCAAATACTCTATATCTTTGTGCTGCAGGGAGAGGTGAAGGTAGGGGATGGAGATTCATGCAGCAGCAGAGATGTGAGGGTCATTGATGGTTTAGAAGCTACAGCCATACCTGTGAATGGTCAGGTAGGAATTAGGGCTTCTCCCAGTAAAAAAAAGTGGTGGGACCAATAGCCCAACTGAAGTGCTGCTACACTGATGCAAGCAGCATGGGCAACAAACAGGAGGAGCTCGAAGCCATTATGCAGAAGGAAAACTATGATGTAGTTTTGCATGATGTAGTTTTGATGTAGCCTTGGGAGGCTGCCCTGAAGGGCAAAGGTGTCCAGGAAGGCTGGATGTTTCTCAAGAAGGAAGTCTTAAAGGTGCAGGAGCAGGCTGTCCCCATGTGCTGAAAAACGAGCTGTCAGGGAAAAAGACTGGCCTGGCTGGACAGAGAGCTATGGTTGCAACTCAGGGAAAAAAGAAGAATTTATGGCCTTTGGAAGAAAGGGCAAGCCACTCATGAGAACTACAAAGGTGTAGAGATGCTGTGTCGGGAGAAAATTAGAAGGGCCAAAGCCCAACTAGAACATAACCTGGCTACTGCTGTTAAGGACAACAAGAAATATTTCTATAAATACATTAACGATAAAAGGAGGACTTTAGTAGACAAAGGCTGAAACATAGTGACAAAGGCTGAGGTACTTAATGCCTTCTTTGCCTCAGTCTTTAACAGTAAGACCAGTTGTTCCCTGAGTACCCAGCCTGCTGAGCTAGCAGATAGGGGTGGTGAGCAGAACAAAACACCCATAATCCAAGGGGAAGTAGTGAGGGAACTGCTACAGCACTTAAACACACACAAGTCTATAGAGCCAGATGAAATCTAACCAGGGGTACTGAAGGAGTTGGCAAAAGTGCTCACCAAGACGCTTTCCATCTTTTATCGGTCATCCTGGCTAACTGGGGAGGTCCCAGTAGCCTCGTTGCCCACCTACAAGGGACAGAAGGAGGATCTGGGGAACTACAGACCTGTCAGTCTGACCTCGATGATGGGGAAGCTTATAGAGCAGATCATCCTGAGTGCCATTACACAGCACATGCAGGACAATCAGCTGATCAGGCCCAGTCAACATGGGTTCATGAAAGGCAGGTCCTGCTTGACAAACCTGATCTGCTTCTATGATGATGCAACCCTCTTAGTTGATGAGGGAAAGGCTGTGGATGTGGTTTACCTGGACTTCAACACCGTTTCCCACAGCATTCTGGAGAAACTGGCTGCTCAAGGCCAGGATGGGTATATGCTTCACTGGGTAAAAAACTTGCTGGATGGCCATGCCCAGAGAGCGGTAATGAATGGAGTTAAATCCAATTGGCAGCTGATCACAAGAGGGGTTCCCCAAGGCTCAGTATTGAGCTCTATTCTCTTTAATATCTTTATCAACGACCTAGATGAGGGGATTGGATGCACCCTTAGTAAGTTTGCAGGTGACACCATGTTAGGCGGGAGTATTGATCTACATGAAGGTAGGAAGACTCTACAGCAGGATCTGGACAGGCTGGATTGATGGGCCGAGGCCAATGGTATGAGGGTCAACATGGCCAAATATCGGGACCTGCACTTGGGTCATGCAGCACTACAGACGTGGAGAATGGCTGGAAAGGTGCCTGGAGGAAAAGGACCTGGGGGTGGTGGCTGACAGTGTATTCAACTGGTCAAGAAGGCCAATAGCATCCTGGCCTGTATCAGGAATAGTGTGGTGAGCAGGACTAGGGAAGTGATTGTCCCCCTCTGTACTCAGCACTGGTGAGGCTGCACCTTGAATACTGTGTTCAGTTTTGGGCCCCTCTCTACAAGAAAGACATTGAGGTGCTGAAGTGCGTCCAAAGAAGGGCAACGAGGCTGGTGGGGTGTCAGGAGAACAAGTCTTATGAGGAGTGGCTGAGGGAAGTGGGTTTGTTTAGCCTAGAGAAAAGAAGGCTCAGGGGAGACCTTATTGCTCTGTATAACTACCTGAAAAGAGGTTGTATCAAGGTGGGGGTTGGTCTCTTCTCCCAAGTAACAAGTGACAGGATAAGAGGAAATGGCCTCAGGCTGCACCAGGGGAGGTTTAGATTGCATATTAGGACAAACTTCTTCACCAAAAGGGTTATCAAACATTTGAATAGGCTACCCAGGAAACTGGTGAAATTGCCATCCCTGGAGGTATTTAAAAGACGTGTAGCTGTGGTGCTTAGGCACATGTTTTAGTGGTGGCTTTGGCAGCGTTAGGCTGATGGTTGGACTTGATGATCTTAAGGGTCCCTTCCAACCTAGACGATTTTATGATTCTATGATGTATGTAACCTGTCCTGAATGAGGCGTGTAATGTACACCACTTCAAGGAATGAAGTCAGGAAGAAAACAAATGAAGGATATGAAGTGTATTTGTCTCTCTGATGAATGAAAGATAGGGAACTTCCTCTGCAGGTGAAGTTCTCAGACACTACAAAATCAATCTCTTGGTGGACAGTCTGTACTACACTTGTTTTATGTGCACTCCATATCAATTTCCTAAGAACCAAGTATTAATGACACCTAAAGGGGACAGCTGCTTCTCCCAAGTCCTCTGCGGCCAGAGAGCAGGAAGGTGTTCACTTTTCAGGCTGCAGCAGTGGTACACGATTACCTGATGTGGGTAACAGCTGTCCAAGGGTAGAAGAAGCAAGGAGGAGCAAGTTAGAGATCAGTTAGACAAACTAGATATCCACAAATCCATGGGGCCTGATGGGATGCACCCTTGAGTGCTGAGGGAGCTGGGGGAAGCCATTGCTGGGCTGCTCTCCATCATCTTTGAAAGGTCCTGGAGGACAGGTGAGGTGCCTGAGGACTGGAGGATAGCCAATGTCACTCCAGTCTTCAAAAA